>CM039137.1:23760990-23970444 GCA_022036555.1 Microstegium vimineum
CGCAGCAGGTGGCGCTTGTTTTATCCTTTGGCCGGGGCGCCTGGACTGGATGGTACCGTTTATGCTCGCAGCATGCATGCAGGATCTGAGGGAGGAAGTGTCAGTGATCAGTCAGTTTAGTCTAGGGCGGCCTGGCTGCAGCCATCTGCCGCGGAAGGCGGAACTGGATAGAACAGTCTGCCTGCACCTGGCACTGCAGGTACTGCGCGCTGGCTCCTCCTCCCTCCAGCTCCAGTCCTCCTGGACGGACGGACCAGCTAGCGTGCTGGAGCGAGCTATTTATGATTTACATGTATTCTCAAAGAAATGATTAAAATTTTATTTCTAAACGACAACCTATTTTACATTCCTAATGTTTAACTAAAATTTGTCACAACCTTTTAGTCTGGAGGAGCACTCGTCTAATACGACACATACGGGCCTGTAACCTGTGGGCTGTGCCCCCCGTCCGTCCGTCCGTCCGTTCGGAGCGGGACTGCATGTCTGCATCTATGTTCTTATAATTATCGCATACTAATTCGGTGCCGCTAAATATCAGCGGTTCTGCCCAGGCGATCGAGTCGTGTGATGATGATACGATACCTGCCGTATCCTGCCTCCTCCTATCCTGTGACACTCAACTCTCATCAATCAGTGGGTTAGACCCAGCTGCTACTGGTGCTAGCTAAGCTAGATGCTACTAGTACGTTGGCTACTTGCAGCTGTGTTCTTGTCTCATGCACCAGCCACGACACCGGTTCCTGTTCCGCAAAATTTGTGTCTTGGGCACGGCACGGGCGTTTGTTGCCTACCGATTGGTCTTTCCGCCACGCCGCGTGCTTCGCGATGCGCACATGCATGGATTCAATTCCAAACTGCTGCTCATCTCTTGTTTATTATCAGACGTGAAAACATCAGCCGCAACTTGTCTTGGTTGGTTGCCATTGCCACTTCTACTATATATGGTCGTGCGTTTCTTCGGGGACAATACACAAGACAAGACAAGACAGAGCGCCAGAGATGCAAGAGTCCTACCAGCTGACTGTCAAACTAAGTTAACACAAACAACGCGCCATGCCATGGCAACAAACCAGTAAAACTAAGGTCATTCGTTGCTACGCACAGCTCCCTAGGTTTTATCAAGTTTCAGACACCAACAGCTCAAGCAAAGGTAACAAAACCATTGTGACTATCAAAGCTCACGTCTCGCAGGCATGGGTTACAAAGAAGAAAATTGTTCACCATCAAAATTGACAGTTCTATACGGGACAAACTGGAAGCACGTAATGGACCACATCCATTGTGTGGACATCCTTCGAAATGCAGGTGAGAAACGTTTAATTTAAACTCCGGATGACAGAATTATGGCCTTCAATTTACATTTACCCCGTAGGATCAGTGCATGTGCTTGAACTTACATATCTCCTCAAACAAATCAGCAGCAGGTTCATGGCAATTCTTCATCTTAGAGATTCTGATGACCATGGTCTGCAGCTTATCAAATGTACTTCACAAGCGACTCTGTGTTCAGCACTGGGAGGTTGTGCACAAAGTAAGATCGACCTCTTCCAAGCAAGGGATGAGGAACCTTGAATTCAACTGTATGCACAATTCAAACAATTTAGCTAGATAGCACACCTGCCTAGCATACCAATCAAATTAGAAACCATTTTTCTTGCAGTAAAACGAACGACCGCCCACTCACAATATTCAGGCTATTTTTCTGGCACAGGGCAGGGAACATGGCACCATGGATCTCAAGTTTGCGGAGCTTGGGGTGCTTGTCCAAGAAGTAAACCAAATCAACCTCCGGGAACAGTTGCAGTGTGTCCAAGTCATAAAACTCCATCTTAATCACCAAATGCTTCGCCTTGCTCGCGCACACTGAACATGATTTTCCTTCTTATTGGAAGTACAATGTGGCATGGGCATGGGTTATGCTGAGGCAAATCCAATCAAGAACCCCATCAAGGTCTACTTTATTACATGAACGAAAATTTCTTGAGTCTTAATAGTGTTTTTATTAAAGGAATTACAATTTTCATCAGGTCAGCTGACCCCAGTAAATAAGCTAAATTCGCCTGGCTCTACTTATTAAAATGCTACTCCCTCTATTTTACCTCTGTTGTTGAGCAGACCTACTGCCTTGTTGAGTAGTATCTAAAATGAATTGACCATTTATACGGAAAAACTCTGGCTTATTGCTAATTCTCTCGTTTCAGCAACAAAATTTTTGAACAAAGCCATCTCGTTAGGTCCAAAAATGCATCAAACGGTCACCTATGTACTTCAGGGGCAATTTTCTGCCATGCTAATTCATAGCAAGAACTATGGTCATTTCTGGAAAAAAAAACACTAATAAAGTAATGAATTTATGTAACTTGCAACATTGGAACCAAATAGTAATCAAGATTTTTTTTTTCCACAGATTTGTTTTGTGCATAAGGGGAAACTAAGCCTCTAAGTCTCTTAACAATTCAATCGAACACTCGAACAGGTTGTGTGCATCGCTTGAACATATGGGGGATGTGCTTACCTTGATACAGTCCCATGATTGAATTTTCTTGGATGATTCACATTTGGGAGTGTCTGCTTAGTGGATCCGAGTTGTTGACGCTTGCTTAGCGACTCCGACACCCATTCATCTGCAGGTCATGGCCAGTTCCACCCGGATATGGCCTAAAACTGAAACCTGAGCACCAGCTATGATGGTACCAAGCTCAATCCCCTTCCTCACCTCATGGAAATGGCAGTGACCTGGTGATGGGATGAGACCATGCGGAGAGAAAATGAAATCCTCATCAGTCATTAGAGAGGGGATTTCCATTATTAGAAGCCGGAGTCATGGTTTCAAAGGCGACTAAGCCTCCAGGTGTGTGTTGGGTCCATCTGGACGCCTAAGGCGGCGCCACTGTTTCCCAAGGCGAGCTAGGAACTCAGTCAGCACTCATCCTTTAGAACTGCTATCCAGTAGCTTGATCTACCGACTGCAACCTTCTTGCCTTGGCCAGTTCTCAGATGGTTAACACTGCTCAGGCTCTGCCTGGCCAGCCAAGATAATATGTTTCTGAATTGACTTACATATCCGTTCATACTGTTTTTCATGTTAGATATACGTTCATACTAATTTTTCATTTCCTTGGAGGATAAACTCAAACATTAGAAGATCAAGACACTAACTGCCAGCAGTTTGTAATGGTTTGGCTTCTGACAAATAAGAAATCTTGAAATCAAGTGATGAGACCCATAGTTGTAGGGATTTCATTTGAGATTCTAACGGTGCAGACGTCTTATGACCTTATATCAAATATAGACACTCATGCTGGTGGTCTGCTGGAGTTGTACAAGTGCAAAAAGCTAAAGGCTTACAAAATAAAATGATATATCTCATAGGACTCTTCCATTTTATTTTATTTTTTATTTTTGTACTACACTCACATCACTGATCACAGATGTTGATGATAATCATGTGTTCCTTGAGCACTTGAGCAGAACGAACACTTTGTATGGTATGAATTGATGGTAGCCTTTAGTTCACTAATCCAACCCAATCTCTGGTGGAAATAATATAACATCAACACATTTCAAGCTCTTCAGCAAATTATTTTATCAGAGCAACAGCCAGGTACCTAGTTGACAACTGGAATTGGAGTCAATATGCATCCCATAGAGAATCCAATAAAGAGGATAAATTTAGAATCTTGATCAACATTGCATTCAATCAAGCAATGCACGAATATGTATTCAACTACAGGATCACATCTGCTCAATGAACTTATCTCCTTCCTACAGCAATGGTAGCGGCCAAGTCGACGTCGTCGTGCAGCTCGAAGAAATGCCAGCTCGTCTCGTTGAACGCGTGGGCGAACCAATCGTCGTCATCCAGATCACCCGTGTCGCCGATCCGCTCCTCGCGCGCGAACCGCTCTGCCGCGAGGACATGCGGGGCCTTGGCGGCGGGGCCCGAGCGGTTCTCCTCGGCCTGGACCGCGTACCGCCGGAAGCTGTTGCCGAGCACGCAGACGCGACGCAGCTGCGCGGGGGAATCCCAGTTGGAGGCGAGGAGCGCGTCGTAGAGCGACGCCTCGCAGTGGGGCATGTAGAAGAGCGTGGGCTCCTCCGCGCGGCGGCGGCACCCGTCGTCGAGGCTAGGGACGGAGAAGCCAAGCGCCGCGGCGGCCGCGCACTCGACGGCGGAGAGGACGGGGTCAAAGAGATCCGCGGAGGCGGCCTCCGGGAGGAGGTCGCGGCGGAGCAGGGCGGCGAGCGCGAGCTGGAGGCGCGCGGCGGGGGAGGACTCGAAGCTGCCGACGCCGAGGAGGGAGAGATGGGCGGGGGCGAGGAGCCCGAGGCGGCGGCGGAGCGACGAGCCATGGAGGAGGAGGCTGCGGTAGAGGCGGGAGGCGGCGACGCGGGAGATGGCGGCGTGGGCGCGCGCGACGAGGCGGGAGACGCGGACTGGGTCGAGAGAGGAATCAGAGGGGGACCAGGGGACTGGGATCACGGGAAGCGGCGGCGGGGCGTCGGGCTGGGAGGCGGGACGTGGGTCGTCGACGCGGCGGCGGCCACGGCGGCGGACTATGGTCCAGTCGCTCTCGGCTCTCGGCATCGCGCCCGCCGCCGCGTCGCCGCGAGGCGCGACCCCCTCCTGCCTGCTCCTCGGCTCTCGGCCTCTCACCTCGGTGGTCGCCGCGAGCCCCTCCTGCTCCTGCCCTCTCTGTTGTCCGCCGCTCGGCCCCGCTCTGGTCGTCCGCCCCGCCGTCGCGAAACCCTAAGCAGGGAGCTCGGAGCCGGCCAGCCAGGAGCAGGACGCAGGCGGGCAGCCCTAGGCGCCAGGAGGCCACGCCGGCCAGGCTCTGCAGCCCGCTCAGCCGCAGCACGCCCGCGCGGCGGCGCAGCACACGCGCGCGTCCCCCAGGCGACGGCGGCGGCACGCCCACGCGCTCGCGAGGCAGCGTCGTAGCACGCCCGTGCACACGCGAGGCAGTGGCGGCGGCGCAGCGTGCGCGCGCCCGCGAGGCGACGGCGGCGGAGCGGCGTGGCACGCCCGCACCACCCACGACGACGGCCTCGCCCCGCCGTTCCCGCGGTTCCGTCGCTGGCCCCACAGGAGGAGAGTGAACGGGAGAGGGAGCGACTGAGAGTGAGCGGATGACTTGTGAACACGGAGGGTAGGGCGGACATTTTATCGGGACGGTCAAACCGTTAAAAACTTAAAAGGGTGGACGGAATGATATGGAGAGAAAAATAAAGATGATGTTGGTCATACAGGCTAAAACGAACTTTTCAATGATATAGAAATTAAGACCATCTTTTATAATGACACACATGAAAAAGTCTCCTATTTCTTCCAGCGTGTGGCCGGAGACAGAACCCTCAAAGTTTCTTTTCTATGCAACGACTAAAGTTGGATTTGTCGTATCGGCTGTTCGAACGTTAATAAGGAGAACTAATATAATCTAACTATAAAACTACTTATAGAAATCCTAACTAATTTACTAAGCATCTAATTAGGTTTAATAGATTTGTCTCACAAATTAGTTCTATTTGTATAATAAGTTTTGTTATTGGTCTATGTTTAATACTTTAAATTAGTGTTAAACATCTAATGTGATAGAGACTAAAGTTTAGGACAGTGGTATCCAAAATTCAAAAAATCAGGTTATGCATAGCTTCCCACGTAACATGGGTGTTTGGTTCACCCATGTTAAACTTTAGTCTCTATCATATCGAATGTTTAGATATTAATTTAGAGCATTAAATATAGATTAATTATAAAATTAATTGTATAGATTGAGACTAATTTGTGAGACGAATCTATTAAGCATAATTAGTCTATAATTTAAACAATGTGGTGCTACATTATATGTGCTAATGACAAATTAGTTAGCCTTATTAATAGACTCGTCTCTAAATTAGTTATAGCTTATGTAATTAGTTTTAAAATTAATTTATATTTAGTCTTTCTCATTAGCATATAAATACTTGATGTGACAGAGACTAAATAGGTTCAAAAACAAAACGGGTGTTTACTTTGCCTACTCTGTTGGCCCGTGTTTTTTCCCAACTACAATGCGAACCACATATTTTGAATTGAATTGTCTGGTTCTCTTGGCTTATTATGGTATACTATTTTTATTAAAAACAGTCAAAAAAAAAACATCAACCGACTTATATATGAAATAATAAGGCGAACATTATCCGTTGGACTGTTGGAGGCATACGCTGCGGCTGCTGACCACCTAGCGCTTGCCAATGGTCGGCACTTGGCACATCTGAAATAGCATTGCCACTCTCTGAAAGCACGAACGATTGTTAGGTATATTTTGAATAGATTGAAAACAGAATAAGGCAGGTTCACCCCGGATGAAAATGGCGCCCCGTAAAAATGGGCGGCAAACATCCTCTCTGTTTCGGTAAATACGAAAACAGAAAACAGGATCCTGCAAATACGAAAAACATGGTATTCAAAAGTAGAAATCGGTGAGGAGAAGATCTTTTACGTCCATTTTCATCCCTCCCAGAATGGTAATACAGCTAATGGGCCGTGGTCCAGACGCCTAGTTTTTTTTTTCAGTTGGTCCCACCTCGGCCAAGGGATGAATGAAGCACAGGCACCCAGATGAACTACAAAGACGAGCGAGGTTTTGTATGATCTTTTGGGTCAATATAATAACCATAATTAAACTGAAAAAAATACGGGAAATAAAACCGGAAATTCTAGAGTTAATATAAACGGGATCCATCGAAACGGCCACGAAAAACATCTATTGTTGTTCCTCTTAGACCGTGGGCTTGTTTCTGTTTCCGACCGGATGGAAATAACAGGAAACTGCACAGGAGTTCCCTGGTCCTGCACACTGCCATATGAATATGGCAACATTACATTAGCTGCTCTCATTACAGTCGCCAGATTCACTCTGCAGCTACGGGAGACTCGGCGTCTGAAGTCTCAAGCATGGGCAAATCCGGCGGTCATGAGCCATGGACATCTCAGTTCTCAGCTGCAAATTGCTACGGAGTACTTGATACGAGCACTATTTGAAACCTTCCAATAACACAACTGTCAGATGCTCAGAAGTGAGAAGCCAGAACACTAAGGCTGCATCAAGTGCATCTTTTCTTTTCAGTAGGGGTAGGGTTTGCGTGCGTGTGTTCGTAGGGACGAGTGTGCGCGCGTGTTGAGTGTCTGCGTTGTATTGTGTACTCTCAAAAAGAGTTCCTGCGAGTGCATAATTTGATCAGTTCTTCATTCTCATCTCCTTACCCGCTGCCTTTGTGCAGGAAAGTCGCTATGCAGCAGTTGCACCAGTAACAATACCTGAGTATAGCAAAAATAGCATGACCTTAGAACTGCTTCAAAATAGCAGGGCCTTAGAATTGCTTCAGCACAGGGGGCAAAACTTCTAGTGAACACACAGGGTGTACGGCATCATCATCTACCAAAGAATGATAAATCACAAGCTGAATCTGGGAAAAGGGCAATGATATTATGGCAAGCAATTCTCTGAATTACTCAAGCACAGAACAAGAAGCAGTGAGGCAACAAAATAGCATGCAATCTCAGATGAGCTGAATCTGATCTAACAGAAACAAAAATGAATCTACGACTGCTAATTCACTTAGTACTACTTATTAAGGGGAAAAACATGAATACATTGATCTGTTGAGCTTGTAAAACACTCCCTACCACATGAATGACAGATAAAGTACTTGGATCCAGTTAAAACAGTTACCATCTACAGCCTCAACATGAGTGACATTAGTTTCTCTTATTACTCAACACGTTCCAATTGCACACAAATTCCTCCACAGCAGAAGTATAGCACCATTAAGGCAGCAAGAATACCTGAGTAATCAGGCTAAACTGGCATGAGTTAAATCTAGCAATTCTAGGATTGCTCAGGTATACAAGTATTTTCAGTCAATGCAGCAGAATAGCAAAGTAGAAATGTAGTAGAATGCAAAATCACAATAGCTAAATCTAGTATAGGCAATTCTCTCATTACATGTGCTTAACAATCCCTGCGATATCACAAGTGCTTGCTTGGGTCCAGATGAAAAGGTTACATCAATAACTACAGCCTGAACATGAGCAGCATTAGTTTCTCTCATTACAGTCACCAGTACAGCTACAGCTACGAGGAGCCTACATTATTATATCAACACAAGAACAAACATTCGCTGAACACCCAGTTCCATACATCAGAATTGATGCCGTCAACATTACATGTCCTTAGTGACTGTCACAACCAGAGGTCCACACTCTATTGTTTCGGCCATCTTGAGGCCCTTCACCACCTCCAGCATAGTTGGCCTCTTCCATGGATCGTCCACAGTGCAGTCTCGGGCAATGGCGAGCACACGGGCCATCTGTTCCCGCCACATACTTGAGACAGGCAAACAAGGATCAAACAGCTCATCCTCCTTACCGCGTGCCATCATCCATCGCACCCAGCCAACAAGGTTTCCACCCCCTTCCCCTTCCTCTTGCCCTGTAGGTGGTCGTCCAGTGAGCAGCTCAAGCATGACAACGCCGAAGCTGTAGACATCACCTTTTGTAGACGACTTCATTGTCAGGCCATACTCTGGAGGTATGTAGCCAAATGTACCAGCAATGTCAGTGCTGACATGAGTCTCGCATGCACTGATTATCCTTGCAAGGCCGAAATCAGAGACCCTTGGCTCAAAGTTCTCATCCAATAGAATGTTGCTTGACTTCATGTCACGGTGGATGATATGGGGCACAAAGCCATGATGCAGGAATGAAAGCCCGCGGGCAGAACCAACACATATCTTCAGGCGGTCTGGCCATCCAAGTGCTTCGATGGCATCAGCCCGGTTCCTGAGCCACATCTCAAGACTCCCATTCTCCATGTACTCATATATCAGGAACCTTTCATCACCACATACACAGTAGCCGAGTAGAGGAACAAGGTTAGGATGTTTCACCTTTCCAATTGTCTCCATTTCGGCCAGGAATTCACGATCACCTTGGTACTGATGGCCACCATGAAGCCTCTTGATCGCTACTCTCCGACCTTCAGGAAGTGCTGCCCTGTAGACAGTGCCAAACCCACCATCCCCAATAATGTGCACCTTACTGAAATTCTCCGTGGCTTTCTGAATATCATCTGCTGTGACCCTCAGAAGTGCATGCTCAAATGTTGCAAGATTGATACTCAAGGGTTCTCGAAACTTCTTCCCTAGGAGCTCATCACTTGAGGTTGGTTCAATGGTAGCCTTGGCCTTGCTGACAGGTACAAGAGCCAAGGGTCTGCTTCTCAATGGCTTCCATTTCAGACAAACCACCAGAAGAACTAATAAGGCAATGATGACAGTGAGTATACTAACAAAAATGATTGTTGCTCTTCGAACTCTATCAGATGAATTAATTGCCTTCCGATCAAAACCCTTTCCAGTACAAAAGCCTTCTGCAGCACAATCCGTTAAGCCGCTCATGCCAATGTGATTACCAGAGAAGTTGGCAAATGTGAGGCCAAATATATTGCAGATACTGCAAGGGGCAGGACCATGGAAATCATTGCTTGAGAGGTCAAGATAGTTTAAAGAACTGAGATCAGAAAGTGAAAAGGGCAAACTTCCAGTGAGGCTGTTGTTGTGGATATCAAGAGAACAAAGTTGTGTGAAGTTTGAAATAGACTCATCTAAGTTCCCTGAGAAATGGTTACTGCTCCCATCGAACAACGTCAGGGAGCTTGATGGCACTTTTTCTTTAGGATAAGAGAACGGGATTTGCCCAGAGAGGTTGTTATTACTGATATCAAGATGGGTTAACTTACTGTTGCAGAGTAAAGACTCGGGTAGTGTTCCGGTAAGTGCATTACTGGATAAGTTTAGCTTTGTGATTTTGGGAAGTATTTGGCCTATCACAGAAGGAATGGAGCCACCTAAGTGGTTATTAGAGAGAAAAAGGCCCTCCAGTTGTTCCAATGTTGCAGACCAAGGAAGCATGGGACCAACCAATTTGTTATGAGAAAGGTAGATGTCTGTAACATTTGACAGTTCTCCAAGCTCTGGTGGAATGGTACCACTTAGCATATTTCCTTCGAGGTTGAGGACTGTAACCATAACACAATTCTTGATCGCTGTTGGGATATGACCAGTCAATCTGTTGTATGAAAGATCAAGCAAGCCATGATGCTGAATAAACTCTGAGTCAGGGTGAGCTTCACTCCCAAATCCAACACAGATCTCAGCAGGTATAGCACTGGATAGCTGGTTACTAGACAAATTCAAGCTGCTGAGAAATGTCAAGTGAGATATGGCACTCGGGATGTGGCCAGACAAATTGTTAGAGCTTAGATCCAGGGTGACAAGATTTCTGCAGTTAAAAAGCTCAAGTGGAATGTTCCCAGAAAGCCTATTGCCCCATAGAGAGAGATTTGTCAGATTCCTTAGAGCGCCGATTGACCGCGGGATAGGCCCTTCAAAGTAGTTACTGTTGATCTGTAGCCTCTGCAAACTGGAGAGCCTACCAATGCTTTCAGGTATAGGGCCAGTAAGCTGGTTGTAGCTGAATGTGATCTCCAGAATAGTTGATGACTCCCACAATTTCTCTGGCAGCTTTCCTGTGAAGTTGTTTTGGGACAACTCCACTTTTACTAGTGGTAGCTCAGACAAGTAATCTGGTATCTCACCATGAAGATGGTTTCCTTGCAGGTTAAGTTCCGTAAGGTTCTTGCACCCTTTAAATGCCTCCATGATATTCCCAATCAGATTGTTATCGTGCAACATGACTGATTGCAGTGATTTGGCCTGACAAATCTCACCAGGAATCGAACCAGATAGCATGTTGCTTTCTGCAGAAAAAATAACTAGATACTGCAATGGCAGTACTGGCAGGGGTCCATTGAACATGTTCTTCCCCAGATATATTGAATGAAGATTCGCCCAATTCCGGATCCACTCTGGAATGTGACCAGATAGATTGTTCCGTTGCACATTTAATGAGACAATGGCTTCTAAACCTGCAAGTTCTTCAGGTATAGGGCCAGAGAAGGAGTTGTCACTGAAATCAACAAAGACAAGCTTCTTGCAGTCACCAAGTTCTCTTGGAATATTCCCAGTAAGCCCAGCCCTCATTGCATATAGACCAGTCAGATTTCCCAGCTTGCCAATAGATGACGGGAGTTCGGCATTGAAATCATTATCTGAAATATCAAGCTTTCTCAAACTTCTGAGATCACCAACTGTCCAAGGGATGCCTGTGAGCTTGCATCCAGGGAGCTCAAGCTCTTCCAGCAGCTTTAGTTCACCGATCTCTTCTGGAATGCTTCCACTGAAACCATTATGTCCCAATATTAACAGTCGAGCATTCTGTAGCTGACCAATCTCCCTAGGTAGTGGCCCCACCAAAGCATTTGAAGACAGATCAACTGTAACTAGGTTTGCCAAAGAAGTTATTCCTGGAAATATTGAGCCGCAGATATTATTCTGGCTAGCATCAAGGTGCAAGAGCTGAGACAGATTACCCAAAGCTGCTGGTATCGACCCGTTAAGTGTGTTCATGTGAAGGTCCAGGAACTCCAGATTCTGCAAACTGCCCAACTCTGGAGGAATGGCACCAGAGATAGAATTCGAGGATACAGAAAGCTTCTTGAGGTACTTAAGCTGTACAATGGCAGGGCTCAATTCCCCGGAAAAGAAATTATTGGCAAGCACCAATTCTTTCAATGTCTTCAGTCCATACAAAGAAACTGGAAGGCCCCCTGTAAGGCTGTTACCGCTCAAATCAAGGTACTCAAGATTGTGCAAGTTCCCCAAGGCATCTGGAAGCTCACCAGAAAATCCACAACGACTAAAGTTGAGACGAGCAAGTGATTGGAATGACCCGACGCATGACGGGAATGGGGCATAAACTGGCACAGATGACAAGTCTATTTCCACTACAGTATGTTCCACACAAGTTATACCTGACCAACTGCATGGGGCTTTTTCTGAATCAAACCAGTCACGGAGAAATCCTTTCCCTTCAGTGACCGCGTCCCTCAGTTTGAACAAGGTATTTATATCACTATGTCCAGCCAAAGCAGAGGTGGGGGTGAAGCATATCAGTAGGATCAGGACGAAGAAACAATGGGTTCCCATCTGCACAAAGAAAATAGTCACGTTAGTAGGAGATAGGCAAATTGCTATCTCGTGATTTGGGCTAAGGAAGGAAGCCAGTGGAACTGAAGGACAAATCTATCAAAGCTGGAAAAGTTTCCTTTTGTTGATGATGACATTAAAATAAAATCATGTGGTACCAGCATTAGTTAGCAGGTTAATTAGACAGTTAATTCATTATTAATCATTTTAATTACATTAACTGCTACACAAATTTAGGGCTAAAATTTGTTTCAAGTAGATAAGGGGGGAGTGCCTTAAAAGGAACCCACTACCTATACAAAGTGTCTAAAATTTTGTAGTTCTGGGAACTGTATGCATGTCGTGCCCTAACTATATGTACAGATTTGAAAGACAGAACGACAACTGAAACTGAAACTATTGCCGATCAATACCTTTAATTTGATAGCATTCTCCATTCAAGTAGTGGCAGCAGAAGAAAAAGACCAACAATCAAAGCTCCAATGTATGTCAATACATATCCTGGAGAGAAAAAAGCTAACACCATGTCAATTCGATGGTTAGCCTTGATTGAGAGTCATTATAGTATTTCATAGCGTTCACTCAAACTAATTAGTCATAGCAAATATTGTAATGCCAATCACTGCATATGTGTTAAATTTTGCCAAATAGCAACCACATCAACAGTTCTACACTAAGCATACAGTACAAAGAAGGAACTTCAGTTTAGTTAACCTCGGAACCATGGTTCTGTCCTCCTGTTCTAACAGGTTGCCAAAGTCATACAACAGACGAACCATATCAATCTAAGGCTCTCGGATACTACCAGTACTCTACTTAGTAGTACAATCACTATAGCAGACCAGAATTTTGTGGCGATCCCAGGAGGTTTAATACTGAACTGTTGATCTCACAGTAGATCAGCACACGCACTACGTACAGGATAAGCTGCTGTGCTGGGGATGATGTTTCTTCTCCACCTGGGACCTGGGCCATCATTTGGGTTGTGATTTGTTTATCGGGCCGTGTGACAGTGTGGCTGTGCATGCTGACCAACCAACCAAGTCCAATTAATAAATACAGTACTCTAGTCGCATTCAATAGCAGCATTCCTTAAAAAAAACAACCAGTACTACAACTACTAGCTCGTAGCCCGAGACAGCACGAAGGAAGAACTGAAGCCACGGCACGGGGAGCGAAATGGGGGTGCGGGATTTGGAGGAGCGAAATGGAACGCCTTTTCTTTCCAAGGGAAAAAAAAGGAAAACAATTAAACGAAAAAAAATTGAGACCCGCGGCCGCGAAGAACAGAATCATCAGTCAGAAACCAAAGGCTCCAAACAGCGCCCAACTCCTCCGAACTGAACCCTTGTGCTTTGGGTCCCACGATTATTTACCTGGATTGGATGAAGCAGGCCCGATGGCGGCGCCGTCGCCACACCGCGGATGACTAGTAGAACGGCAGAATTTGACGCCCCGCCGCCATGCTAACACCGGCTGCCGGGGCCATGAACCCACCACGGAACCAGTGCACAGAAACCCACAGGATCAGTGCACGGAGCGAGCGCACCAACAACTGCAAGGGGAAAGGCAGCGAGGAGGCGAGAGAAGTCAGTAGCAGCAGAAGTGCCACGAGCACGGGAACGAACACGAACACGAGCAACGCAAGGCAACACCGCACCGCCACCGCGGCATCTATTGCGCCGCGGTGTAGCTACCCCGCTCAAACCCTGCCCAGAACAACGCGACGGCGGTACGTACGAAGCGGGAGGGAGGGAAGGAGGATCATGATCTTACCTCGCCGGCCAGGGTCGCGCGCGGTGTTCCCCCACAATGCCGGTCGCGGAGGCGTCGCGCCGGGCGGTGCCGTGTCCCTCGCGGTCGCGGGGAGCGCGCGGCGCGGGCACGAGGGACGCGTGAGCGGCGAGAGTGAGCCGAGGGGAAGGTGTTCGCGCACGAACTGGTGGTGGTGGTGGCGGACTGGCGGTGTTGTTGGGTGCGTGCGCGAGCGCGAGGCGCGACGATGGAAGTGGAACGGAAGGAAGGGAGGCGGTGTGCGGTGTTGTGCAGGAAAGGAAGGCAGCAGCAAGGAAAAAAGCCGGCGGGGTTTTCTCGGCTGCCTTCCTTCCTTCGGAGTTGGGACGAGTTCGTTCGTGCTCGTCTCGTCTGTTTGTGCTTATCGCCTCCCTTTCCGGGCGGTAAAAGCCATGGCCAACGGGCACGGGGCCGCCCGTTACGTCATCTCGGTCAGCTGCCAGTCTTCCGTTTCCACTGTTGGATGGACGACACACAGTATACAGTACTCCGTATGTTCTTCCGAGTCGATCATGTTGACGCAGAAAAATGTCAAAGCATTGTGTTATTGGTTATTACTTCACGACGTATGATGAAGCAATAAGAGAGTGGTTAAAGTTAAATGATATACATAATATGCACTGTTATTTTTTTTTAGAACAAAATGCACTGTTATTAGTAGTACTCAGATTTAGATGTTTCTAATTTTATTATATTTGTGCACGCGTTCTCAGGGTAAACAAGGACGGTCCAATTATGTGATCGACGTGTATAAGGAGAGTTGTTTTTTCCAATTGGTAGCGTGTTTTCCTTAATAGAAGAATTGGTAATTTCAGAAGTAGAAACACATTTTTTTTATTAGATTTCAGTCAAACTGTACTTATTTATTCAAACAAACGTACATACATAAATAGAGAACAGACGAATATAGTTGTTTGTTGGGGTTTCTCATTGACTTATTTTTCTTGTCTCTTTAGGACGAAAGAATTGTCGTGTGCATACATGGTGCGTAAGTCTGGGTAAAAATAACCGAAACCGAAAAACCGAACCGAAATAACCGAAACCGAAAAATTCAGTTACTTATTCGGTTCCTGATTTTGGGGAACCGAAATAACCGAAGAAATTTCGGTTCCTACTCTCGGTTAACCGAATTGCATGAATTATACTTCATTTATTTGTATTTTGTAATAATTATGTTTGTTTCATGTGTGATTTTCATATTTGAACTGCTACTTATTTGTGTTAATATATTGCTAATGTACCTTAATGAATTATTAATATTAAAAATAGATACAATGTTGCATAAATTTGCTTTAAAATATATATATTTATTGTTGATTTGACTTTTTCTGGAAATTTCGGTTAGTTCGGTTAGAACCGGAACCGAACCGAAATAACCGAGAACCGAATTGGTCGGTTCCAAAAAAAAATCGGGAACCGATCGGTTCCTATTTTCTGGGAACCGAATTTCTTCAAGAACTGAAGAACCGAACCGAGAACCGAATGCCCAGGCTGAATGGTGCGCACACTATGAACTTTTAGTCAGAAGCTATTATAACAAAAGACAACCATTGTGATGACGATTATCATGTATAGACAATTGTATCACACAACCACGATGGAGCCAGTCTAGTTCCTGTTGTCACATGACAACAATGGACAATGGTTTTTTGTGTTGGGTGTTGGTTGGGAGAGGAAGCTAGCAAGAAAAAGCCCAGTAGATTTTCTCAGCTTTTGAGTTGCCTTTTGTAGGTGACTCGGATGTTACTTATGAGTTGGTGTATGTTTTTTGGGTTTATTATAGTCTTCCTTTCTCATAAAAGCCATATATTCATCTGTTTCATCATCTACTTAGTTGATAGTCTTTCATTTCCATATCGTTCAGCGATGTATGTTCATTTTCTTCAGTCATGTTTATTGTTTACACTCACAAGTCTTTCAAACATGAAAAGTGCAATATTTGTGGCTATTTCACGACCTATGATATTGATTTAAGGGAATGATTAATTGATATACATAGTGCAATGTTAGTATACTCACATTTAAAGGTTTCATATCTATGCACACATTCTAAGAGTAAGCAAAGGAAGAACCAATTATCTGACCAACCCATAAGGAGAGTTGACCCCTTTTTTTAAATATAGCATGCATGTCACAAAGTGGAAAACACATATTTGTTTGTGGAATCCAATTATGGGTATTTCAACAGCTAAACATTGAATGCAAAATGGACAAAAGGAATTACTTATGGTAGCTTCTTATCAACGTATTTTTGTAGTCTCTTTTTAGCATGGAAGTGGTTGGCATGCACATGCACATCGTACACACTATACATCTCTAGTCAATACTATTTGTTGACATTGGGCTCAACACTGTGATGTCAAACGTGTAATTTATATAGACTTGTACTCCCACTATCCTAAATTATAAGACATTCCAAAAATTCTGGAGAGTCAAAGTATCTCAAGTTTAACTAAAGTTATATGATAATATAATATCATTTATGATGTCAAATAAATATTCTTAGATTATGTATCAACTGTATTTGATTTTCATAATATACATATTGATGTCATAAATTTTTATGATTTTTTTCTATAATTCTTGGTCAAACTTGATATGATTTGACCTTCCAAGATTCTTGTAATATCAAGTAATTTAGAATGGAGGGTACACAAATGCGTACACACAATAGTATAGTGACTTTCCTCTTGAAAACTAAAAACTTGTCAAAGTGTGTTTTTATGCAATTATTCACAGTGCATAGAACAGTATACAAAGCGAGTGATCTAATGGCAATAGAACTGCCATTGCAATTTGATGTCATGGATGAGATACGCTCAATAATTAGTACTTAGATTTTACAATTGTGCACGTATTTATGGATATGTGCAAGGTACACGCACTGTATATCTGCGCCTCTCCCGGTCAAAAGTGTTACTAGGATCGGGCAAAACATCGTGTAACGGTAATTATAACTTGCTGGCTTGTAGTATTATACACATGTACTCTAATATACAATGCTAGTAGTACTTTCCCATAGAAACTGGCTTCTAAAAAGCAAAAGGCAAAAAACAAAAACAAAAAAAACAGAAAACCCAACAGATGGTGCATCGCCCCGTGTGGACACTGTGGTGCTCCCAAATCCAAAGCTCAAACACTCCAGTTCTCCAGCAGTCTCAAAGCTAGTAGCTCTGCAAGTCTTCATCACCCACGTTAACTGCTTTACTAACTGGAGCTGGAGGTGCTGCGTGCTGCCAGTGGTACGTATCGGGTAGCTTTACTGCCCCGATTGCCTCATTTTGCCGGGTGAAACCGACGCGCCGCCCAGTTGCCCCTAGCGCCGATCCGCCGAGGACTGGGCGGCGCGGCGAGCCCGTGATCGCGGCAGGGGAGGCTCTGGGCGTTCTCGCATCGCATGCGGCCATGCGCATTGACCTGAACCCATGCAAGGCGATGGCGAGGAGAGCACGCCAAGGGACCCAACGGTTCATGATCCGTCCCGGAGGACAGATGGATGGATGGGATCGTGCGTGTACGAGCACTGTGCTTGGCTTTGTACTACCCGTTTCGTTCAGAAATCAGAATCAGAGTACTGGTGGGCGGTGGCAGTCTAGTACTAGTACTGCTAGAGGGAGCTGCGTTGCGTTGCGTTGCGTGGTCCATCTCCATCCAAAGCAAAGCAGCAAGGCGGGACACGGTAGCTAGGCAGGTCCAAAGGGCAGAGGGTAGCACGGCGGGCGGCGATCGGACTCAATCTCATGATGGCACGGGTCTTGCTTGGATCATCATATTCGGCAACGGCAATCATCATACGGCTTGCTTGGATCAGCTTTCTTCTCTTTTTGAGTTTTGACTGCGACTGGACTGGACCGGAACCGCCATGCACCGGCTTGATCTTGATCCTCTCATCAGGTCGATGCGAGAAACTGCCGCAGTATCTCTCTTTCTTTTTCTTGTGTACTCGTATAGTAGTTGTGTGCATGCATGATGATAGAAATAGAAAAAAAAAGCTTAAAGCCTTTGCTCCTGGGAAGAGCACATGATTGTTCTTGTTCGCTCCTCCGTCCTCTGGGGTCTGGACCCCCTTTGCAAGGCAAGAACTGAACTCTTAAACCAGCCACAACTTTTGGGATGAAAAAAATTTAGTAGCCTCGTTTTTTTTGTCACGACATGACACGAGACCCTCCCCTCTCGATCTCTCTGCCGTGTGCCGTGCCTCGCTGCTTTGCGTGCTCCGCTCCACTTGAAGTATATGAAGGCTTTGGCCCATACACCACGCCACGCCAGCCACGCAGCAGCAGGCCTGCTGCAGGCGCGCAGTCGCCAGTCGGGCGGGCAGCAGCCTGTGCCCGCTGGGATACTCATCTCATCTCCAGAGCATAGTCAACGACTCGCCCATGGTCAGAATCGAGTCGAGTCGAGTGCACATGCACAACCCCAATTTTTTATAATTTAGCTTTTTTTTTAATTATTTTCACGTTTAGACTTTTGGAGGAACTATTCCCAGAAATGGACCCAGGGGGTCGGCGCCGAGGTAACACAGCTCGGCGCCATGTCCCACGGCGCCGAGCTTTGCGACCAGAACCAACGTGGCAGCCACCGCGGAGCTCGGCGCGATAGATCACGGCGCCGAGCTATATAATATAGAAAGACATGTGTAGTTTAGTTGGTCGAGGCTTGAGGTGTTGAGCCTTTGGTTGTGGGTTCAAACCCAAATCTATACATTTTGCTATGTTTTTAAGTAATATTTTTTTATAGAATACATTTTGTGTTGTATTTATTTAATTATAATTATGGAGTACCTATTTATTTATTAGTTTATATATCTCGACTAAAATTTATTGATGGATAAAAAGTTATTTCAAAATCAAAGCATTAGAACAACCAAACTCATTGTTTCAAACATCAAATAAAAAATAAATTATAAAATGGAATGTTTCAAGAGCTTATAAAAATAAATTAAATCATTCTTATTTTGAAATTAAATAAAAAAAATTATAAAAAAGTAGTAAAAATTATGTTGATTCGTTACTTTGAACCCACAACCAAAGGCTAAAACACCACATGTTTTGACCAACTAAACTACACATGTGGTTTTGAAGAAAACTAGAAACAAATATTACTTGTTCTATTTACAAAGGCTAGATATATAAACTAATAAATAAATAAATAGTTACTCCATAATTATAATTAAATAAATACATCATATAAAAATATTATACTTACTTATAACTAAAATTAATTCATTATTATAAACAAAATGTATTCTATAAAAAATATTGCTTAAAAACATAGCAAAATGTATAGATCTGGATTCAAACACACAACCAAAGGCTCAACACCTCAAGCCTTGACCAACTGAACTGCACATGTCTTTTTGTATTACATAGCTCGGCGCCGTGATCTATGGCTCCAAGCTCTGCGCCGACCTTCCTGCCACGTCGGCTGCCACGTTGCTTCTGGTCGCAAATCTCGGCGCCGTGGAGCATGGCGCCGACCCCAGGGTCCAAATCTGCAATTAGTTTCTCCAGGGGTCCAAATGTGAAAATGATTAAAAAAAGGCCAAATTCTGAAAATTTGGGTAGTATGACCGGCCACCGAGCACGGGTTGGCCGTTGCATTTGCATTGATGCGCGCTCTGTGGGCAGGCCACAGAGACGTCCGTTCACCTCTTCATCGGCTGCGCGAGGTTTGGTTCCAGGTGCTCCGCAAGGTTGGCCTACAAATGCTGACGACAAGCCGTGATGATGCCCGCGACATCGCGGGTTGGTGGCTGTCCCAGCGACAGCGCCTAGACGGGGCCTCCAGACCTGTGTTCGACTCCATCCTCCTTCTCACTGCTTGGAGACTCTGGAAGGAGCGGAACGCCCGAGTTTTCGACCGAATCAGCTCCAAATCGTTGGTTGTTTTCGACGCCATCATGGCACAGGGCGCTTTGTGGGCTTGCGCCGGCTTCGCGACGCTCGACGCGATCGGCCCTCCTCAGCCACTTCTAGTCGCAAACTCGGTTATTTTGTAATAGTCTCCCCCTGGAATCCAGTAGTTTCCTTTCTGCATGTTCCTGAGGTGGCTCGCGCTAGGCATGCGTTTCCGTGACCGGCTTTGTACTCTAATCATGCTTCCCTCTTAATGAAAAACGGGTATACACCCGGGTGCGATTTTTTTTTTTTTTTTGCATTGCTGCATATCCCTCCCCCAGTCCCAGCCGTGTGTTGCGCTCGTACTCGTACGTGCACGGCTGCCTGTAGAGGGGCGCTGGATATGGACGGAGGGGAGGGCGAGGGACTAGTGTTTCGAGTAGCTGAGGCTGTTGAATCCTCCGGGAACTCCTGCCGTGAACGGGTGCAGTGCAGTGCAGGTGGCGCGCAGCAGGAACCACGAGGCCGAGCGAGCCCTGGCCGCCGTAACCGCCCGCAAGGGAGGACCTTTTTCGTCCTCTGGATGCATGGTCAGGGACGCCGACGGGACGGCAGAGTCTCGTGTCCCTTTTATGGCGAAAAGCTGCTGCGGGACTCCAGGCCGGGTACGGGGCCACGGGAGTTCTGCTGCGCCTGCCTGCCTGCCTGCCTCCAGTTGCATGTTGTTCGCAGTAGACGAGACGACGCCTCCTCTCCTCCTCGCGCAGTGCTGCCGCAGCGACGACAGGCCGCCCCGCAGAGGGAGATTCTCTTCTCTGCCGCCACGTCTTGTGGTGCCGTGGTGTGGTGGAATGGAGTGCAGCCCTTGCCTTGCCCGGCGCAAAGGTGGGGATCGGTGGGGGCCCGTCCGCAACCGCGATCACGGGAAAGGGAAAGGGCAGCAGCAGGCCGGCAGTGCCATGCCAATATGCCATGGAATCGAATCTGGCATTCTGCCACGTCTTGTGCTGCTTGATGCTGGTGCTTTGCTCTACGTCTACTGTACTACTCGTGTCCGGTAGTGACTGCGCAGACCAGATGAGAGAGGAGAGAAGGGTGAGGCTACTGTGGCGCACAGAGAGCGAGCTCCACCGCGTATCGGGCTATCTGCTGCTGCAGTTAAACCGGGGCACTACACTACACCCGTCGTTGTACAACAACCAACCACATACTGTACAGCTAGTGTTGTAATTGTAAATACAGATAGTTAAAACTGCTGACATGTCGCTATACTACAATCCAATGGTTGTGTCGTTGTGGTAGCGGCATAATAATAATAATTGTATAAAAGTGGTAGTACAATCTAATGGTTGTGGTAGCAGCGTAATAACTGATTGTATAACTCTATAAAGTGGTGTAATAGCCAGAATTTTAGAGTAGGTGGTCTAATGACTTCAACATGATTGTCTTAATATTGTACTACTGTAAATGTAACACGTCGACATACAAAATATATTTGACTAAAAACAGTATGAATAGTTTTCTTGAGGGAGTACAACAGTATATTTAATATTGTACCACCTACGTCTAAAACAATCAATTTCTAGAATCATCTAAAGTCAAATTGTCTTAAGTTTGATCAACTTTATAGTAACACCAAACAAATATATTATGGAAACATATCTCATGACGATGTGTCTAGTAGTTATCCTAATTTGGTGTCGTAAATAGTGCTAATTTCTACTTTAGTCAAACTTAGAAAAATGACAACTCTAAAAGTTGATTTATTTTGAAACCGATGGAGTGTAATACATTGGGCCAAAATGGGTGGTCCATGGCTCTCACCTGGCAAAAAGGGTTGCATTCATAGATTCGTGGGCCTTGGCACTGGGTGGGGATGAGGTCCAGTCCAGAACTCCAGATCAGTAATGTTCAAGACCGCTTAGCTGAACAATATCACTTTCAGCCCAGGTAGGACCGTTGGGCTTCCTTTGAGCCCATGTGCACTTGAACTGAAAGTCTGAAACCGTGCATGTTTGGTTCATTTTTTGCTAAAAAAAAAACACTCGTTTGGCCCATTTCGCCTTTAGAAGCCTTGCACAATGCACGCCCACTCCTCCAGGTTCAGACTTCAGTTCAGTCCCGGACTAGTGTTTTCTGTTCCACGAAGGAACAAATACAAGATGCCTGGTCCTGGACGCTGGAGCATATCATATCGCAGACCGACACGTGAAGACGATTCATACCCACCCATTTTTTTTTGTCCAAAGACATAATTTCCCAAACAGAAGGGCATTTCCTGAACACAACAGAACTCCTCCAAAAAGGCACTCTAGCTGGATGGTTCACCCCCAAAAATTCCTCAGAACCCTCTTTTGCCGGTTGACGGTTGTGATCCACTGATCCCACCCACAGGAAGTCAGCTCCGCGAGCATCATCCGTGACCGTGGTTCCCTGAAGCAGGTCCAAGGTGTGGTGAGCGGTGAGCCGGCCGGTGACCACGCACGGACCACCGCGCGCGCACGTAGCCTAGGGCGCGTACGCCCGTGAGCTAAGCTCCTTGCATGCACTCTCGGTTGTTTGATTTACGTTACATGTAGATGCCCATATATAGCCACACTTTGGTTGCCATGATTTTTGTTACCTCGTGCATGCACTTCCTCATAGCGCAATACGCTCGTGGCTCGCGCCAGCCAGGCCCAGCGCAAATCCGTTTCCCGGGAGCCTGCCTCTCAAGGGCTTGCTGCATGCGTCGTGCCAGGCCAGAGGCTGCACACAGGCATCCAAACAGCTCTCGCCTGCATGCGTAGAGCCTGGCCGGCCTTCGTCACGGTAACCAAACGCGCCCCTAGGCGGCAGGCGCAGGCGCAGCAGGCTGGACCGGGCTGGCGGGCAGGGAGGACCCGAGCCCAAAGCCCCAAAGGGTCGGTGGCGTTGGGCGGTGGGCACGAGGCCACGACCATGAAAGCAAAGCGACGACGAGACGAGACGCGAGGGGAGAGATACGCATGATCGATAGAAGCTAGCCAGAAGCCAAGAGAAGAAGAGAGAGGAAAAGAAAGGCCGGGGGAGCGGAGACGGACGGTGGGGGAAGCCGGAACGACTGGCTGAGGCCACCCGGGTCGCATGCTGTCCGCTCCTCTCCTCACAATTCACACCCGAACAAAAAACGGGCGAGCGAGCGAGCGCGCAGCAAAGCACAAAAGCCGGAGCCACGAGCCAGGGTATCAGCAGCAGCAGCAGGAGAAGAGAGTGGGGAAAATGGAAAAGAAAAGGACAGAAACGAGGAGCCCCGCACCGCCGGGACGCGTACAAAAGAGCGTGGCAAAATTGTTACGTGCACCACCGTACCGTACCGGAGATGGAGAGGCCGCGGAAATGCATTCGTCAAAGCTCGTGGGTTATTTGTTGTTTGTGCTCGATGTTAGTTACATGGACGTTTCATTTCTTTTTATTCATTTTATCCATCCGTTTGTTGCTTGCTGGTTCATAAAGTTTTTGTTAGGGGATGGCTCTTAAAGTTTACGTCGGTCTCGCTAGGTTGATTCTCAGATGTTATATAAATAAGAGGAGATAAGTAAGTGACAGTGCATCTTACATATACTATAAAAGATAGATGATGTATTGATGTTTGAGTTACAATCAAGGCTGATGTATCACTTATTTGATAGTACAGTGAGTTATTGACTCTTTTCACTTTGACTATAGAGACCCATAGCAACATGTTCTTTTAATGATAAGTGTCTTATTAAAAAAATAGTCAATATAAAATGACATTGTATTGCTTTATTTGACTATCTGCTTTGGTTTAATTGCTATCTTTTCTCAATAAATTTATGAATATTTATAATCACTAGTTAATTGGTAATGGTACATCGTACATACATACGTTGTATGACGGTACAAGTGAGTGGCCATACTTGAGTGTTTTTGAAGTGGTCTATGAGGTTGTCGAATCCACCAGAACCTTTAAAAGCCGATTTCAGTTTATTACCTATACAATCTTATTTATTTTCTCTTACTAACTCCGAGATACTCAGTTTGTTACCTATACGATCTTATTTATTTTCTCTTACTAACTCCAAAATACTCTGAGATAAGTAAAGACGGTTTTAGTACACTCAGAATATCAAGTTTTACCGAAACCTAACCAAAACCTATTCCTGGACACTTTCCTCTAGAAAAATTGGCGTATGGTAAGCGCGTTTCTTCGGACATAAATCTCGCATCTTCGTTGGTTCCTGTACCAATTAGCTTTGACGGGACTGGTCAGTATGCATGGCGGCCAAATACGTATCTCTGTTATTTGATTCCAAAGAAAAATTCATGAGAGTAACTACAATCCATACACAGTGACATATAAAAGAAGAATATTACAATATATACTTAAAACATGCTTATCTAAGAAAGATGGTAGAACCTATTTTCTTGAAACCGAAACTGATTTGTAATTATGAGATCCAAACAGCCACTACGTGTTGTATTAAATGCCACCTAAACTAAATCAACTTCTAGATACTACTCCAATACTTATTATGACACCAAATTGATATAAGTAGATACACTATGAATTATTTTTTCATAATACACTTATTTTGGTGTCAGATGTTATTATGTTTTTATTAAGTTGGTCAATTTTAAGTTAATTTAACTTATGATAATTTTAAGAAATAATTTATTTTAAAATAAAGGGAGTAATTTTCTCTTTTACAACAATAAGCAAGGAAATACATATCTTAACCATATACTATATCATATTCACTTAAATTATCAGTCCTGCCTTTAGCTGTTGCGGACCTGCGGTACTGCCTTCGTCCCGTACTCCTACTCCTTACCAACATTTGTAACCGTGCTCGAATTTTTTTAATCGAACAGAAGACTTCCGCGATTGTCCGGGCAAGAGGAGGAAAAGGAGGCGCGTGTTGGCGTAGCACCACCGCAGGCGCAGCGCAACGCGCGAGTGCACGTAGCAAACCGCGTCGTCGAAAGGAGGAGGAGAGAGAAATAAATATACGAGGGGCAGGGCCCTCCTCTCCCTTCCTCTATTCCTCCACGCCGATCACTCGCTGCTCCCCTCTCTCGCCGGAGCACCGGGTCGGATGGCGGCAGCAGCAGCTCCTCCCGCCTCCGCGATCGCGTGATGGACGCCTACGCCGCCGCGCTCCGCCGATGGACGACGCCGGAAGGGCACAACCAACACCCGCTCCCGCGGCGGTGACCGTCTCCGCCACCGCCGCACCCGCGCCTCCCCCGCCCCCCGCCACGGCCGCCACCGACAAGTCCTCTCCCGACCCCGACGCGCTCTATGAAGGTTAGGGATTTCGCCGCTCTCTCTCTCTCTCCGCTCGCGCTCCGGCCCGTGTCGCGGTTGGGGGAATTGGGGTTTCGGTGCTCAATTCCCCGTGTAGGTTAAAGCTCAGGTGCTCTGTTTTTACCCATTTTTCTTCCTTTCTTTCGTGGAATCACTGGCTGCGTCTGGAGTACTCCGTTTGTGAACCATGAGTTGCTAATCTCGATTCCTTTTGTGTTATCCGTACCATGGTGCGGTGATCTTCGTGTCGGCGTGAAACTGGGTCAATTGGGTTTTTTTTTTTTTTTTGCCGTGGCACTGGATTGGGTTACAGCGTGAGGCGGTTATTAGTTTATAAGGTTTACACGTTTCTAACATCTAGATTCACCGGATGCTTCGTTAGGTTTTTTTTTAAACACTGCAAAGTGTTAATGATTTCTTTATTCGTTGCATGAATACCTTTCGTGTGAAATGTGGATAGTTTCGTCTCTCAAAGAGACCTAAACTGAAAATCTGACATTGCACAGTTGTTGATCTTGGTTTCTTATAACTTATAGTGGTTTATAATCAAGTAAGTTGTAAGTTTATGTGCAATGTTGATTGCAGAGGGGATTTGGGAACAGATGGCTATGAACAGCGGTGCCACTATGCAACCTGGGTCATATCCTGAGCGACCAGGTGAACCTGACTGCACTTACTACCTCAGGACTGGATTGTGTCGATTCGGCATGAGCTGCAGGTTCAATCATCCTCCGGATAGGAATCTGGTGAATATCCGCCTTTCCAATCCCTGATTATGCGTCATATTTGCTTTGAATCACCAGATGTTTTGCCATTGTCCAGCATCCTTGTTGTTATGTACATTGGCAGCATTGTTATAAATCATGTGCGGTTGGAAGAAATTTTATTCTTGAACCAAAGACACTTAGAATTTTTTTCCATTTCTGATGTGTTTCAGTTGCATCACAGAACACGATGCTAGAAGCAATATTTGAAAAACAAAGCTGTGATGATGTGTCTATATGATCATTATTGGTATTTAATCTGTTCCCCATGGGAAAACATACAAAGTATTGGTTACAGTAGGCTGATGATAAGGTTTTGTCTAAGGTGCTTGTCAGTCTTATGTGCGGTTTGAAGTTTCTGTTAACACACAAGTATGTGGTCTGTTGCACATAACACCAATTTGTAAAAATAATACAGAAAAAACTCTTTTTTAAACCTTCAGTGTATCAGTATGATTATTTTCCCTTGCTCCATCCTCCTATCAGTTCTATTATTGGCACTCTTTGCGATTTGTCCCGTGTAACCTGATGCTGTTTGTTTGTTTATTCTTGTAATTTGAAAGGTTCACGTGATCTTTGAAGCATAGTTTATGACTACTGTTTGTGGCAATGACTCGCTGATTAGTCTGCCAGAATAGCCCAATTCCACATTAGCAAGTTATTAGAACAGAAGCAGCTGTTTGTCTCATAGTTTGCTTTTTAGTTACTCTTGTGAGCTGTGGCATTTGTGTTCTTTAGTGATGCTTTACATTGGTTGGTGCTTCCTTGCAAATTAACATCTTTATTTACTATAATCAATGTTTTTTTTACTTCATATCCCATTTTTTGTTCTCAAGTTAGGTTGAATCTGTTTAATTTTAGGCTATTGCCTCTGCCAGAATGAAGGGAGAATATCCTGAGAGAGTGGGACAGCCAGAGTGTCAGGTAAGTGTGATAACTGATTCTTCTGTCCTTCAAAGTCATAGAAGTTTTACTTGTGGATTTTTTTTTTTGGTTGACAGTGCTATATGCGGTCACTGACTGACTGAGTTTTGGTTCTTGTAGGATGATTTTAAGAGATTTCTTATCTGGCTCATACACTTTCAATTGAATAATAAGAAAGTAGACAAGAATATCAGTGCAGCTAACAGATTCTTGTAGTTTTTGCTAAGAGTGCAAGGTTCTAGAGGTGTAGTAGACATATTGGTGAACACATGCACACAGCTAGAAAAGAACTCGGACCTATTGTCTTCAGATTTCTGAAGAACAATCTTGTTTTTAATTGCACTCTTACGTTAGACATCTGGCTATTTCTGTTAGTCTTTATATTTCACCAGATCTATGTCTTTGATTGCACAATCTATTGAGTGCTTTAGCTTATATGTCATGCTGTGCAAGTGTTGAAACTGAAAATTACTGAACATTTTTCCTGTAGTATTATCTGAAGACTGGAACATGCAAGTTTGGCCCTACATGCAAATTTCACCATCCCAGGGAAAAGGCTGAAATTGCAGGGAGGGTGCAGCTAAACACATTAGGATATCCACTCCGCCCGGTTCGTCTTTCGTTGCCAGTTATATGTCCTCTTCTACACATGTTTATTTTCTTTGCTGAAAAGAAATCTCCTTTACTTTTGTAGAATGAAAAGGAGTGTGCATATTATTTAAAAACAGGACAATGTAAATATGCAAATACTTGTAAATTCCACCATCCGGATCTTTTCGATGTGGTGCCTTCATCTCGTGGTTCTCCTATTTATACTTCTGTACATTCCTCTGCAAGCGCTGGTCCGCAGTCCTATACTGGAACTATGCCAAGCTGGGCTTTTCCACGAGCTTCTTTTATACCAAGCCTTAGGTGGCAAAGTCCTTCAAATTATGGACCAATGATTGTACCTCAGGGCCTTGTTCAAGTGCCGAGCTGGAATTCATATCCTGTAAGTTCATTTGATATAGTAATGCAGTGTAATTTTTACAACTACGGAGCAATCACATTTATCTTTTTCCTTCAAAACTTTATTAAACATTATCTTACTGATTTGAACTTTTTTCCCATGCTTATTTGATCTTCTGCGAAATGTATCTTCTCTAATGTATTTTGAGATTTGTGATGCTGAAATGTCAAACATGTTCTTACATCAATAATTGGTATTTAGGGTTGATAGTTGCTGATTTTACTTGCCTCTAAGGAGCCCAATGCTATCCGTTTCATCTTCTCAGGGTCAGCTGCAGTCACCTGGGGCTCAACAAACTTATGGAAGTTCACAACAAGGCGAATCTAGTGCAGGAAATCAGGGAATGCTATCACCCTACAGATCCAGTTCGTTTCCAGTGCCTCAATATGCGTTGCAGAGAGATAATGTATTTCCTGAGAGACCTGATGAACCAGAATGCCAATATTACATGAAGACAGGAGATTGTAAATTTGGTGCAGTGTGCAAGTTCCATCATCCCCGGGTGAGATCAGTGCCCCCTCCAGATTGTGTCTTAAGTCCAATGGGTCTTCCAATACGTCCAGTAAGTCATTGATTCTGTTGTATTTTGTTTTAGGATTCTACTGTTTCTGTTGTATTGATTCTTTGTTTAGACATCATATCAATTATATTATA
The DNA here is from genome assembly GCA_022036555.1 of Microstegium vimineum. Taxonomy (NCBI): domain Eukaryota; kingdom Viridiplantae; phylum Streptophyta; class Magnoliopsida; order Poales; family Poaceae; genus Microstegium; species Microstegium vimineum. The sequence goes on from CM039137.1 coordinate 23,789,356, forward strand.
TATGAATATGTTGATTGCGGTACTACCTCATGTCGTTTTGGGGATAGGCTCAGCAAATTTTCTTGTGGAAACACATTGTCATTGAGAATATGCCTCAATGCAACTGCTTGGTTGTTCTTTCAAATATTTGCTATGTTGTTTATAAAGAAGTTCTCATGTGAGACAAAAAAATGAAGGATTTTCCATACATCATGTTTCTCAGCTAGATGATCAATTTCAGTGGCATGATTTCTGCTAACAGTGGCTGATTTATTCTCATAGCAATTAATGCAACTAAAGACACTAAGATGCATATTCAAGATACCACTATCAGACCATTCTTCATATGTGTTGGTTGAGCTCTGATTTATCTTAAAAAAAAATTGAGGGCTGAGCCACAAATCTCACTATGAACTACCGGCGTCATTGTTGATGCCTGGACACTGATTAGAGCAATGTTAAAAGTAACAAATTTGCTAGGACATGTATTAGTTAGTTACTTGGTAGCATACAAGTTTTTGAAGGGACAAGTGCATAGACTGGTGTCTTCTTACAAATAGAGCCTGTCTCATGAATAGGCATTAGCTAGTCCTTTTGCTACACCTCATTGAATGGTCTGACATCTTGATTATCCTGTCCAATGGTTTTTTAGGGTGAAGAATTGTGCAAATTCTATTCTCGTTATGGCATCTGCAAGTTCGGCGCCAACTGTAAATTTGACCATCCTACAATGGCTGCTCCAATGGGAGTCTATGCATATGGTTACTCTGCGTCTGGTTCTCCTGTATCCGCTTCAACTAATGTACCTATGGCGCGACGCCTTCTGCGATCCCCATCTGGTTCCGGATATGTGTCCTAGGCGTATTTTTCACTTGACCTACTTTGATGTATAAAATCCACGGCATTGCCTCAGGCGCTGTGAATGTTTCTCCTAACTTCCCGCCGGGATCAAAGTTCTGTAAATTGAGTTGCTACCGGAGATGTACAGCCCCTTCTTTTTGTTAATCCAGATATTTGGGAATAATAACTCTTGGAACCGAATAAACTTTAGATGCAGAAACACCAGTTTTCAGGTGCCTGCACTATTTGACACTGCTGCACCTATTGGTTCCTAACAGTTGATGAGGTAGGAAACTCTGAAGGATCTGAAGCCTCGAGGTGTGCAGTTGAAAAATTATATCATTGCGTCATTTTTTTTGGAACCTGTATTCAGCTGGTGTTGTGGCAGATATTGTGGGATGCGTTCTCCACATCCTCGGCCTAGAATCTCAAACCGCGGTCAAAGCTTCAAAAGGTATACAGTAGGCGTAGATGAAACTCGAGGATGTCACGTGTTCGCCATTATTATTTTGAGAAAATTGTCACCATTGGTTTGCACATACTGTATGTTTCTGAGGTGAAATGAACCCTCCACTCCATAATGAGGACACGATAAGGTGCCCGACCTGGTCCGGTCACATTTCCTGTGGTCAGGTTTAATCAAATGGTAAGTCGCTGAAAAAATGCAAAGGACACCCTCACTCTCGACTCTATGAAGCCAACTGCGCCCTCACTCTCTGACTCCTGATCCGTGTCCGTATGAAGCCTATCTACCGTAGTTGGTTTCCGAAAGGAGCAATTTGACCATGCCCTATAAAGTTCAAACCGAGTCCCTCCCATCTTTTGTTGGGCCGCAAATTCCTCAGTTTTGCTTGAACGATCTGTCAAGCATGTTATCTAACCCCATTGGCTTGCAATGGGATACAGGGTAAAGTAAGACGCTTTCAAAGCTGGGGTCTCCGTTGGTGGTTTGGTACTACCAAGGACCCGGCAGATTCGCCCATCAGGCACACGCGTCAACTAGCACAGCAGCACTGGTCGATCCTGCTCCATCTGTGACTGATAGGAGCGCTAGCAATTTGCCGTCAAACCTGCAACCTGCCGGGATCTCCCGTGCTCCTCCACGTTAAAAGAAAGAGCAAATTCCGCGGTAGTGAGTACTGATGTACCAAGGTTTTATAATATATATATATATAGTCGTAAAAAAATAGATCAAACCTTTTTAAATCTAACTAGATTTATACAAAATAGTGTCAATAGATATATCTTTATTCTATGATTAATTTAATAATTAAGTTTTTTGTACTAGCAAATATACCAGCTTATTGCATGGTTGTTATCCGTACAACTTGTGCCATAAAAATTTATTTCGTGATTATGTCAGGCATTCAATTCAAACGGAAATCAAACTCCGTTACATGTCCAGACGAGTGTTGCTCTAATTCATATAGGTATCCAGAAGTTAAGATTTTATCAATAACTGTGTCATGTGTTACAATTCGTTTTTAGATTGACAACAATATGCGTGACCACTTATAACTCGTACGAGTACGGGACACTGGAAGATAGTGATGTGCCATGGAGATACTTTTGTATTTTATATACTATATAAGCTTATTTAGATCACCTAGAACTATAGTTCAGATGGACTAAAGTTTAGGAAAAAGTCCATATTTCCTCCATGAACTATCGTCCGCGTTCGTTTTTCAACTGTAAAACCAGAAATTTTTCCTCCTTCAACTTTGAAAACTGTTAATTTTACCTCCCTAAGTGGTTTTGGACAGTGGTTTTGTTTTTTTTCTTTTTTATTTATTTCGACCAAATCTTTAAAAAATTATAGTAAATCACAGAAAAATCATAAAATAGAAAATCCAATTTTGTTGGACTTCACATGAGTAGATGTATACAGTGAACATATAATATGATATACTTTAGTACAAAGTTTTTTAATTAATTACTAAAAAAGTGTAGATTTAAAGATACAAGAAAAAAATTGTACTAAAATATACCATATTATATATTCACTATATAGATATACTCATATGGAGTCTAATAAAATTGAATTTTCTATTTTATGATTTTTTTTTGGTTTACTATGGTTTTCCAAAGATTCATTTGAAATAAATAAAAAAGGAAAAAAGACAAAATCACTATCCAGAACCATTTAGGGAGGTAAAATGAATGATTTTCAAAGTTGAAGGAGGAAAGATTTCTGGTTTTACAGTTCAGAGAGGAAAAACGAACACGGACGATAGTTCATGGAGGAAATATAGACTTTTTCCTAAAGTTTATGCGGCTAAAATTTACTGAACTACTATAGCTCAGTACTCATCGAAAAATGAACCGGCGCTCTTTGATCACTTCACATGGTTCGAGTTCGAGTACTCTGCCTCGGGTGACCCATGTCCGATGCGTCCGTCGGCCACATGCCACGGCCCACGGCCCACAGCGCCCCGCCCTCTAGCAATTTTGACCGAAAAAAACACCACGGCACCGACCGTCGTCGCACGCGCGATCCGACGAGGCCATGACGCCAGCTGGTGCGTGTCACCGTGTGCGCACGGGAGAGGGCGGCGGTGGATTTCCAATTCCAAATCTCGCATCCCGAGCCGTGCCCTCGCTTTCTCCGAAGTCCCACTTCACTTTTCACATCTTCACTTCACTTGGCCTACCAGCAGACAGAGTTTCCCTCTCCCAGTCCCACCCGATCTCTCCCCCCAGTCTCCGCTACTCCATTCCGAATCCCCACTCCGCCTGCAAGCGGAGCGCCGGAGCGGACTGCCACCACCGGTCCACCGAAACCCTAGAGCAAGCAACGATGCGCAGTCCGGTCCCGCCCCTCCTCCTGCTCATCTGCATGACCGCGGCGGCCTCCGTCGACGGCTCCCAGGTACGTCACCTCACGTCAGCCGCCAGCGTCTCGCATCCTCTATCCTCACTTAGCCCCTGCTGCAATTCCGGCTTACATTGCGCCTCTCCTCTGCGCAGGCGCAGGAACCCGGGCGGCGCGGCGCGGGATGGTGCCGGTGGCCCCCTTGGAGGCGGAGCTCGGCGCGATGGCGCTCGCCCTCAACGACACGCGGCGGCGGCGGCTCGGGGGCAGCTTCCAGATCTGCGCGCCCTGCACCTGCTGCGGCGGGGCCAGCGGCGCCTGCGTCCTCGCGCCCTGCTGCTACTCCATCAACTGCAACATCCCCAACCGCCCCTTCGGGTACTGCTCCTTCACGCCCAAGTCCTGCGAGTGCATCGGATGCAACCTCTGAGTGAGCTCCAGTCGTGGCCGCGGGATTTCATTCAATTTCGATTGAGTTGGTCAGTCACGGTAAGAGTGAGTGTGAGACGGAGTATGTATAAATTCCCCCACCTGCTTAGTTAAGTCAGTGGCGATTGCTATTGTTTCTAGCTAGCTAGGAGTGTTTTGCTGTGATCACTGCTACTACATTCGATTTAGTTGAGAGAAGGAAAGGGGTTGGGTTGATTTAGAGGTAACTGCTCTGGGGGTTTGCTTTTTTCTGTCGCCACACATTGGAATTGGATGTCTGATTAGGATGCTACTTGTTCATAGTGGTTTGTTGATAGCTGGAATAAATATATTTGTTTAGATGCAGTGTTTTTTAGTGGATGCCATCCTGATCGTGCCCTGGAATGTGATAGCTCGTTCGTCATCGTGTCAACCCTTTTCTGATGCTGACTGGATTGGCCAGCACATGGATTGTACTCGTACCTGTTCCCTTCTTCGCTCTTTTCTGCCATGACACGATATTTGACAGGCCATATGTTCTGATGATTCATACTTCCAGTCCCAAAAAGAATGTGATTCTTGGTTTTTGAGAAGTCAGACAGTTTTGGGTTTGACTAAAATCTATATGAAAAAAATAATATTTATGGTGTTGAATAAGTATTACTAAGTTAACCATGAAGTATATTTTCATAGTAAAACCTATTTGGAGGCACAAATGTTGATAATATTTTCTATGCTAATATACCCTTGCATCAAGAATCGTGTTCTTTTCTCTGCTTTGACAATTTTGAAATATATGGGATATTTTTAAGCATCAATAATACAAGCAGATTAAATACCATTTGTGTGCTTTTATGTCTGACCAATTTATATTTATTCTGCTACTACCCAGCTTCACAGATAATTTCCTTTCCAATTTGTTAAAAAGAATCTGCATAATGCCCTATGAATTTCAAATATATCATAAGTTTAGTGATGAATTGTTGTTTTGCTGGTGAATCTTACTTATTTATGTAACTTACTTACATCTTGACTCCTGATAATGAAATGCACCTGTGCTGCTTCACAGAGGATATCTAATTGCCGACATAGCAGGGTGAACACCCAAACTTTCATCACATGCCCCTGATTCAAAGTTGACTTGATTCAATGTTGACTGAGAAAACTCAAAACTCTATTGTTTGCTTCATAATGATGTTACCAAAATATCTGTATTGAATGCATCATCTTTTTCCCCCCTAAAGAAAAAACTAACATTAAGCTGGGCTGTGATGCTGTCGTCATGATATGTTGCTAGAACTCAGAAACCATTTTCCAGAATAATATTTGTGTATTAATGTATTTCCACATTGTAATGTACATTTTCCTGAAAACATCAGCGGGATGCCTGTTATATAAAGATAGAAACATGCCAGAAGGAAAAAGGGTTTAGTGCCTAAGTTGTGCATGTTGCAGTCGCGTAACAAATGATCAGCTCACGTGCAAATCTCGCATGAGTAATCAAGTTATAACTTTTCTTCTCAGTCTTTGATTGCTGGCCGCAGAAGTACTGGAACTTGCATCTTACTTCACCCCCGCTGCTCTTTCTCTCGTTGCCACTTCTGCATGTCATCTCGTTGAGGATACGATCATACGAGAAAAGTTGAGCTTGAGGCTGATTAGTCATGATTGCGGCAACAACAATATTAAGCCATTCATGACTGATACGAAATGTTGAGATTGCCTAATGAGTTTCTACATTTACGCTACAGTTAAATCAACAACAGGCTGCTAAAGTTAGCATGATGGACCTCAACTCATTCTCAAATCCTTTGTTTTCCGTTCTGCATGGAGTAACCTGTAAGCCATTCATGTGCATAGCTGCGTGAGCATGTGCTCTTTGGGTAAATTACACACTGACTACGAAGACATGTTTTTGTTTCTGCAATAATATGCATGTGTTTGTGTGAAGGTGAGACCTACATGTTGAGGTGAATGAAGTGGCAAAATTAGGTTGTGACCCACCTTTAGGCTTGTTTAGAAACATAATAACTCTCTTCAATACAAACTTACCGAAAGGAATTGAGGTAGAAAATTGGTTTATTTTCTGTTGGTTGAGTTTATGCGAGCAATGTCCCAATAGGATCTAAACCTTTGTGTTGTTTCTCAACACTGATTGTTTCGTTCTAGGTATCGTTTCTCACCACTTCTTGAGTTTATTGTCTAGTTGTTACTTTGGTCATGAAGGCATTTTTTTGGTTGTGAGGTCATGTAAGTTCATTGGATGAGCCTCCTATGCATTTGAGGCAGGTGGGCCAAATCTGCAGAGGGACAAACTGCAAAGGAACCGGTCCAGCTTCATTTCCTGTTCGTTTGAACCACTTCCAGCTTTTTCAGCTTATTCCCTCTCATAGAACATTATTCAATCAATGGAATCAGCTGGCTTTTGTACCGACCCTATTACTCGCAAAGAAAAAAAAAGGAGTCTGTTGTACTTTTTTTTGAGCTAGAGTCTGTTGTACTTGGTTCTTCTCTCTTAGCGCAATCAAGTGTATATTTCTAGTGTGTTTGGAAAAAGTACCGCATGTCCTAACAGATTTACATTCTGGTTAAAATGATATCCTCCACGTTGCTACGGGACTTTCTTGTAAAAATAAGAGGTGCATGATAGACCGCCAGACCGGCATGTTCTTGCATCAGTTCTTATCCAAACTGGACAAGACATGAATGGATTTGGTAAAAAGGCTATAGATCAAATTAGATAGCATTATAAGATGATGGGACAACAAAACTAATTGCAATATATTGATGCTTTGTATATTTCTTATATGGTATCGAAAATAGTACTTGCACTTTTGGGAGGTGATGTGGATAGTTTGAATTAATAGGATGAAAGTTTCTGTGTGTGAATGAGAGAGAGAGCAGCAGCACTACTGGAGAGCAGGGGAGTGACCTGGTATTTAGTGGGAGGTGGTGGAGTGACTTGCATGTTTAGATAGAAGACTAGTGAGGTTTAGCTATAAGATACTAGAAGGATACCCTATGGGTTACCGTGGGATTTTCTTAGAAATAAAAACGTAAAAAAAAGGGTTAGATCTACATATTTTTGCATTGAATCCTATCAAAGTTGAACAAGACAATGAATGAATTTAAAAGCTAATGGAATTAGATATGATTATAAGATGATGAGACACAAAATAAATAACAATATATAGATGTCTTATATATATTTCTCGTACATTATTGAAGATAACAATTGTACTTAATGGAAGTAAATAGTTTGTATTAAAAGATTGAAAGTTAGTAGAGATGACATGACATTTAATGCGACATGATGTGAATTGCTTACGTGTTGAAATAATATGATTTATGTTTATTTATAAGATAGTATATTTGTTCGTGCTAACGCTACGAGTTATTTTCTAAACCTGTACATTTCCATAAAAAATGTGAGGTATATAAATATTGTTACTATTGAAATACAACATAATAAATGAAGCTCAGAGAAGAGGTAGTCTAGCTTCATGTCTTTGGCCTCCACGTTGAGGTTCAGCGCGCGAGTGCTGCTGCTGAGCCACCGTCGCCGCCACGTTCTGCTCCTCGGCCTCGGACGCCGCTGCCGCCTCGCCGGTCCCAAACAGCATGGCCTCGACTTTTTTTGACTCAAGCAAATGTTTGATTTTTTTGGCCCGAGCAGCAGCACCAACTCCTTGGTGAAGAGCGAGACGAGCTCCGCCCTGCTCGGCTTACCCCACCCGAAGTCAGTCTCGTACACCATGAACCCGTTGGACAACACCGTGTGGGTGAGCCTCTCCTTCGGCACGACGAGGAACTCCTCGAGCCAGTGCTCCGTGCCGCCCAGCGGGTCCTTAAGCCACGCGCGGACCGCGTCACCAATAGCCGCGGCGGTGTGTCCCAGGCCTGCGTTCAGCTCTGGCCCGAGCAACGTCAATGCCTCCGTGTGGTGCTCGTCGCAGACGACGAGACATCGCATGTCGTCGATGTTGCCGGCGTACTTGGCCTCGGCGAACCTGACGCCTGGCGAGACCGTGGCCGGGGAATTGTCCACGACGACAACGACGTCACCCGTCGAGGCGCGGTGGGTGAGCTTGCCGGCGAGTGGGTGGAAGACGGGGAGCATGACGGCGAGGGAGGACTTCAGGGAGCGAACAAGGGTCCGGAAGGGCGGGACGTTGGCGTCGTGGATGTCGGTGTCGCAGGCGGTGTAGAGCACGGCGGCGGCGGCCTTGCACATGACGGCGGCGGGGGCCAGCTCGCAGACCTCGCACACCCACACGCGCTCGTGCACGGGGCGCGTGTCGCACGCCGTGCAGAGGAGCGACCCGCCGACGCACTTGTGGCAGTTCACCGCCATCGGGACTGCATCCCCCCTCCGGCCATCGCGCCCGCAGCCCCAGTAGCCGCGCTCGGCCCCTCCCCATCCTCCCTCCCTTCTGCGCGCCCCCACGCCGATGCCGCCCTCAGCCGCCTCCCCCACCTGCCCTCGATCTGATTTCCTAGGCTACGTCTTTGACGGATGGAATTAGTGGTCACGCGAGGGGGCTGGGAGCCGCCATTTGCGAGCGTGACTGTGACCCGTGTGATTTCACGGGATTGCACGGTACTGGTGAGGAAAAAACGAAAAATCAGGACAATTCGAGGAGTCGAACTTTGGCCGCGGCGTTGCATGTGGTGGGAGCGTGGGAGAGTGAGAAGCGACTTCTAACTTTTAATCTCAGCAATTGCATCCGTAGTAGGTGTGTTGTGAGTCATTGATCTTGAAGGAGAGAAGTGGTTTGAAGAAATTTTCAATTATAGTAGAGATATATAGGATATATATAGATATAGATATATGCTCATAAATATTCATCGTTCATTCGTTTGTACTTTCCAGGAAAACAATTTTAAATAAATATACATTATAAATATTAATTACTTTCTCCGTTCTAAAATAAATACAATTGTAGAGTTTAAAATTTGTCCCATAAAATATGTTATTTAACACAAAAAGACAAATAGTCTCCAGAAACTTCCCACACAAAACAAAAAAAGATAGCTAGCAACATATAAAAGACAAGGGGTATTTTGGTAATCTTACACATAAGCTTGGTTTATGTGTATCATCTTAGAATTACATTTATTTTGGGACGGAGTGTGACTTTAAAATCCGTGTTGTCTTCTTTAAACGTTCGTCTTATTCAAATTTTTTGTATAAATATTATTTATTTTCTCGTGACTTGTTTTAGCATCAGAGATATTTTAATAATAATTTAGTTATTTTATATTTTGCAAAAATATTTTGAATAAAACGAATAGTCAAAGACGATGTCAAAAAGAAAAAAAAACGTCACTTTCTATGGAACAGAGGGAGTAATTAGTATCATTAAAAAAATCTTTAAATCTAGTTTTTAATAAATTATTTAGAGATATAAATAATACACTCAGCCTGTTCGCTTGGCTTTTCAGCCGGCTTAAATCCAGCCCAGAACAGTGTTTTTCTCTCACAAGAAATCAGCCAACAGTGCATAATCCTGCCAGAACAGTGCATAATCCTGCCAAACGAACAGGCCGACTAAGGCTAGTCTCAATGGAGAGTTTCACGGCGTTGTTTCCTAGACTGCCATATCATACAAAATGAAATGAAACTCGGATGAAACACCCACTCTCAGTAGAGAGTTTCATTCTATAGTTTCATAGACATTTAATTCTAAGAGTCATAGAGAGTTGATATTCGTGTCAAGAGAGTGTCATTCAACATGACACTCATTTCTTCTCTCTCTTCTTAAATACACTGTCATGTCATCAAAAATGTTTATGTGGCAATATATTTAATGCGAATGAAACTCAAATGACACCTAGTCGGTTGTAAGGTTCCTTACAGCCTTCTCCCAGCCCACCTATACAATAGTGCACTCTACTTCATTAATACATGACCCACATGTCTATCTCATAGAGTTTTTTTGGTTCCTGTGCCCAAGCTGGTTGTAAACTTACAGCCCACCTCTCCTCTATTTCCTCCCCTCTTTCCTCCACATCAGCATTCAACCTTCTTGCAGCCTACTATAATACTTAGAGCAAGGCTAATAATACAGTTTAATGTTGGTTGTATGAATCCTTACAGTCAACCTCTCAACCCACTCATATAATGGTTTCGCCTTCACATTTAATGCATAACCTACTTGTCTATCTCACAATATTTCTTGGTTATTGTGTCTAAGCTGGCTATAAGGTCAGTCTCAATGGAGATTTCATGGGGTGTCATGCATATTTATTAGGGTGCCACATCAGTAGAGAATGAGAAAGTTTCATGGAGATAAAATTTATCAACGTTGTTTCCAAGACGTTGGTAATCATGTGAAACTTTTATTGATGACTCAATTTGTTTGATCACAAAATGATACTAAAATGTGATAGAGACATATGAGACCCATGAATGTTAAAATAATATATGAAATCGTGTAATGAAATTTACATTGAGACAGAGAGCTCTGTTTCATATCAAAGTTTCACGTGTTGGAAACTACGAGATGAAATTTGTCATTGAGACTGACCTAAGCTTAGAGTCCACTTCTCCTCTCTCTCTCCTTCTTTCTTTTCTTCACCTTAGCATTCAGCGTGTTTGTAGCCCATCTATATACTTGGTCTTACTAACAACAGTTACCACAGTTATTTGGAGAGAGGGAAAATCGGAGTTTAATGATTCGACGTAGGGGTAGGGAGAATGGATGAATGATTAAGCGTGCTATGTTCCCTGTGTGACAGAGTGGCAGCGCCGCAGTAGCGTCTCCATGTGCACGGGGAATCAACGGAACCTGGAGACAGGTAGTCGACAGGAGACCGTGTCGATGCATGCGTTGTTGGATTCATTGCTCAGGTTTGACTGAGGGCTCTGTTTAGTTTCCTATAAAATTTTAAATTTTTTGTCAGATCGAATCTTTATTAAATTTTTAAACACGTACATGTAGTATTAAATATAGATAAAAACTATAACTAATTACACAGTTTTCTATAATTTATGAGACATCTTTTAAATCTAGTTACTTTATGATTAGACAATAATTATCATATACAAACAAAAATGCTACTGTATCAAAATTTTAAATTCTTTTGGATCTAAACAAGGCCCGATTTGTGATGTCTCGTGCTTGATGTGTTTTCGTTCTTGATATGGGACATGGTTCAGGTTCATGAATGAAGCCTCTGCAGCTCTGCTTCGATCCACCGCACGTCCGCGAGTAGGTTAGCCGAGGATATCTCGTTTGCGCCAAAAGCCTTCTTCGGTCAAATGCGGAGAGTTCTTTGTTATTCTCAGTTTTTTTCGCGACAAATATGGGGTATATAAGTTTCATTGAAATCATACACGAACTTTATAGGAATCAATTTAATTTTACAGCAAAAATGGAAGAAATAGGGTGGCGGGCGCAAGAATTTTACAGAGACCATACACTATTTTTTTCAAGGAAACAGTTCATTTTATAGAGAGAAAAACCATGAAACGCCAAGATATCATACTGGGATTCCAGCCCCAAATTTGGCAGGCCAAGTTTCAGCTGCGCAAATTCTGTAGATCATGCAATAGACTACTCTGCTCAAAGCAGAGGCGTTGCAAAACCAATGGTGCAGTGCCTGATCAATTGATCATGGTAGGATCCCAAATTTCTTGAACCAGAAGAATTTAGGGGAGGACGCCGATGAATTTCCACCAAAATGACTGAAATGCTACGCGTACAAGAAATGCTGATCTTGTCAGACAAATGGTGATAGCCAATATATAGGAAAGGGCCACAATGAACACTGCCACATCATTCAGTATTTACACTCAGCCAACACTGCGGACAAGATATATATATACCCTAAAGCCTCAACAACTTTCAGATCTGTTGCAGTAGCTGCTTGAAGTGGTAAAGTGAAAAAAAAAAACACTCGGTAGCCAACCCAGCAGCAACCCACAACCTATTTCCTGGTCCAATTCAGGATGACACACATGGTACATAAGACCGCAACGCAGTAGCAAACAAAATGATTACAGTCAACACGTCTATGGATGAATAGCAAAATACCCACAAAAAAAACATAGTTATAATGTTTAGCTGAAAACTAGAGTCCGTAGCAGTTCTTATCCAATCTACACACCAAGATAACAAACCTCGTCTCAGCTCGCAAATGCTGCCTTCAACACATTTGGTTTGTAACCTTTTGTAATGATTTTTGCTTTTCTTTTCCTTTCCTTTTTGTTTCTCTTTATTTATCCATGTCACTCTGCACACAGAAGCCAGAGAGAGGACGAGGGAAGAGAGAATCCACATACAGGTAAGTTTTGAGTAGGAAACATAGGATAGTAGGCATTTGCTTTCTCCATTGTTTCCACCACAAAACTAGATATAGATAGAACCATCAAAACATCCATTTTGGAGAAGACTGGACAATGCTCCGTCGAGGCTTTGTGGGCTGCTGCTGTTCCATGGAGTTCCTCATCTTCATGGCTGAGGAGACTGTTGGGCTCAAGTAGTCATGGCTCCTCTGCGGCAGAGCCATGTTCTGTGAGTGTGTCTTCCGCACAGGGATCAGTGTATGCTGCTTTCGCAAGGTTCCATTCTGCATTGATGAGGTCCTTGGAGAGTTCCACCTGCTGTAGGTGACACAGCTCTGGCTCCTCCCCACATGTTTCTCCCTGGGGCTTGGAATGTTCCTGCTTTCCATGGTTTCAGCTGAGTACATTGTTTCCTCCTCACTGCTGTACTGGTCTTGACCTCCATACTCCAGTATCTCAGCAGGTGACGAGCTTGACTGTCCTTCACTGCTACAATCCATATGCCGAAGAGCTACTGGACGGTCCCTACACTCAGCCTCACTATTACGGTGCCAGATCAGCCCTGATGGGAAGCCATTGTCTTTCGATCGATTTTTTGGCTTGGACGCTTCAACATTGTTCTCATCAGAAAGCATTTGCTTCAGAGGCAATGGTAGAAAGATAGTCTTTGGAACCCTGGGTGGGAAGTCGATGTCCAAGAGTTGAATTGGCGCAGCAGCATTCTTCTGAGCCTGACAAGAACTTCGCCTTGGTGATTCATATATTTCTGGAGTCGTAATACCCTGCTCACTGCTTGTGCGCAGATCAACTATAGGATTTGCTTCATGTGAAATCCTTGCAGTGGCTGTGCTTCCTGATGCCTGCTGATGTTTAGGTTTTGAACAAACGGATGCATCATCATTCTCATCGTCAGGCTTGAACACATGACGACGAGTGAACGAGGTGCTTGAGTGATCACTCCTGCTGGACATCAGCCGAACAAGGGGTAACTTTGGCTTGCTAACCTCGTCCAAGCTGCCCTGCCAGTGCTGATACAACCAATCACAAACTACAGATATGGGAATCCCAAATTGCATTGGGTGATCCTTCTTCCATGAATGTGATGAGGATGAGGATGCTGAGGACGATCTTGCAGTGGGAAGAAGAGGCCAGCTTCATTGGATCACAGATCATGAAAGCTAGGTTCCCTTGGGCATCAAAACCAGCAGACCCAGGGCACCATGTCACCCCATCGGCTGAGAGTTTTATGAGGTTGTCTGTGCCAATAACTACTTTCCCCTCACCAATCACCAGTTTCTTTTTTCCCTGTATGTCCCAGCAGGTACACAGCACTTCCATGATCTAGGCTCGGTTTGCAGTTTGTTTTCAAATAGTGAGGTTGCTGACCTTGTTGGGTCGAGTCACCCTCTGTATAATCAAGACCAACTATTGTAAGATCAAGAATCGAGCTGGTGATGAAAAATCTGCACAAAAAAACAATCATTTCAGAGAGACAGTAACCTGGATTCAGAATCAACAAATATCAAGAAGGCTGGAGAATTCATCTAGGTTAAAAAAAACAATAATGATATAATGTAAATAACAATCATAATGTGCTACTACTTTTCAGATCAATTTTCGGACTGAGCAGCAAAGTTCATCTGAGATGACATAAAATGAGAAAGAGTACTTTGAACTTTTACCCAGGATTGCCTGTGGGTATCATAACTCATAAAAGCCTTTGCAAAGAAGAAAAGAAAGAAACTTTAGCCAGTACTACTACATGCAGGAAAGGAAAAAAAAAACAAGAAAGATCTACGCAACCTACTCTAACCTACCAACGCCGATTCCCACAACCAAAAGGCGTCATTTACAGTGCCCATCTTGTGAGCACTGAGCGCCCCCGCTTGGGTTGTAACTCATGCCACCATCATTACATAACTATTTCTACTGCTACATTACGGCAAATCATGAGTCCCAGCAACAGCTCGCCCACCACCACCGACAAATCCGACGAATGCGGAATGCCGCCGCGTGGGGCCCCGCTCGGCAGCGACAGGTGACAGGTCATGCCTGCTCTGACGCAGGCAGATCTCAGGATAATCACAGTGCAATCACTGTAAGAACTTCATAGCCAAAGCGCCCCCACGATCCCACAAACGCGCAAGCAGGAACAGAAAGAAGAAAAAAAAAAGCGCGGTGATCCGGACGGGAGCAGGAACGCGCATTGATGGTACGTTTACCTGTGCGGCTCGAGCCGCACGAGGAGGCGGCCGTTCCCAAGCAGCGCGTCGGTGTCCTCGGCGGCGGACGCGGAGGGCAGGTTGCCGTGCGTGGTGAGCAGCAGGTTTCGGTGGATCAGGAGCCCGCTGCCGTGATGCCCCTGCGCACGGACCGCCGCCAGCGCGGAGGCCCTGGCGGAGAAGATCGCCGCCTTGACCCGCTCCGACCGGCCCCCGTCGTCGCCGCCCCCGCCGGAGCAGAAGCACCACCCCGAGCCCTCCCTCCACACCCCCATTTGCTAGCCTCCTCCTCCCTTCCTCCCTCCCGCGCTCCCTCCGAGACGAGCGGCCAGCTAAGCTAGCTACCGTTACAGCGGCGGCGGCAACGCCACTCGTCGCCGCATTCCTCCGCGGCGGTTTCCGTCCGCCTCGGTACGGCGGCTTCCACTGGCCGTTCTGTTTCGTTTTCTTCTCCATCGGGAGTGAGGCCGGGTTCGTATTAAAGCTGCTGACCGCACTGGCACCTCCTGCGGCGGGGATTAGTTACTCCTCCGAAACGACCCAGATCCCATGACGCGTGGGTCCCGGCAGTTGGGTCCCACGTGTAGGTGAGCGTGTGATGCGGAGGTTTGGAGAAGTGGAGGTGGCGTTAGTGGGGCCTTAATTAGGGAGTGGCGCAGCAGCTGGGTTTCGTTTTCGGGTGGGAAGTAGAGAGGGGAGAGAGACCTTCTCTGTCCGCTCCGCAAACCGACAGGTTGTAACGTCGCGTGACACTGACATGTGGGACCATTCGCGGCTCCCCGCGCCACTGAGCGGTGGGGCCGCGGACGGGTACGTCCGTCTCCGGTCCCGCGATTAGTCGCGTGTGCGCCTCTCGGCGTAACATGCCTGTAATGATAAGACCATGACATTGTCAGTTAGGGTTCTCTGGCAGATTAAATTAGTGGTTTTGCTTAGATTACAAACACAGGGTTTACGTGGAATTAAAATTTGATTACAAACACAAGCGTTCAGTTGAGAGAGAAAATATTATATCAAGAGTATCTAAAAGACTTAGGGCATGTTTAAATCCCTTCCTCTCAACTTTAGAGCACTTTAGTTCACTTTTGATGTCTAAAGCTATGATGTGAGGTAGACTAAAGTTTAGAGTTGACTTTAGACCATAGTTTAGAGAAATACATGATTTTCATTGCAGTTCAAGCCTATAATTATAATTCACCCAACATAAAAGTTTCACCACAATTGAACCACATAAGTTGCGGCTATGAATTATTCTAATTAATTACATATAAAATTTAAAATTTTAATTAATCTAAAGTTATAATAAAACTTTATACTAAAATATACCATATTATATATTTGTTGTGTAGGACTAGTCACGTGGTGTTCAATAAAATTATATTTTCTATTTTATGATTTTTAAAGATTTAGCAGAAACAAATAAAAAAGAAAAAGACAAAACTAGTATAGCAAAACCACACCCACTGTCTAAAACCGTTTGAGGGAGTAATTTGAACGGTTTTAAAAAATTTAAGTGCTAGAATAGACGATTTAATTGTTGAGGGAGTAAAGTAGACCATACTATATAGGTGAAGGGGTTAAGATTTTTTTCCCCAAAAGCTATAGTAGTGGCTCATATAACATTGACCCTGTTTGATAGGATTTTAGAATCCAGATTTTGGATAAAAATAATTTTTAAGAGCATATCCAAGAGATTTCATAAAATATACTCTCTAAATCGTTATTTAGATAATTATTTGAGTAAAAATCGTTTTGTATATCTTTATACTTTCCAACAGTCTTTCTATATCTCATGCGCAGTCTAGAAAGTCATTTTCGTCTTCTATATTTGGCTAGCGAAAAACTCAAAATAGAAGATAGCTATATTTACATAACCATTTAGAAAAGTTATTGGATTGTGTTTTTTCAACAAAATATCTATTCCTAGTATTTAACAAAAATATAGAGCGTCTCTTGGAGATGCTCTAATGTTTTTTTAGATTCTATGTAAAATCCTAGCTTGTTTGGATGGAATATAAGGTCGTCCTAAGTGGAAGTTTTATGTCCACAACAATCATATTTTGAAAAACTCTCGACGTTCCTCTAATTCTATCGTCTCTTTTAATTAATATAACATCAAATCAACATATTTAGGATATGTTTGGTATAATTTATAATTTTTTTTTATCAAACACCTCTTTTCAAAATATCTCTATCTAAGAGCACCTCCAGTGCTACAACGAATCATTTGGTTCGGCAAGGACGAACCAAAAACATGGTTCGAGGCTCCCAATGTGGACATCGATCGTTGGTTCCATGTACACGAATAAAATATGTTTCCACAGCTCGTCTGCCCGCACGGCCAGAACTATTTGGAATGGCTCTGTACGCGATATATATTAATCAACTTGGCTGAGTTCGGCACTTCTGCAACGTTCGCTTTTAACTCTGACAAATATGGTTCGACTCGTCCAGTGTTCATGGTTCGGTTTTCTTTTCCCATGGTTCGACTTTTTCAACACTGGAGATGCTCTAAAGCTGTTTTCCTCCCCTTTTTCTCTCACATGTATGTATAAAGTTGTTAGTGAAGCTGTTTTGTCAAACATTTTTTAAATAGCTCAGTTTTACCTAGAAAATTGTTTGTAAAACTATTTAAAAAAAACAACATCACTAGTGAAGCTGAGCTGTAGCAAACATCTCTTTAATGTTCAAAAAATAAAACTTTACTGAGATATTGTAAGATTTTTTTGATCCAGATTGGCCATTGTAATAACCTCGCAGGAATTCTCCCAACAGACAAACGGAAGCACGCATCGCGTTCTCGCACGCACCGCGCCTCCGCCGTCCCCATCTTCCTCCCTCCCCATCTCTCATCGTCACCACCCCCGGTCCAGTCCTGCTCCTCTTTCTCTGACCTCGGCAGCTCCCATGAAACCCTAATCCCTAAAAACCCTCACTCGAACCAACACTGCCGCCGCCGCCATGTCGCCCCCTCTGCAGGCGCCCAACTACATGCACATCACGGAGGAGTGCCTTCGCGAATGGAAGGGCCAGTCCGCCGGCGCCTTCCGCCTCCCTGATCCGGTGCCCATGGCGCGCTTCCTCTACGAGCTCTGCTGGGCGATCGTAAGCTTCCGACAGCTCGGGTTGCTCCGTGATTAGGTTTTTCTTCACCCGCTGCTCCTGACTGTGTGGGTGGGTTGGGCTGCGCAGGTGCTAGGCGACTTGCCGCCGCAGAAGAGCCGGGTGGCGCTGGAGTCGGTGGTGTTCGTGGAGGAGGCACGGCGGGAGGAGGAGCTCGGCTCCGTGCTTGCTGATATCGTCGCTCACCTAGGACAGGATGTGAGTATATGCAACTGGTTCTGATCCCAGTGTGACTAGCGAGTTTGTTCCGTGGTTTCTGGTGTGTACTTGTTTAGTTAGCTTTCTCACTTTCTCAGTCTAGGATTGAATCCTGTGTTTTGGTGGCACTAGCTATGTGTATATGGACTGAATTGGCCACTTTCTAGTGTGTGTATTGCTTGCTGTGGTAGCTGGATCGACAATATATCTGAATTGTTTGATGCTTTGAACAGCTTCGCAGTGAAACTGGACAGGATATGTTAGCTCTGGGCAGATGTTACTATGTTAGGCTACCACTTTTACTTTTGTTTCATCTACTATGAGTCTTGTTGCGATAAAAAATTTCAGCTGAAGCTGTAACATAAACAAATTCAATCAATGCTGTTCTAGGTTAGTACTAAGGTACCATTTTTTGGTTGACCGGAAATGAACCAGATAGTTTTCAGGCAAATCTATTATGACATGAGTACATGATGTTCATTTTACTAGCAGTAGATAACCTTTTCGCCAAGCGATCATGTGCAGACCTTTGATGAGTTTCTATGGTAACTGGAGAAAGCTTGTTCACATAAGGAAGCTTATTAAGGATCAAAAGTTCATGCATATCTTTTGGTTTCTGTTTACGCGATTAAAAACTGAACACATGCGGCGCTAGATGTCTTTTTAGGCATGATTTATCCAAAATTGAACTGTTCTGGGTGCATACCGATTACCAAAAAAAAAAAAAAATAGATTAGCCTCAAGGTGTCTATAAGAAGTTTTGTTTTGATGCATTTCTTTGAACTAAATGGTGGACAGTAGAGATGGCGCTGTATAAATTCAAATGATATTATTCACTGTGTCGCTTACCATTTCCCGTCATATAATTTAAATGTCTTCTTGCCTCTGTTGCTTTGTTAATGGTTATTCATCTGCTGCAATTGGGTTATTAGACTTTGACCCATGATTCACTGCTTTTACCTGATATGAACTTTGGCAGCTGTGCTTTTTTTAAAAAAGTTTTTTCTCCTTGTGTTTCGGTTTAGTGGCATTCCTCTAACAGTGTTTAGCCAGGCTAACTTACTTCAACATGCAGATTACAATCTCTGGTGAATATCGCAGCCGTCTTGTTAAAATGGTAATAAGCTAGGCATGACCTCTAAAGAAAATGAAACAATTCATACTCCTCTCTGTGTACTTTCCTTTTGATTTTAAAATGGGACTGCTCATTGATTTCTATTTGAATACTCATCTTGCAGACTAAGTCATTTGTGGAGTCCTCCATTACTGCACCTAGGCTTCTGCAAGAGCGATGTGAAGTGAGTTTTTTTATTCCTTGTGCTAGTGACCATATCTCTGTTGGCATCAATTTAAGATAAAGCTGATACATGCTTTCTATTTCCTCCACCCATGGACTTGAAGGAAGATTTCCTTTGGGAGGTTGAACAGAGTAAGCTGAAAGGCCAGGATTTAAAATCCAAGGAGGTATGCATAATGTGCTGAATTGTCAATCTGTCGTACACGTTGAGTCATGGCGTTTTATGTGGGTATCTTATTGTGGGCACACATTGATAAACTTTGTTATTAAAACTCATATTTATCATGATATATTCATAATATCTTTATTTTTTCTCAAATACTTTCACCTCCCAACCTTTCCTCCATTATCATGGTTCTTGAGTGATTTACTTTTGCCTCATGTTATTTGCTGATTTGTTTTTTTCTTTTAACATTAACTATATATGGTCGATTGATATTTGATTTAAATAATCGGTAACAGGTTAGGGTCAACACACGGCTTCTTTACCAGCAAACTAAATTCAACCTCTTACGGGAGGAAAGTGAGGGCTATGCCAAGTTGGTATGTATATCTGCTTGTCCTGATTTTGTGTTCCTTATTTTTTTCTTCTTGTAGTAATTTTAGAGCACTAGCATATATTCTGCTTGATTGGGCCATCCCTGTAAAACATTGAATGACACCCTTCTTAACCACCATGTTAATTAACCGATTACAAAAAATTGGATTGGATTTTGCGGTTCTTTTTTTCTGCAGTACCTTGACGTGACATGAGCGTGAAAGCAATGTTACTGCATGAAAGAGGTCCAAGAATCCGTTTTCTTTCTATAAGGTCTAAAATATACACTGGAATGCTTTAGTTGACTATTTTAATAATTGAATGGCCATGCTTTGCTATGAATAAAGATAACCATAATCATGTTCCTTGAATCGTAGTTGATGGTTTGTCTGCCATACTGCCTTGTCCATCTGGCTTTTGTCCTAGTGACCTTGTCTGAAAGTAGTGCATGCTTGGCTCTTGTACTAGCCTGTGCTGTTGCGCCTTGTCGCAACCATAGGGTGAGGAGGGGACATTGAGAAGCTGCGACGATCCATATACTGGAGTAAGTAGTTTCTTAGGATGGAGTCAGTATCAGCTATTACATCCCCCCCCCCCCCCCTAGAATTTCTTAGAGATGCCAGAGGGTTATCAACCTACCAACAACCTGAACATTTAGATTATTAGTACTTCCTCTGTTCCAAATTCTAAGATGTTTTGACTTTTTTAGATGCATTGCTTTTCCTATGTATCTATACATAGTGTATATCTTCCTCGCAAAAAAAGACTGTATATCTAAACGAATAACAAAATCTATGTACATAGAAAAGCTAAAACGTCTTATCATTTGGAATAGAGGGAGTAGCAAACAATTGCACTGTTCAATGTGTGTCCATTAAAGTAATAAGCTCATATTGATGCTAACGATTGTAAGTTAATATCAATATAGCAGGAGGTTATGAGTTTATTTTTCCCAAAGCAATTCTTAGAAATGTGTTAGTTTTATTCTAGATGGCATATTCTCCAATTTAGTCACTTTGGAAAGAAATGCTAAGCGTGGTATGCTTAGGAATACATGTCCTCTATCTGTATATAGATGTGTTCTTTGAAAATTACCTAAATGATTGTACCTTGCTGCTGTCTGCTATTTCTGCCAATCATGTTCTCCTATAGTTTCGTAAGGTTCTTTTGTGATGCTTATTGAAGTTTATCGGTTTCTTACCGTACCCATCTGTGTGTGTGGATCATTCAGGTGACACTCCTTTGTCAAGTTGGTCCAGATCTGGTTTGCCAGAATTCTTCTTCGGTTACTATCAGCATTATAAAGGTTGTCTGTAGGCCTTACTTCCCTCTGCTATTTTTTTTATCCTTTTTACCAGTACTGTGTAATACAAATTCTTTATTTTGTGACAGTCATTGATTGGCCATTTTGATCTGGACCCAAATCGCGTATTTGATATTGTGAGTCTTTGTTTGCTATGCCACTGTTATTAAATGTCATAGTGTGTTGTCGAAGTTGTGTAATTCTGTTATTCTTGTCTGCCAGGTGTTGGAATGCTTTGAACTTTGTCAAGATAGTAACATCTTTCATCAGCTCATACCTCTTTTTCCAAAGGTATTTGTTCAATAACAGTAGTCTCATAGTTTATGCATACTTTCATTTTTTACCACATCGTACATGAGTTTTGTCATAATCAATGCAGTGTTTTCTCAATGTCTTACGATTTCCTCTATTACAGTCCCATGCTGCTCAAATTTTGGGGTTCAAATTCCAGTACTATCAACGATTGGATGTCGACAGCACTGTTCCATCTGGGCTCTTCAGAACAGCAGCTTTATTGATTAAATCTGGATTCATTGACCTTGATAATGTGTATGTTTCCTAATAGCCCTCTCATTCATGGAGAATTCATGATGTCTAACAGTCATCGACTCATCGTATATATCATTATAAATCTGTAATTTAAAGGATTGCCAGATCTTTTTTTATTTTATTTTATGCTGTGAGTCTTTCTAGCTCTGGTTTTCTCAAGGTGTAACCAACAAAAAAACTTTGTTCTTTCTTCAATCTTTTATCTGTATTCTGTACCGTGGTGGCTACTTCCTAGTTTCCCAATTTTATCACTGTTTTCAGTATTATTAGAGTTCTGTCAGTTCATTTTCCTCAAGTTGTGCAAATATAGGTGCTACTGAACCAAAGGGAACTCATATGAATATGTGATTTCACTGATTGCAGTCTCTCCGTGTTCTTTTTTATGTTCTATACATAGTTTGATCGGTGCTGGATCTATTTGTTTCTCGAATGCGATGTGTCATGATCAATTTTTCTCTCTCCAGCTATTCTCACTTGCTTCCAAATGACGATGAGGCGTTTGAGCATTTTGATTCTTTCATTTCAAGAAGAATTGATGAGGTTGGTATTCCTTATAAGTTTGTAACTACCCAAGGAGAGTAGCATGAAAGGGAGTGGCAAAAAGGAAAGAAGGTTGAGGGAGGGAAAAGTTTAGAAGTTTCTTGAACTAAAATCCTTATGTACAGCCATCCCTTCATGTGACATATACTATATGGTTATGTTACATGTTGGCTAGTAACTATGTACACTATTTTTCCCTTTTGTCCTAATGGAAAACAGAAAAAGATTTAGTCTTTGTTTCTTGACTGGAACAATTTCTACCTCCACATGTGAATTTGATATTACATTAACGATATGTCCGTATTGATTCTTTTTAAGTAATATAGGACATTGAAGCTATGACTAATTAGCTTACTCTTTTTCTTGACTTCAGGCTAATAAATTGGCAAAATCAACCTTGCTGCTACTGGAAAGGACCTTATGGATGACGAGAAACAAGAATTAACAATCGATATGTATACAGCATTGGAGATGGAAAGTGATATAGTTGGGGAGCGAGCCCCTGAGATGGAGAAGAACCAGAAACTTGGGCTTCTTCTTGGTTTTCTCTCTGTGCATGACTGGTAGGCAATAACATTTCTGTAGTAGATCCACCAGTATTTTTGCGCATTTTGTAAACATAATTGTTGTATAATCATACGGTGAACATAATACGATATTTAAAAGCACTTTTTAGTCTAGACTGACTTTGATTGGAACAAAAATGTTGTAAATATTACTGTGACTTGATTGGAAGAAAAATGCTTTATTATTGCTGTAAATATTACTGATTGATTCTCTTTGTTCTTTCCTAGGTATCATGCACAGCTACTCTTTGAGCGTCTTGCACACCTAAATCCTGTTGAGCACATTAAAATCTGTGATGGATTATTTAGGTTTGTTGTATTTCTTTTGTCCCAATGATTATATTTCTTGGGTGTATGCAGTTTAACATATATTTTCCTTTGTTTTTCCTTTATGCAGAATGATTGAAATGACAATGTCTTCAGCCTATCATATAGTTTGTCACTTGTATTATTACTTGCCTCCTAGAAATGGTGCTGACCAGACAGGCACATCTACTCTGTCTGTAAGTTCATTTGATCTGCCAAAGGAGTTTTTCCAAATGCTCGCCGCTTGTGGACCATATCTTCATCGTGATACTCAATTACTTCAAAAGGTAACTTAAATCTTTTACTACTGCTCGCTATCATGCATAGTTGTTGCCAAACTGATGGCTTCGTTCAGTGGTACAGATGCCACATTATTGATTGCGGCATTCAAATTCATACAGTTACAGAAGCACCACACTAGCCTTTGCATTGCATCTATTGTCACTGACTAGAATTTCCTCCATTTGTTGCGATAAACCAAACTGTCACTGTTGTTGCCTAGTTATAACAAATCAACAACCAAGTTTTGCAGCCCTGCAGTGCAAAATATTATAATTTTGTTATTCTTTGCTTGTAATTTCCAAGTATCAAGTTTCACATGAATACTCTACTAGTGAAATTGTTGAACATCATGTACTTAGTGATCCATCGTCCATGTTTACTTTTTAGGTTTGCAGAGTATTAAAAGCGTACTACCACTCATCAAAAGAGTCAACCCGTGCAGCAAATGTAGTTTCACCAGAATCTCGAATTGAGGAAGCACTTGGGTCGTGCTTGCTTCCTTCTTTGCAGCTTATCCCTGCTAATCCTGCTGTTGATATGGAGATATGGGGGGTTCTTTCCCTTCTTCCATATGAGGTTTGTGATATTATATACTTTTGTAGTGCTCTATTCATGTTTTTAGCAATTTAGTACCTTTATTATTACTACCCTTCCAGGCCCGCTATCGTCTATATGGTGAATGGGAGAAGGAGATCGAACAAAACCCAATTGTCCTTGCTGCAAGGCAAACTGCAAAGGTTACCTTTCTATTCTGTTTATTGTTTTTTTTCTAATATAACACTTCATGTGAAGTTTTAAATTCACGCACATCGTTTTTTTAATCAGCTGGACACCAGAAGGCTCCTAAAACGGTTGGCTAAGGAAAACCTGAGGCCACTTGGCCGCTTGGTGGCTAAACTTGCCCACGCGAATCCTATGACTGTGCTTCGGACAATTGTCCAACAGGTACGTGGAACAGAAGTTGTGTGATGTATTCACTGTTTTGTAGGGTTGATAATTATTCGATTTCAGTTAGAATTTATAAAATATCATGTGCTGCATAGGCAAAGTTCCAAATATTGTATTCCCTTGATAAACCTGAATCACCATGCCTATTTCCCAGCAACTGTTGACATTTTTTTGAATGGCTTCTGTTTAGCCTTGGTATACATTATTGTACTTCTCGTACCTAAGTGTCTTGTGGGAGTAATATTTATTATTACACTTCCTTTAGTGTTGAAATTTATACTTACTCCCTTTGTTCCAAATTATAAGACGTTTAGACATATAATGTATATCTAAGTGCATAGCAAAAGCTATGTATCTAGAAAAGTGAAAACATCTTATAATTTGGAATGGAGGGAGTACAATTCAGTGATCCTTGGGTTGTTTGCACTATGCTATGCCTTGTATTCTTGTGTATTTTTCCGATTTGTTTACAGTTGCATGCCTAAATTTGCAGGTTGAAGCATACAGGGATATGATTACACCAGTTGTGGATGCATTTAAGTACTTGACTCAGGTAGTAGCTATTATTTTACCTATGTATAGTGCATATTTTTTATTTTTGATTGTAATCATTCCATGATTTATGTAGCACTGCCCCTTTTACTGTATCAACTACAATTATATTTTAACATACCTTTGGATTGTCATCTGTTTTGTTTACAGCATTGTTAATCGTATATTTCATTTACAGCTGGAGTACGACATCTTGCAATATATTGTCATTGAGCGCTTGGCACAAGGTGGTCGTGCTAAACTAAAAGATGATGGACTTAATGTCTCAGATTGGCTTCAATGTCTTGCATCCTTTTGGGGGCACCTGTATGTACCTTTTGACTCTGAAACTGTTATTACATTCTGGTATCCTACATATATATTACTTTATTGCACTTGATTACTCTTTCCAAATTCATTACATTTATTAAGAGTTCTTGTATTTAGTTTTCAGATTTTTAATTGTCGTGCTCCCAATTATTAAAGATAAAAGTATATTCTGCCGCTGACTCTGTCTTGATCCAATTCATTTTTTACAGGTGCAAGAAGCATAATGCTGTGGAGCTGAAAAACCTTTTGCAGTATCTTATTAATCAACTGAAGAAGGGTGTGGGCATTGAACTTGTTGTCCTGGAGGTCTCTTGGCTGCTCTTTTTAAGCTTTCTTTCTGCCTTTGAATCTATGAAGCTGAAGCCTAACATAATTAGTCATGCAGGAGCTTATTCAGCAAATGGCGAATGTGCAGTACACCGAGAACATGACAGAGGAACAGGTCGATGCTATGGCAGGAAGTGAGACTTTGCGGCAGCAAGCTTCACTGTTTGGAGCAACAAGAAACTATAAGGTTGAGGGAACATTCATCTATCTCAGCAACATATTAAGATAAAACTATTTCCTTACCGAGAAATGTAATTCTTTGGCAGGTGTTGAGTAAGTCCACAAATAGGCTAAGGGATTCGTTGCTTCCAAAGGAAGAGCCCAAACTTGCAGTTTCTATGTTACTGCTTATTGCTCAGCATCGGTCCAAGTAAGATTTTGGTTAATTTGGGGAGCCACTGTCAGGCATATTGTCTTTGTTTCATGTGTTTGTTCCAAACCATGTAAATGGTGATGCAGAAATATGAAATGGTGTGATTACTAATGATTACTAATGCACATGACAGGTGTAGGGTAGGGGTCAAGCATCGACTGACATAATTTGTTAAATTATATTTTATCTGGCAAATTGGCCTTTAGTGTGTGGCCTATGCCTCTCCCCCCTCCAGAAATTCAATGTGTTGGCAATAGATCCTGTCATATTTAATTTTAGCTTTATGCGCCGATTTTGAATCTTGATAAAACCGTCTATATTCCCAGGATCATAATAAATGCAGATGCCACATATATCAAAATGGTCAGTGAGCAGTTTGATAGATGTCATGGAATACTTCTTCAGTATGTTGAGTTTCTTTCAAGCGCCGTAACTCCAACCGCCTATGCTCAATTGATACCTCCTTTGCAAGATCTGGTCCATAAATACCACATTGAGCCAGAGGTAGTAAATTTTGGTTTCTACCACCTCTGCTCTTTTGCTGACCTTTGTTCTTGCCTTGTGTCCGTGTGTGGGTGGTGCTACTTGTTTCAGTGCTGTTCTTCATTATGGGTAACATAGTGGTCTCTGTCTTTAAATCCAGGTTGCTTTTCTTATATACCGCCCAGTGATGCGTCTTTTTAAGAGCGCTAATGGAGGTGACACTTGTTGGCCTCTTGATGACAACGAGGAAGGAGAATCTGTATCATCTGATGATCTTATCTTACATCTTGACTCGTCTCAGGAACCAATCATGTAAGTCTTCCATGATTAATTTGATTGTCTTTGATGAGTATGCATGTTTTCTCATTACATTTGTTTTTGT
Source organism: Microstegium vimineum (assembly GCA_022036555.1). NCBI lineage: Eukaryota > Viridiplantae > Streptophyta > Magnoliopsida > Poales > Poaceae > Microstegium > Microstegium vimineum. Next base: position 23,815,983 of record CM039137.1, read on the forward strand.
TTGATGGAGATGATTTGGTTCCAGTATAGTATAATCCCTGAACACCATGTAACTTGTATTAATTTGTACCATTATTTTATTAACTTGATCCATTGGAATCTGTACGATTCAAGGTTCAGATTCTATTTCTTCACTTCGATTATCTATTCTGTGGCATGGATTATGAATGTTATATCATCAATTTCCATTTTTTACCCCCAAAATTGTTGGTGAATTGCAATTCTATGTTTATTAATACTGAGGGACAAAGGTTGCTAATAGCTCCTGTGTCCCTCCACCATGATCTAATATTCACAACTGTTGGACTTCTCAATTGATGTCTTACACGGGTGTTCTGTCATGATCTTGGTGAAGTACAAATATAATACTCCCTCCATTCCAAATTATAAGTTCTAGCTTTTTCTAGATATATACATGTCTAGAGACATAATAAAAACAATGTATCTAGAAAAGCCACAACGACTTATAATTTGGAATAGATGGATTATCAAATAAAGGAATGTTTTGAAAGAAATATAATATATAGAGCACAAATACAGAATTCCCCCCCTCATATTTTCCCAGTCAAAATATATTTTGATTTTGTCCAAAGCGAGAGGTCTCTTTACCATCCCTGATGTCTTGTGGAAAACTAGCAATTTCTTAAAGGCTTGAATGTTGAATTACTATACGCTGAAACTACGAATCTATTTTTCAATTATTGTTGAGGTTAACACTGGTTAACATGTTTTTTTAATATCAGTGGCATTTCTTTGACATTCTTCTACTCATAAAAATATTTGAGCTGCTGCTGCTGCTGGTTGGTTCTACACATTAACCTGAATGCTCTTTCAGTGCATATGTGTGCATGGATGATCTTAATGCACAGTTGTACTAATGCCTTCTTTTTGGTTTAATATTTGGCTGGGATTTTTTACCTTTCAGATTTAATGATAATTAATTTTTGTACATGTTTATTGAAGACCTGCAATGCACAGTTACCGGACTATTTGTCCATGGTAGTTGAAGTTATCAACTGACATGAATATCCTGTTTTGCTACAGGTGGTCAGATCTTCTTAACACAGTCCAGTCAATTTTGCCAGCAAAAGCTTGGAACAGTCTTTCACCAGATTTATATGCTACTTTCTGGGGCTTAACACTCTATGATCTTCACTTCCCAAAAGACCGTTATGATACAGAAATCAAGAAGCTGCATGAGAATCTCAAACAATTGGAGGACAACTCAGATAACTCTAGCATTGCAATTTCAAGGCGTAAGAAGGACAAGGAGAGAATCCAAGATTTACTTGACAAACTGAACAGTGAATCTCAGAAGCACCAGCAGCACATTACATCTGTGGTCCAAAGGTTAACCCGTGAAAAGGATAAGTGGTTGAGCTCCAGTCCGGATGCTATGAAAATCAACATGGAGTTCCTACAGCGCTGCATATTCCCACGATGTGTTTTTAGTATGCAAGATGCAGTATATTGTGCTACATTTGTCCAAACACTACACTCCCTTGGGACTCCTTTCTTTAACACAGTCAATCATATCGATGTTCTTGTCTGTAAAACTCTACAGCCAATGATATGCTGTTGCACGGAATTTGAAGCTGGCAGGCTTGGAAGGTTTTTTCATGATACGTTGAAGATGGCCTACTATTGGAAGGTATTTTCCCTCTCAATGGTTACCACATTGCTGTATTCATGGTAAAGAATGGGAGTCTCGGTTGTTGTTTTAGTGCTTCTTAACTGTTTACCTCCAACACGCTGCAGAGTGATGAATCTGTTTATGAGCGTGAATGTGCAAACAAACCAGGTTTTGCAGTGTACTTCAGATACCCAAACAGCCAGCGTGTATCCTATAGTCAGTTTGTTCGGGTATGTTTTATCTGTTCTTAAAATTATATTTACTGTTGCTTGAAATTATTTTCCTGTACATTCTACCACTTCTCATGTAATAAATGAAGAAAAGGTCATGACAGACCTTTGTTATACACCTCGAACACAATAATTTATATGAAGTGCTTTGGAATCGTGCATACTCAATCCAGTAATAATGATAGTTCCCTGAATTTGAATCTGTGAGGTATGGAGTAGAAGGGAAACTTATACATTGGAATTAGGAAAAAGTCTACATAACTCCCTGAACTATTGCTGTTGGTCTACTTCACTCCTTAACCTACAAAACCAGGAATTCTATCTGCTCACCTATCCAAAACCGTTTAATCTAACCCCTAGGTAATTTTAATCGGTGGTTTTGCCTCGCTGGCATAACCGAGGCCCACATGTCAGCACCACCTATGGCTCAGGCCTGTTTGTTTTACAGATCTAATGCCGTAGTTTCAGCTTTTCATGAGCACTGTTTACCATAAAAGCTGAAGGATAATATAATTGGTGGAATATTGGATGTATTGCATTGAGCCTCACGGGCTGATTATTTAGGGTACATAGGACTAACACCTCATGTGGCTAGACAATGTGGTACTATTCCTATTTACTCTAACAAAAGCCAGTGGCAAAACCACAATTGAAATCACCTAGAGGTTCGATTACATGGTTTTGGATAGGTGAGGGGTATACCTTGTTTTGTAGGTTAGGGGGCAAAGTAGACCAACAATGATAGTCCAGAGGGCTGTATGGTCTTTTTCTGAGGAATTAGGATGTTTTGGTAGCTGCTATTTCCCTATGTACAATTGGTCATGCTTAACTCCACTTTTTCTTTGTTTGAAATACTCTTTAGTATTAGTATATTAGTATATGTCTTAGTATCTTGCTATTCCCTCTATATGTTTGGCTATGTTGATCTGAGAAAATCAGGAAGTATATGATGCTTATGTGATTGTGTTATTCGCTGTTCTCTGTATTGAATGTTTTTCGCCATTTTTAATGGTTTGTATTTTTCTATTTTCTAAAGGTTCATTGGAAGTGGAGTTCAAGAATCACCAAAGCGCTTAACCAATGCATGGAATCAAAGGAATACATGGAAATCCGAAATGCCCTTATTGTGCTCACAAAGATTTCTAGTGTCTTTCCGGTGATTCGTAAAAGTGGTGTCAATCTTGAGAAACGGGTGAGTCCCTTACCATTTATTTCTTGTGTTATGCTGCTAGTATATTTCTCACCAACCTTTTTGACCAGGTGGCTAAACTAAAAGGGGATGAGAGAGAGGATCTTAAAGTTCTAGCCACTGGTGTAGCTGCTGCTTTAGCTGCTCGCAAGGTTAGTTCTCCAATAATTCCAATTATTGTTTTCCCCTCTCCAGTAGGAGACATCTATTTGTGTACAATATTTACAAGTGCAATGCTCTCTATTGTGCAGAGTTCTTGGCTATCTGAAGAAGAGTTCGGCATGGGCCACATTGATCTGAAGCCAGCAACAGCAAGATCTGTGCTTGGTAAATGAAATCTTTAGAAGTTTTTTGTGCAAGTTTTGTCATTAGCTTGAGCATCACTAATCTTTGGATCTCCTACAGGAAACCAGTCAGCAGATCTCTCGATGGCAAAAGATCAAAATGCCCGTGCAAAGTCCATAGAGAATAGGCATGAAAGATCAGAGGGTGCTGTGAAACCTGATGTTCTGCAAAAGAAGAGCTCTGTGCCTGCAATTGGATCTGATATTCAAATAGCATCTTCCTCCGTACAAGGGAAATCTTCAGTGGTTGTACGTGCAGTGGATGAACCTCCAAAACCTGTGTCTGATGATGGGGTTAAAGCTTCTACAAAACCAACTTCAGAATCTGAGGTCTCTGTCAGTTCTTCATGTCTTTACTTTATATTTTGCATGGTTATCATACTTTATTACTTGAATTTAAGGGAAAAGGAAACACAAGAATACTTTGCCAACACTCCCATCACTAAATATATGCCTGTTTTCACTTGCACTTTGCGTCTTTATCATTATTTAGGCTTGTCTTAAAAGTCTGCCTGCCTGTCTGAATCCATGAAAATTTATATTTAGTGAAACTGTATTAAATGATTGAATAGTAATTTCTTCTCTCCATATTTTTTTGTCACGATTTCAAAAAAATTTTTGCGCTATTTGGATTTTGTCAGGCTATTACAAAGCTAATTTAATATGTATACCATGGGTTAGCTTCTTGACTTGTTATTTAATTATTGAATTCCTCGTGGACGAATGTTGTCCTAAAGGTGCCTTACAATCAATAAACATCATTATTCATTAATCATTATGCTTGTATGCGTATCAGTGAGCAATGTTGTGTTGGACATTAGCTTTTGGAATTTATTTCAGTTCTTTTATGCAACAGACAAGAGCAACACAAAAACGTGCACACAATGCTGGGAAGGTAATGAAGCATGATGTTGCAAAGGAAGATGCAAAAGCTGGGAAAACTACTAGCTTAATTGTAAATCAACAAGTCTCAACTGTTGATAGAGAAGCCATGCCTCATGCCGCTGATGCTGCCCAAGAAACCAATACCACTATTAGCAATGGTAACTTGGATTCAGTGCAGCGGAAGGTTTCGTCGTCTTCTCAAAGAAATGCAGTGTTGGTTACACATAATGGAGCAGCAAATCCCTCTGGTGAGTCTACTGATCTGATTGACTCAAACGTGAGACAGCAAAAAAGACCTGCTCTGATTGAGGAGCAAGATAGATCAGGTAAACGGAGGAAAGGAGAAAATGAAACCGATTTGAGTGAACACCATGTAGACAAGGAAAAGAGTTTGGACTCACGTGGTGGAGACAAGGTTCGTTCAGTCGATCATGAGAAAAGTGCTAATGAGGAACAAAACTTAAGTAGGGCAGACAGAATGAAAGAGAAATCTGATGATAAATACGACAGAGATCCTAGGGAAAAATTAGATCGAGCTGAAAGGCGTCGTGGGGAAGATGCCATTGAAAGATCAACAGATAGATTATCGGAAAGGAGAGAACGTTCTATTGAAAGGATGCAAGAGAGAGTTACAGATAAAGCCCCTGAAAAAGGTAGAGAGGATAGAAATAAGGATGAGAGGAATAAAGTTAAATATGCTGAACCTTCGGTGGACCGGACACATTCTTCTGATGAACGATTCCGAGGGCAAAGTTTGCCACCGCCCCCACCTCTTCCGGCAAGTTTTGTACCACAATCAGTTGGTGCCAACCGACGTGAAGAAGATGCTGACCGAAGGGGTGGGAGCTCCAGGCATGTTCAAAGGTCATCTCCCAGGCGCGATGACAAAGAAAGGAGGCAGTCAGAGGAGAATACTTCGTCATTTCAGGATGATGGGAAGCACAGAAGAGAGGAAGATATTCGTGATAGAAAGCGTGAGGATAGGGATATATTATCAAACAAGGTAAAAGATGTCTATACCAATTTATGTCCTGCATCTGGTGTGTGACCACTGTGTACTCTTCGTTTTTGTTGTATCATTACAATTTTACATTTGTTCTGTATTCGATTATTGTTAGCTGCCATTTGACAGTAGAAGAATCCTATAGCTGTAATTTCACATATGCTGCCTTATAAGGTTGCTTTAACTTCAAGAACCACATGTCTGACTTACAGATCCTTTGTTGATTGTATAGGTAGATGACAGGGATAGGGAAAAGGGGACTTCTTTGAAAGAAGACAGTGACCCTAGTAATGCTTCTAAACGGAGAAAGATCAAGCGAGACCAGACTTCTTTAGAAGCTGGGGAATATGCACCTTCTGCTCCACAGCCTCCTTCCCATGGATCCGGCAGCTCACAATTGTCTGACATACGAGAAAGAGAAAGGAAAGGGTTAACTTCACAACATCGTACCTCACACACTGATGACCTTCCTAGGACGCATGGCAAGGACATGGCAAGCAAGTCAAGTCGTCGAGAGTCTGACCAGTGAGTTTGATTAAGAATAATTTCTTGTTCAAATATGCATTGCACAGTTTCTAACAAATTTCTTCTTTTCTGCTTCGGGATTTGCTCTTTGTTTTCTGTCTTCTTGGTTTGTTGGATTCCTTTGAGAAAATCAAAGTCGTAACATCTTAGCTTTGATTACATTCTCCCAGAAATTCCAATGTTCTACACAGAAACTGCAACGCTATAGGATGCTATTTTTCCTTCCAAATAAGGCTATGTAAAAATAACTAATAATTTAAACTTCACAGAAATAAAAAAGGATTCTCCCCTCAGTCGTGAAAAAGTGGCTCGTGGAATCATACTAATATTTGGACATCAATATTGTGCATTTGAATTTTATATGAATAGATTCATCCGAAAAAGTAGTTGTGTGATATTATAATGCAGAGAGTTTGCAAATATATTACAATAAAAATCAAGGGTCAAAATTACATTATGGGGTCTCGAACGCACAGCATCATTATGCTACTATGTCAGGGACAGAAAAGGAGCCAGGGCAGTCCCAACTCCCAACCCATAGTTTCTTTGAGCAGTTTCTAGAGGAGAGAGAGGGTAATAAGGAACTGACCTTCCCATCCCATGGTTATTATAGTAGTTTCTATATATGGAAAAGAATTTAATGACCACATACATCATCATAAAAAGGAGTTGATCAGCTACAACTAATATCCATTAATCCATGTAGCCATCATACGAATCCGCATGCCTATATGTACAGTTAGGTGATGCTCAACTATACATGTGAGACAAATCAAGCGATCAAGTACCAACTATGCACATGACCATCATACCATTCTGAGCTGTTGGGCGGCACATCACCATCATCCACTGGCTGCAGTAGCACCAACAGAGGCAACAGAGGTAGGAGCACCTGCTGCTTGCACTAGTGCGTCGTCTGGAGCTAGAAAACTTCGATCTTTTCTCTCGTTCCACGCCTCCGTTTCACTATTGATCCATCCTTGCAGAGATTAAGGATGAGAAGCAGATGGAGCAGGATCGATTGGGGATGAATATAGCACATCTAGGTCATGCGGGTAGAGCTGGGCATTGGTTGGGGGTCAATTGGGCAGAAGAGGGTAGGTTGGAGCTGGCCCTCTCCGCCCAGGATAATGGTGCAGAAAAGGATCGATTGGAGGACGATGGTGTGTACTCACGGATGGCTCAGGCGAGGGGGGCAACAGCGGCCAGGAGAAATGTGCATGGGATCCTGCTGCAGTGCGAAATGAAGCCGATGGAAATGACATGGGCGCCCCAACGCACGATGGGTGTTTCCTTGATCCTTTGGAGCCTGAGCCGTAACGTTTTCTCACAGGAGAAACAATTACTACCTCTCTTCTTTAATTGTTCTTCCACATCAGCAAAACGCCTACATTGCAAGACAATCAATGCTATAAAAACTACCATGGGCACTGGGTTGGGACTGCCCCAAGAAGACTCAAACAAGGCGGCCAATAGGGCAAGTTCTAGTACATAAGAGTTGTGGAAAGAATAAAAACTACGACCAAAGATCCATATACAACTCCTACGGGCAAATGCCCTCGAGAACTTTGGCCCTTCCCATACACCATAAAAGGGCCTCATTTCTAATGTTCTGTAAGATCATATTAAGACTAGGTGAGCCCCCGTTAAAAACAAACATTTCTATTTTTCTGAATCCACCAAACAACTAACTCAACTTGAGAATTGAAACCCTTGTGGTGTTGCTTGGCCACTTTGATGCCTAGCCTGGTGCCACCATTCAGTAAAGATTAGTGTCATTTGGCCCCGGTGAATGCTGTTGCAGACCAACCTAACAAACCACGCTTGTATCACTTCATCCAAAATCTTACATACACAGCATGTATGCCCCCATCTTTGTCAATCAAACTTTATCTAATCTTGATCCTCTAGAATATACATGATCTAATGCAACCTAGTTGTCTTGACATTGCCCTGCTGAAAAGTTGCTACAGTATGATTTCTTAGGCTGTGATCCGACCTTGATGAACTTCCGTCTAAAATGATACATCTTTAGCCAAAATAGATCACCAAATGATTAGCATATAGAAAATTGGCCAATGTTCCATCTACCATGACAATGATGGGTGGGCCCTTGTCTGGTGGTAACCCTATGTCGTGCATGATTGGTGGGTTTTTTGGCAACCCCTGGCTTTGTGGTTACTAGGTTCGAAAGCAAAACCCCCCCTGCAAGTGTGGTTTACTTATTTGTTAAGTTCCCTTAAATTTTGGCTATCCTTTGTAACAAAAGGAAAATATTAATCGCATCCTACCTCATATGTTTGAATTGTTTTCAATAAATGCATTACATTTATGCAAATGAAAGGCAAATAAACAGCAACTTAGTAAGCTGGATTTTTTTCCTCCTATACTTCTGTAGTCCTGAAAGAATTACTTTTGTAGCATTATGGTTTCTGGTGCTATTCACTTGCACATGTGTACATTATTTACTATTTAATAACGGCATTTGAATTTTTTTAAGAGCAATTCCATTTATTATGCTTGTGGTTCTGTTTCTCGAAGGAACCTGACTTGGTTTAACTGCAGAATGCACGAGAGGGAATGGGAAGAGGAAAAACGACCAAGAACTGAAGCAAAAAGGAAGCATCGGAAATAACTGATCAAAGTTGACATGGGTTCAGTTGAACCTCATAAATTTTCTCCGAGCACAGCAGTGAATGCACTTGAATTTCATGTTTTCCTGTAGTGAGAAAACATGTTTCAGCATAGCTAAGCAGATTGGTTCATAGTGTACCGCACCAGTTAGGGGATGCGGAACGGTAAAGCCTCTCCTGTCAAGCTCACCAATGCAAATTGAACATAAGGAGATGAGCCATGCTTAGCTTCGTACATTTTGTGCTGTAAACAACGTGGAATGTGGCATAGTGATTTGTACTGTGAACATAGATGAGTGGCTCACCATCCGGGCATTTTGTATTTTAGTACTAACTACTAACATGTTCGGTGTAGGAAGCATCCCATTTTTTGCATTGTGTAGGAATAATTTTAGGGATGCAGCATAATTGAAATGTACATATTGGGGCCAGAAATTTTGCTAGCTATTGACCTGTTCGGATTCATTAAAGTTTGCTCAAAGTTGGTTGTGCTGGTGTTCTGGTTATTGTTGCGAATCTAGTGGTTGTGAGCATGTTCCATGTTGCTATTGTTGGGACGAATAGTGCAAGGATGGCAAGCTCGCCTTGGATCCTGGCCTCTTCCTGTGTTTTGTTTAGGCTGTGTGCCTGTGTCTCGAGCGCAGCGCACACAGAACTGGGATTTTATAAAGAGACTTTATCGACGCTGTTGGATTTATGTAGGAATCGGGGAAGATTCCTGTTTCTAGTGAGCCTTAGGTTACTATTGCCGGTTTGTAGCAGAGCCGGTTACAAAACTTGCATTTGCTTTTATTTATTTATTACCTGGCCTTGGCTTGTAATTGCGTGGCAGCAGAGCTGTTTCTCTCAAATTTCTTCTAAATTGTGTAAAAAAATATTGTGCAGTACGAATGGGCCTTGGCTTGTAATTGCGTGGCAGCAGATCTGTTTCTCTCAAATTTCTTCTAAATTGTGTAAAAAAATATTGTGCAGTACGAATGAGTAGTGGTTTCATCTGTCAGAAATTGCTCAAAATCGCTTTGCGACAATGCTAACTGCAGCAGATTGTATTCAGTAAAAACAGAAGCCTGACGTAGTATTGATCTTCTTTCTTTTCCTTCTCCAAGTTCGAAAAGGTACAGCACAGATTTTCAGATCATGTAAACTCAAAATTTCTATATAAAGGAAGAAAAAGGCATAATGAACTGGCATAGCGTTCAGATCATGTGAACTCAAATTTCTGTCTGTGTCGACTAGTTCTTCGTTCGTTCTCTTCCTGAGCTCCAGACTCTGGCCAGCCACACTATCTGATGGCCTAGGACAGATCACTTCCGGCCCTTCTTCTTCTGTTGTTTAGCTGTTGATCCACACGGTACAACCAATTTGAGTTAGTAAGTACGAAGAGACAGAAAGAACAGAGAGAATCAGAGATGAATGACGAAATGGTGATCAAATTACCCAGTCTCCTCTTGGCCTCGGATTTGGCGAAGAACTCCGCCCACTCGTCGGTAAGCACGAACACCGGCTCCTCCTCGTCGTCCTCCTCCGCGTGCACGCGGCCCGGCTCGGGATCCATGTCCTCTCTTACGGCGGCGCGGGGCGGCTCCGGCTGCCAGGGCGCCGCGCTCGGGTAGGTGTTGGGGAAGAGTACGGGAGCCGGGTGCTGTTGCTGGTTGTCGTGGAGGTGGGCCGGCGGCGCGGGGGCGAGCAGGTGGGCGCCATGGTGGTGGTGGTGGTGGCGGCAGCAAAGGTGTATGTGGACGTGGTGGTGGTGGCGCGGGTCGAGGTGGAGGTGGAGGTGGACCAGGTGATGGTGGCGGCGCGGAAGGCCCGGCTCTGGGTCATGCGGCGGATTCATGGCGTTTGAAGGACTTGAACCCTGGAAGAGGCAGCAGGGGTGCTGGTAATTGTAGAGCCGTATAGCCAGGTACGGGGGTTTGGGAAGGAATATTTTCGCGAGAGATACTCTGACCTCTAAGTTAGGTTTGAGAGAAATTTAACGGCAATTATTAGTATTTTAGCTGAGGCGGTGTATCATATGAGTTATTTTCCAAATTTGGTTGAACAATTATGTTCCTCAAAATAGTAAGCTGGCAAGAGATGAGGTTAAAAAAAAGTAGAAAACTGATAAGTAAGAAGGTGATGAACTTTACTCATTTTTGAAACCAAACACCTTATAACTTACTCCTATCATCCTATGAAGTAATAGGATTCCCAGGTCCCATATCTCTCAGTCTATTTAATTTATTTACAGAGGCTAAAGTTTTAATTTGTTGGAAAACTACCATTACTATTCGTCATTCTGTTATGATCTGCACATGTTGCGAGCAATGGTAATCTGTATAGACAGAACTGAACACGATTTGGTGCTAGTCTAGACTCACATCATATTTTGTTTAAGAGCGTCTTAAAAAAATAACTAGTAAATTATTATTTTCTGTAATATTTTTTAGCGTCTTCATCAATTGTATTTTTATAGTATATCCATTTGATGTTGTAATTTTTTATAATTTAATCTATAATTTTAGATAAACTTAAGATATTTTGACTCTTCAATATTCTTGGGTTGAGTATACGCAGAAAAAAAAACGAGTTCAATGATCAATGAGTGGCACAAGTTTTTTAGGCCGTACTTAGATGGGTACGGTCTAGATCATGTTTGGATGAGCATGTATCTCCTAGGTTAAAGTGCATTAGAATATAATAATTAAATTAAATTTTTAAAGTGAATTGGAACAAAATTAAACACATGTTGTTTGAGGAAAATATAATCATATCTGAACAAGGGCCAATTGCCAAAATGGATAGTCCTCTGTATGAATGGTACAACTATTGTATTGTAGCACAACCGTCTCTATTTGAGAAAAAATCAATTGATGGGAACAAACTGACTGAAACTACGATGGAATAAAATTAGCTCAAGACAACGAATGTAAAACTACCATGGAATAAAATTAGCTCACGCAAACGAATGTAAAACTACGACGGAATAAAATTAGCTCAGGAGGGGAATTCGGTGTCAATGGCAAGTAGCTACACTTAGGAAGGTTGCCATAAAATTCTGGACCAAACACATTGGCCTCCATTTAACATGGTAGCTAAGCAAAATTTCAACAAGTAATTTCCAGCACCTGAAAAACAGAACAAATTCCAAATCGCAACAAGTAATTTCCAGCACCTGAAGAACAAAACGAATTCCAAATCACAAATACTTCACCAAAGGTAATGTGTGCAAATTATGTATCCACTCAATGGGAATACAAGCGACTTGCATTTGCACTTTTCAAAGCAACCAAAACCGACAGGCAAAGATTCTGCACCATCTATGCATCTAGGAGTTCCAACAATTCAACATAACACAAATAGCAAAACATGACTAGGCTTCACATAAGCCCCGTGCCAGGTCCTAAAGTTCATTATTTCAAATATCTTGACCATTAATGCACTTAATAGCCTCCACCACCATAGCTTTGGCCACCACCGTAACTTCCACCACCACCATAGCCACCGCCGCCGCCATAGCCACCGCCGCGGTTCCCTGAAGGTCTCTCGTTGGCAAGGTTGACACGTACAGGACGCCCTTCAATTTCCTGCAAGTAAAATGAATGCAAATACACTGACATCTTAAAAGAATGCACAACTTGCCAAATAAAAACATAAGGAACAATATAGCACAAATCAAAATGAATTGCTCTAGATGGTACTACTTGAAACAGAGCATATGAAGTAGTTGTTGACTTCTTGAAACAGATCAAATGAGGTAGTTTCACTCACCTTGCCATCCATTGCAGCAATAGCTGAATTGGCATCTTCACTGTTGGCGTAGTTAACAAAGCCAAAGCCTCTTGACTTCCCAGTGTCCCTGTCCGTGATCACTCGAGCTGCAACATGAATATTTGTCATTTTAAAACAGAACGTGAACAACAACACAACAGCAGAGGAAAATGAATAAATATTATTCAGTCAGCCACTAGCACATCATGATAACATTCAAATGTATATACAAACCTTCAGTAACCTCTCCGAAGCTGCTAAACGAGTCTCTCAGTTTCACATCATCAACACCCCATGAAAGACCTAACAACCAAAGAACACTAATAAGCACAAAACAGAAGTGACAGTTTCATAGATTGCATGTATATTAGAGGATACAAGACAACAAAAACTCACCACCAACAAAAAGCTTGGAGGACATGAGCCGAGCAGCATTGAACATAGCAGGAGACGCGCTAGCAGTGACACTGCTCGACAGAGCACTGTGCCTTAGAAGGCCACCGAGCTTGTTGAATGCCGCCATTTTGAACACGAAACCTGCACATACAGGAAGATAACAAAAATTCAGCGTGTCATACACAAGCAAACTCTTAAAAGCAGTTAGAACCTTGCATGAGTCAGTGTAACAAAGTGTGATGCAGAACTTGTATTTCAAAAATGTAACTCAATCATGGCAGGGAACGTATCTAATAGCACCTACAACTAAATTAGCATGTGTCAATGGAGAGCGAATGTGACCAAACCGAAACCTCCTTGACATCAGAGGATGGGAATCTGTGATTCCTTCCCAGAGATACATGAAAGACATACTGCAGTTGAAATCCTAAAGACTACCATACATGAAAGATAAATTGTTATCTATACTAAAAAAAATAACACAATCTGCTGCTGGATTTGCACAGCGCTCCACAAATGGGTACAGCCACCAGTAGCGCCCGCACGCAGGCGCCTCACGAGAGGGGGAACAGCCGTCTCGAGGGCATGAACCGCTGCTCCCTTAACACGGCCGTCATGGCGTCATATCGCGGGCCGGGGAACTGGTCCCAGTCGCGGTCCTCCCCCGAGGTGGAGCGCTTATATATCCTCGCGGCGGAGCGAGCCACGACCCTCATCGCCGGAGCGCGTATGATCGAGCTTCCCTCAACCCAATGGTTCAACTTTTCCCCGCTGCCCCATATAAGAATCAACCCAAAGGAACCGAAACGCAACACGAGATCCACCGCGACAATTGACTACTTGAGACGAAAGATCGGACTTTTCCCCCACTGCCCCCATCTACGAATCAACAATCAACCCCAAAGAAACCGAAGCGCAACACGAGATCCACCGCTACAATTGATTACTTGAGACGATAGATCGGAAGGAGCGGAAAGGCGGCGGAATAGAGCCATACCTGAGGGGAGATGCGTTCGGAGTGAGAGGCGGCGGAACGGGGGACGAGCGAATGCGGCGCGGCTTGGGGTTTAAGAAAGGAAGGGAAGGCGGCTAGGGTTTTGTTGCGCCCTTGCCTCCCGCGGCTTTTAGAATGATGGCGATGTGCCTGCCCGCTCGGCACAAAATATCTCACCCTTTGGAGACACCTCGAAAAAAATCCCCTGCCAGGATACACTAACCTAGCCGGCTCGTGCCTTTTGAAAAAAAAAAACACCCTACTTATACCATATAGAAAAGATTGATATCACATTTTGATATATACTCCCTCCATTGAAAATTATAAGTTATTTTTAAAAAATGGCATTTATTTTACTATGTATTTAAACATATTATTATATTTAGATACGTAGCAAAATAGATATACCAAAAAAATCAAAGCGATTTATAATTTAAAACGGATGGAGTATATATCATATATCAGTTTCGACGGTTGAGTTCACTCAATTGATGCTTTGTTTTTTTTATATATTAAACTTATTATTTTCAAAAAGAGCGTGCATATAATTGAAAAAATATTTTGTTAACTTAAATAGGCCTGCATATTGTGGAGGTTGTTGGTAAATTAATAGGTTTATATTGAACAACAAGTAAAACCTAACTCTATACTATTTACTTATATTATATCAAAGAACAATAATTAGTTAAAAATAAGAAACATAGATAATTAAGGATTTTTTAAATTTAAATAGTCCTTCCATAAAAATGAAGGTCGTTGGGAAATTAATGGGTCCTATAGCTAATCAAGAAGCAAAATCTATTTTTATGTTGCAAAGAAGCACTAAGATTGTTAGAAAATCATTTTTACCGCGATAGACAATTTAGAAAACTCTACATATTGGATCTAGCATAGTCACATACTCAAATAATCAGTCGTTGGTTAAAATCATGGGTTTTAGCTTACGGAACACACAATAACTTATAATGTAGTATTTTACATTGGCTGCATAAAAGAGAGTTTGCATTGACATTCCAATAGTGACATAAAAGATAGTAATTCTATGTGAATATAAATTGCTACCTACCGTCAATCAAAATACGAAAATAGAAAAATTGGACCCAATATTTCCCAGTATTTCACTGAAGAGATATTTTCATGTGCCAACTTAAGATATTTCATTTATTCAAGTAAAATTACTGCATAGCGCTTTTTCTGTTCGTGTGCTCAGTTAGACCATTGCGGTGGGCCCAGTTAGACCATTGCCTATTGGGACCATTGTCTCTTGGGCTTATTCTGTTGGTGGGCTCCGCTCTACCCCGCAATCCATTCAGCCCGTGTGGTTCCACGGGGAAAATGGAGGAACAGAGTTGCTGTAGTTTTGTTCACTATAGCCCCGTTTGGAACACAAGAATCGATAGTGACCTTTCCTTTGGAACGGCAAGCAGTCTCTCTATTTTCGGAGTAAATAAAACATCCATGCTGAGCTATCCAAAACTTAGAATGTAAAATATTTCAGTAGATTGTTTAGTTCCAACCAAAGTTTGGTTTATTTTGCATTTCAATTATGAGAATCGTAAGAGTGGCAAGTTTGGCTCATTTGGTCTTTTGAGTCCAAAATCCAAAATGGAAATGGACCACTTTTGGCCAAAATTTTTGGGTGATGTTTAGTTTCATTTTACAAAATGATGAGTCAAAATCCAAAATAGTTTGGATTTCATGAAAACTAAACAGGACCTAAGAGCACTCCCAATGCAAGACTCTATCTTAGAGTCTAAGACTATTTAGTATCACTTATTTATGGTATTTTGCTGATGTGACAGTATATTTATCTATCTATATCTATACTATAAAAGAGCGAAGGAATTAAAAAATATATGTTACTTAAAAATTTCATACCCACCTAAAGTCTCATCCCTTGGATGTCTTTTGATTTTATATCTAACGCTTAATATCAATTTGACAAATGGACCTAACATAGACGACACATACTTACACATACTTAGACGGTGTTCTCTTTCATCGTCTTACATGTATCTTTTTTTTTCACCCACGAAAAATATATCCACCTTTCTCACACACGGCAAAAAATTATTCTTTTATTTACACGGCAAATAGTATTTTTTTTAGGGGAACACAGCAAATAGTAGATGCAATTACAAAGCATCGTTTCTTTTACACGGCAAAAAAACGACGTGTGTAGGCGATCCAAGCCGGCTCGATCGGCCAAGCGGCGCTACCGGTCGCCCTCCCGCTGACCAGCGCCGGCATGTGCCTGGCCGCAGCTGCACTGGGTCCTTGGGCAGTTGGGCGTGTCGACGATGCCGTTCATCAGCTCCGTGGAGCGCGCCAGCACCAGGGCCACCAGGTTGCGCA
Source organism: Microstegium vimineum (assembly GCA_022036555.1). Taxonomy (NCBI): domain Eukaryota; kingdom Viridiplantae; phylum Streptophyta; class Magnoliopsida; order Poales; family Poaceae; genus Microstegium; species Microstegium vimineum. Next base: position 23,831,922 of record CM039137.1, read on the forward strand.
GCACCACCTCCGTGTTGGCGTCCAGCGTGATGATGGGCAGGCTCAGCGTCGCCGCGATCCCCGCGATGCCCTCCGGTGCCGGCACGAACCGGACGCCCCACCGCGCCTGGACGTCGTTGTAATAATCTACTCGGTCTCTCATGTTAAGATGCCATCTGGTGCAAGGTTGAGAAAGCTACCGCAAGTACGTGTGCCCGCGAAGTCATGCTGCAATATGCTGCAACGGAGAGATAGGCGACTCCTCGATTGATCGATCGATGAAGTGTGCGTGATGACCGGATGATGGGATGACGAACAACGACTAACGACGGCTCGCGTGCGGCATTACCTCGGTGGCCGGCGGCCAGACACGATGCGTTACCTGTTGAAATATATGACAATTTCTAGATTAATACTAAAATATAAATCATAATAGATTGAGAAACTATAATAAGCATATACTGCATACTAACATGATTAAACCACATATCACATAGCATATTCAAGTTAACTAGCATAAACATAGCTTGTATACTAGATAGATTGGACAATATGAACGGTAAGATTAGATCACGAGGTTTATACCTACTAGTTGTAGAAGTAGTAGATTGCGGTGAAGACGACGAAGATGCTGGTGTCGATGGAGCAACGTTCAGGTTGTTAAAGATGATGTCGACGTCGTCGATGTCGATCAGCGACGGTGGTAGACTTCGGTCCAGCTGACGACGAATACGCCGGGACGTAGCACCGTCTGACTTGGACGGAAGACGACCCGTCGTGAAGATTGGGAGCAGTCGCGCGAAGAGCGCTTCCCAAAAACCTTATTCGCCTTCTCCCTTCCCAAAACCTTATTCGTCTTCTCCCGTTGCAGGATCACGAAGACGAGGGTTCCGGAGACCTGCTCGCCCGGTCGCCGGTGCACGCTGACGTTCGGACTAGAGTAGCTATGGTGGCGCAATAGCGAGAAAAGGTAGAAACTCTAGCTCTTAATTATATTATATTGGCGTGACCGATAGTCTAGTTATATAGTCCGGTCCAACCAATACCTCCACTTCCACAAGCAAGGTGGTACTAAATAATTCCCGCATCCCCCCTTGCTTTCATGCATGGGCCTTTGAGATTTATTAGGAATTTCTGAATTTGTTATTGGGCTAAGCTCATATAAATTCCAACAATCTCCCACCAGATCTCAAATACCTATTTAGAGATTTGTATGTTCTCGCTCCTATTTAATATACCAGTGTTTCGGCAGAGACTGTGAAGTTGAACTTCCGCCTAAAACCTCAAGTTACACTCATCCACAACTTAAACAATGGACTACGCCTTGAATTGCAAATTTTGTGCGAATAAGCTTTACCCAAAGCCAAACTAGTACCTGACCACCAATAGCCTTACTCCGTGAGTTGAGAATATATGTCGTACTCTGTGGTCTCTTAATGAGTTTACTAGAGACTACCCAAGTCTCATAGACTGCGACGTTTAACAATCGAACTCATATAGGTATGTTCTTTCAAGAATGCTCTGTAGGACAGCATCTTCGCTAATGAAAGCCAATAGAACATATTAAGGCATTTAGCCAACCTATCATACAGTGCCTCATTACTTTTGAGAGTATTTGCATCTTCACTTAGAGAGGGTTTATAGTTATACTCTCCTCAGTTTATCAATAGTTTGTTCTTCCCAGATCATTAGTCACGGGATCTCCGATCAAAAAGGTTGGGTTACTACTACTGCAAACTCACATGGGTCTCATACCCATCTCCCTTGATGCAGTTTCTATCACATTCCGTGATAGCCCTTTAGTAAAGGGATCTGCCAGGTTTTTGTCGGTTTGGACATAAGCCACAGTTATTATTCCGGAATTTCTCAGCTTCCTGACACACTTCAAACGTCTTTTAACGTGTCTTGTTGACTTCACATTATCCTTTGCACTATTCACTTTAGTGATCACTGTTTGATTATCACAGTTCATAAGGATAGCCGGTATTGGTTTTTCAACCATCGGCAGGTCACACAAGAGCTCACGCAGTCACTCTGCCTCTGCAGATGATGTATCTAAAGCAGTAAGTTCTGCTTCCATGGTTGGCTTAGTCAAAATAGTCTGTTTACAAGACCTCCATGACACTGTGCCACCTCCAAGAATAAAAACATACCCAATAGTGGCATATATTTGATCAATATCAAAAATCCAGTTCGCATCACTATATCCCTCTAGCACAGCTGAGTGCCCAGAATAGTGAATCCCAAAACTCATTGTACATTTAAGATAGCGCAAAACCATTTCAAGTGCATTCCAATGATTATCATCCGGGTTGGACATGTACCTACTCAATTTGCACACAGCAAAAGAGATATCTGGTCTGGTTGCGCTAGCTAGATACATGAGTGAACCGACAATTTGAGAATATCTCAACTGATCTTTAGCACTCTTTTTGTTCTTTCTTAGTGTCACACTAGGATCATAAGGTGTTGGAGAAGGCTTGCTATCCATAAAGTCAAATCGGCTTAAAAGCTTCTCAACATAGTGTGATTGTGGCAAAGTAATCTCACTCTCTTCCTTAATCAGCTTGATGTTTAGAATTACATCAGGTTCTCCTAAATCTTTCATGTCAAAACTCTTTGACAGAAAAGACTTGACTTTATTTATGACATCAATATTTGTTCCAAAGATTAAAATATCATCAACATATAAGCATAGAATAACAGATTGACCCCCACCATGTCGATAGTACACACACCTATCAGCCTCATTAACAGCAAAGCCCGCACTAGTTAAAGTAGTGTCAAATTTCTCATGCCATTGTTTAGGTGCTTGTTTCAAGCCATACAACGATTTCAATAATTTACACACCTTTTGCTCTTCACCTTTTACTACAAACTCATCAGGCTGATCCATATAAATCTCCTCATCCAACTCTCCATTAAGAATAGCTGTCTTCACGTCTATTTGATGAACGAGAAGACCATATGAGGTAGCCAGGGAAAGTAGAACTCAAATAGTGGTCATTCTAGCAACAGGTGAATAAGTATCAAAGAAATCCTCACCTTCCTTTTGAGTATAACCCTTAGCCACAAGTGAGGCCTTGTACTTATCAATAGTACCATCAGGTCTCAGCTTCTTCTTGAACACCCACTTACAACCAATGGGTTTAGAACCAAATGACAATTCAGATAACTCTCAAGTTTCATTAGAAAGAATTGAGTCTATCTCGCTACGAATAGCTTCTTTCCAATCATCTGCACCTGGTGATACATATGCCTCTGTGATAGAAGTGAGAGTATCGTCCACAAGGTACATAATGAAATCATCACCAAAAGATTTTGCAATCCTTTGTCTCTTGTTCCTCACAGGAACTTCATTGTAATCCTCCTCTAAGACTTCTTCAAGTGGTTGTTCAAAAGACTCAACAGGATGCTCGGTAGGTATAGTAAAAACAGGGGCTAATTCAGTAGAAAATTTAGCATTGCTATGCATATCTTTCATAGGAAATATATTCTCAAAAAATACAGCATCACGAGATTCAAAGATTGTATCTACATGCATATCAGGAACTTCAGATTTTACTACTAAAAATCTATAAGCAATGCTATGGTGAGCATATCCTAGAAAGACACAGTCCACAGTCTTCGACCCAAGCTTACGCTTCTTAGAAATTGGAACATTGACTTTCGCCAAACATCCCCACGTGCGCAAGTATGAAAGTGATGGTTTCCTACCAACCCATATCTCATACGGAGTTGTTTCTTTATTTCTGTTTGGAATTCTATTTAGGACATGACTCGCAGTCAATAAAGCTTCCCCCACCATGCCTTAGATAGTCCAGCAGTGTCTAACATGGCGTTCACCAAGTCAGTCAACGTGCGGTTTTTTCCTCTCGACAATCCCGTTTGATTTGGGTGAATAGGGAGCTGTCCTCTCATGAATAATACCATGTTCCACACATAACTCATCAAATAGTATAGAAAAATATTCATCACCACGATCAGACCTTAGATGTTTAATCTTTCTCTCTAACTGATTTTCAACTTCAGCCTTATAGATTTTAAAGTAGTCTAGCGATTCATCTTTAGTTTTTAGCAAGTAAACATAGCAAAATCTAGTTGCATCATCAATTAAAGTAATAAAATATTTTTTTCACCTTTTGTCAACACACCATTCATCTCGCAAATATCAGAATGTATGAGTTCAAGAGGCGCCAAGTTTCTCTCCTCAGCTGCCTTATGAGGCTTTCGAGGTTGCTTTGATTGCACACAACTATGACACTTAGAACCTTTGGCAATAGTGAAATCTGGAATTAAACTCAAGCTAGATAAACGCGACATCAAGCCAAAATTCACATGACATAAACGAGAATGTCAAACACTTGAATTATCATTAATGATGCCACAAATATGGTTAACTGACTTATTACTAAAATCTGCCAAAGATAAGCGGAACAAACCTCCGCATTCGTAGCCTTTACCAATAAATTTCTCATGATTGGACATAACTACTTTATTGGACTCTAATACTACTTTAATCCCATCTCTCAAAAGAAGGTATACGCTAACAAGGTTCTTGCGAATAGTAGGGACATGATGCACGTTCTTTAATTGTACGATCTTCCCCGAAGTAAACTTCAGATCTACCGTGCCAACACCACGAACAGAAGCATGTGACCCATTCTCCATTAGGACGGAGGAACCGCGGAGCCCCTGGTAAGAAGAAAACAAAGAGATATCAGCACACACGTGAATATTAGCACCTGTATCAACCCACCAACTTGGTGATTGAAAAACTGATAGTACAATAGGGAAATTACCATACCCGTCATCAGTTTTGCTAGTAGTCACGAGGTTGACCTTCTTTTTCTCTTTTCGGTCCGCTCGTTCCGGACAGTCTTTAGCAAAATGACCAAACTCTCCACAGGTGAAGCAAGACATCTCAGCTTTGTCTTTCTTCTTCTTTTTGAAGGGAGTAGTTGATTTGGCATTGAAAAGCTTAACCTTTACTGTGTTCTTGCCATGGTTTCTCTGGACAAAGTGGGTACTAGCTATATCCTCGTTCCCCTTCTCAGTGTTATCTTTAGTCCGAGCCTTCTCTTCAACATCAAGAGATGCTATCAGGTTTTCAACTGATATTTTCTGTCTCTTGTGTTTAAGACTTGTGGCGAAGTTCCTCTATGAAGAAGGCAACTTTGCAATAATATAACCAACCACAAATTCATCGGGTATAACACACTTAAGGAGCTCAAGTTCCTTTGCCATGCGCTGCACCTCATGAGCTTGCTCGACTATAGATTTGTTTCCAACCATCTTATAGTCATGGAAGCTCTCCATGAGATATAGCTCTTTGCCTACATCTGAAGCTCCATAGGTGGAGTTCAGATAGTTCCACAGAGACTGTGCATCTTCATAGTGCATGAGGGCATCATAAATATGATCTGACACCACAATACGCACAGCTCCCATAAAGATTTTATTAGCTTCCTGGTATTTTCTATGATCTTCATCAGAGATATTACCCTCGGGCAAGCCATCTTTGACCCAGAAAACTTTCATGACAGTAAGCCAATCTATGACCCTGACAGACCACCTCTTAAAGTTTGCACCATTAAATTTTTTTGGCTTCAACGCGTCAACAAAACTAGCCATAGATAATTCTGGAAATCTACAGTAAGGTTTTTGGATTGTTGAAATATATGACAACTTTCAGATTAATACCAGAATATAAATCATGACAGATTGAGGAACTAGAATAAGCATGTGTTGCATGCTAACATGATTAAACCACATATCACATAGCATGTTCAAGTTAACTAGCATAAACATGGCTTGTATACTAGATAGATTGGACAATATGAACGATAAGATTAGATCACGAGGTTTATACCTACTAGTTGTAGAAGTAGTAGATTGCGATGAAGACGGCGAAGATGCTAGTGTCGATGGAGCAACGTTCAAGTTGTTAAAGATGATGTCGATGTCGTCGATGTCAAAAAAACCTTATTCGCCTTCTCCCGCTGCAGGATCACGAAGACGAGGGTTCCGGAGACCTGCTCGCCCGGTCGCCGGTGCACGCCGACGATCGGACTGGAGTAGCTATGGTGGCGCAACAGCGAGAAGAGGTAGAAACTCTAGCTCTTAATTATATTATATTGACGTGACCGATAGTCTAGTTATATAGTCTGGTCCAACCAATATCTCCACTTCCACAAGCAAGGTGGTACTAAATAGTTCCCACATTCCCTCTTGCTTTCATGCATGGGCCTTTGAGATTTATTAGGAAATTTCTTAATTTGTTATTGGGCCAAGCCCATATAAATTCCAACATTACTTGTGTCCCTCCGTTGGGTCCCAGAGGTGAATCCATGTGAGTCCTTTCCTCTACAACTGCAATTCCTCTAGCTAGCTAGGTATGTATTGTGTTTGATCTGGCCGTTTCTCACTTTCCTAGATCCTTTCCAATCTATCGTGGGTATGGACATATATGGTAGGAGTAGGTGAGTAATGCTAGAATGCTAGATCAACAAGGGCTATATTGTCGGGTTTGATCTTATCATGTGATCTTAATTTCTTTATGAAAAGATAGCATCATATATCTTTGCATGTGTTTTGTTACATGCCTCATTTTAAGCTTAAGGCGATGCATCAAAATTGGTTCTATCATCTAAAACTAAAACCATGGATGCTTTCAAATTGTTGTCATCATAAAAAATCACAGCTCTTTTAGAACTGGCTATGGGTGAGAAGGAGGGTGAGAAGCCTGTCTGTGGGGTCAGGGAGTGAGATCCAGACTTCTCACTCTTTTAGAACTCTGAACAACTCTGAACCTTTTTTTTTATGTTCTTGGTAATTAACTTCTTACAACAGAAAATGATTTATATCAACAAAACCCTGAAGAAGATTTACCAAATATTTATAAGGATGATGAAGCTAAGAGTATTTAACGACAAAGGTAATCTCTTTCACTTATGCACTCCAGATTTTCCACATGTATAAAAAATTTCAAGACACCGTGTGTGCCGCACGTGCACGTTCACTAGTTGAAGAAAGAGGATGAAAAAACAAGACTCCAAGTCTTATTTAGACTTCAAGTCCATAATATTCGAGGTAATAAATAGATTTAGACTCTATGATAGAGTCTGTATTGGGAGTGCCCTAACAGAAATATTTGTTGCAGCCCTTGCGTGCGCACTCATGGGCTAATCAAAGATCGTCACGGTGACGGATGTCGTTATTCCATTCAGGAAGAGAAAAAGAGAGGGCAGCAGTGTACATTAGAAATTAAGTGAAAAACAGATAAGAAGATGATAGTTGTGGGGTCCTCTTTCATGCTCCATCTTTGTAAAAAGGGGGAAATATTTATTGTTAATTTAAATTTAAAGCATTGAGTTTGAAGCTAACTCTAAAATTCATATAAATACTAGTTATGTTCTTGCCTTGCAAGCATTTATTCTTATAAATTTCCTATGCTTTTTAATCCTATGCTCCTTTTCTATTCCTCTGTTCTGTTTTCTTATATTCCTATGTTCTTCGTTCCTTTGTTCCAAACCGGGCTTTAAGGATGTTGACGGTTTAAGACAACAACTAGCTCACATATATCGTGTTATTGTCATCTCATTACATGAACATTATATATTTTTTTTTATTCTACGTCTTATCTCATCTCCTTCTTATTCTTTATGAATAGGCTCACAAGGTCACATATTATCTCTCTTTCTGAGCTAGATAGATGTTGAGATAAGAGATAGTATTTTCTATTTTTATCTTGTTTTTTTTCCGTAGAAAAAGTGATGACATAAATTCTTATGATCTAGTTGGAGTCGCATCCTTGAGGACGGCCATGAGCCCAACTCATGTTATTGGCATTGGCAGGCATGGAAATGCACCATGCTTGCACAATGTTCGAGGTTAGTTTTTCTTTCAGCACAGACAGAGCTTCTGATGTGCTTGCTGATATGGTGCCATCCATATGCGCGCGAAATGTACTAGTTTCAGAGAATACTCAGACACCATTAATAGAAAAAAAAACAGCGATTACTAGCAGCATGCAGTTGTAAGAGTAAGCACAAGTAGTAGCGTTGTCCAATAATGAACAAAAATGCCCACACAGAGTTCAGAGTTGTTCTCGATGCACAGAGCTATACTGTGCTTGGCTGAAAGTAAGGTGCTTGTACTCTAAACTATGAAGTATGTTCAGATATTGGTTTCAGAGTTAAGCTGATCAAAAGTTGCATCGTGACAACTGACATGACGCAGAGTTCATTGAGAGTCTATGATGCAAAAGCACGGGATCCATGTCTATTGAGCTGTTTTGTATTAGTACGAGAACTACTCTACTGAAGATACAGTGATTGCACTAAAAGGTTTGGCGGACCAAGTTTGTCCCAAGCAGAACGCACGGGTCTAGCGAATCCTTGGTGAAGAGATCTCGTAATGTCCAGGAGAGCATCATAGCTGAACGCCTGAACGGCCTTCAGGATCCTCAGAAATTCCATTCGTGAAGAAGACCTCCCCGTTGTGGGCTCAGATTGAGGCAATGGAAGTTTTCCGCAAAGTGCCGCAACGACCAAACTTTCATAAGTACCAGCAGCATGTTCCAGAGCTCCGTGAAGGAATGACATCGGGTCTGATGCTCTCTTTTGCCAACCTGGCTATGCATTGAGGATGAGGATGCAGAGTTCGAAGAGAAGCCGAAGGGCGTTTGTTTCCTGGAAGCTGATGGGTTTGACGTGGAGCACCTGCTGCGATCACGCCTGGAAATGTTGCTGCGTATAAAGAAGGGGCGTGCCAAACTCCAGGGCACAATTAAAGATCTGGAGCAGAAGTTCTCTGCCGGGGACGGACGCGAGGGCGAGGAGGAGGAGGTTGGAGAGGCGTAGCGGGGAGGCGGCGAGGTGCAGGTGAGGAGGAGAGCGTGGCACTGGAGCGCGGAGGCGGGAGACGAGCGTCGGCAGGGGGACGGCGGGACGGGGAGGCCGCATCGAGCTTCAGACTCTGACGAAGCCACCTCGATGAGTGAATTGCAGGCCCGAGGGATTTTTTTGGTGGCTTTTGATGGGCCTTAACGAGCCCATTTTCACCGCTGTTTGGGTAGCATCGATGCCTGCTACCAAAGAGCTTGCGCGCTGCCTTCGCGTAGCGCAGTGCGGCTTTGGCTGAGCGGATCCGGCGGAAAAGCTATAAAACAAGACCCTGGCCACCAGAGCAATTCATACCTTTCTCAGCCTTTTAACTAAGATCAAATGTAGTATATGTTCTTATCAGTTTAATATCTGATATGTGAGTCATGTGCCCACTTCAATATTAAATTTTTTTTTTTTTTAGGGGAGGGCCCGCTACAGTAGCTTGCTACCTACTGGGGGTCCTCGCGTGTCGCTCTAGATCGGGCGTTGCACTATTGCCCGATCCTGGCGCACCCCAACCAAAACTAAATCATGTTTTGTAGTGGGCAGGCCTGGAGGCCCAATGGATAAAAAGTCTTCCAATGCAGCATTACATGAGCTCTGATTTGAGTTGTAAAGTGGACACGAATTTCCTAAAGCATAAGGCCCCGGCCCAGACTTTTTTTGGGGTACCCAAGTCCAATTTACAATTTCTTTTGTATAAGCTCTGAGGCCTGTTTGGCTTTTTTGTGTTGTTGATTTGCCTCGGTGAGTACCTTTTACGAATTTTGAGCGGAGTTGGAGTTTTGCCTTGTGCTCTGTATGGTTCAGATTTCCTATGTTGTTGGTTGGGGACTTGGGGGAGATAAATTCTATCCCTAAAGTCAAGAACTCAAGTCTCATTTGACTGAGTCACCAAAAAAACAATCTGACTGTGTCACCGAAAAAAAAAATCCATTTGACTGGAGATTAAAGTGTACAAGCCCAAGGGACCTCCCCCACCTCAACACTAAACCCTGCTAGTTTAGATGGTCAATGAAATGCTCTGCGTTTATAGTTTAACATTGAACCTTTTTTTTTACAACAATAGTTACATTGAACTTGATCGGTTATAGAATATGAGCTTTATGTGGCACTCTGGTGCATTTGAGTTACATTGAACTTGATCGGTTATAGACTATGAACTTATCTGGCACTCCGGTGCACTTGACCCACTTGCATTTGTGTTAGCGTGCAGAGACCTGTTGGATTTTGGATCAAAATTAGCAGTAGACCACTGCATGCAGTAGATCATCACAAGCTTGAGGAGACACCGTCAAATCATCCTAGTGCTGCAACCCACCCTGATAGAATGAGAACACTTGATTCACGAGAAACCTCACAACACACAATAAAAAACAAACCAGAGCGGATGACAATCAGAAAATTTAGAATAGATACTTCTTTTATTAATCTAATAAAGTTCTCATGAAACCATGCCTTATTCCACTAGCAACAGTCAACAATACATGATGAAACACTGCACGGATACAATGTTAATTACAGTGCATTCAAGAGCGGGAATCTCCAGCAGCCTGTTACGCCGAATCCTTGACCTCCTCAGATCCATATATCAGAGGTGCAGTCCCCACCAGGATATCTCATCTCATGGGCCAAGGCAGGACCATCAGGCTCGGTGCCAAAATCTACAAAGAATTTGGGGGTTGATAGCCAGCCCTCCTTTCTCGGTGTCGACATCAATCTGCAACATGTGGGAGCCCTTCTTGATAAAATCAGCACCAAAGAATTGCTCATCCCATCTGCTGAAAAGTGAGTTGGTTACGTATATCCTCTTGCCATCCAAGCTCAGCTGAATCATCTGTGGTCCACCTCTAAGTGGATGACCCTGATTATAAAGAAACACTGAATCAGAGTAATCAATATGGTTCATTAGGATTGCAAGTGTGCCAGTATTCTAGCGTGACAATGCAAAAAAGTGTTTGTAGAAAACAAGAAATGGATGTGGTGTAGTTTGGTAGTATTTGGTAACTCCACAATGAACCACCAGTAACCACCGCTGAAACCCCATCTGTAATAATTATAAAAATCTTCTCGTTTCAGAAGGTTTCAAGTTGGGAGATTACCTTGACTTGAGGCACATTATACTGTTTTCCTTGACCATCATCAGTAACATAGACGACATCACTGCCCTTTTGAAGTTCTTGACTATCTTCAGTAACAAAGACAACATCACTGCCCTTTTGAAGAAGACCGCCAACCCATACTTGTCCAGCCAAGAAAGGCTTTGCAGGATCCTCAATGTTGTACTGCCTGATATCACCATGAAGCCAATTTACCAGGTAGAGATAACGGTCATCAAGAGAGAGAACGAAATCAGTTATCAATCCTGGCATTTCTGGCAAAATCCAATTGCGGACCTTCAATGGTTCCACAGAGATAGCAACCTACAAGCACAGTCATAGGAATGCAAGCAAGTTCGAAAATCAAGTCCATTAGGTGGGAAAGAAGTTATCATGTAGCATGAACAAACCTCATGGCTCCATGATCCATCCGTGGTCTTGAAAAATCTCACCATGTTGCTTGTCAAAGCACAACCAACATAGCCAGTGTCCTTTGATGGATCATGTAAAAACCTCACCTGCAGGTGAAACAAACAAACAGAGAAGTGTTACAACAGGCTCTGGAAGTACCGTAGTATTCTGGTAGCATTTACAGTGAAACAAAGACAGCTCAAAAGTACAAATTTCTGGCAGCAGTTTCTACATTTTCAATAATATATTACCTCAAGGGGAAGAAGTCCAGTGTCACCTAGATCAAGTGTCTGCTTGAGCTCACCACCAGGCCAGTCGTACACATGCAGGTGCCTTCCGTACAGGCCATCCTGGACATGTTGAAGATTGAAACCTGTCCTGAACGCTGCAGGGGCTCCCCAGGATGAACTGATCATCGTCTTGTGGCGAGGCTGGTACCAGAAGTCATATCCAAACAATGGACTATGACCTGGCTTTTCCCAACTGCATGTAGCAAAGTGCAAAGACTTAATAATTAATCAAGACACAATAATGAATCTGTCTGTTTTTCACATGTCAAGCAATTTGCCATACATCTGCAGCTATTTCAGAGCACATTACTAGAACTACACCCATTATACAAGTCTTGATCGTGTGCTCTTAATCTTATGTTACTGCCAATGTGGCAAGCTGTATAGCAGCATGATGTAGTTCTAGGATAATAGGCTATATGCTATGTAATTGGCCATAGTTACATGCTGCACTCCAATATCAACAGGCCTAAACTGTGAGAAGAACTTACCGGCCTTTGACATTAAACTCCGAATCCAACAGCAGAATCCATTGCCAGCTGCATTCCCTTCCTTGTCCCCAAGGCAAGAAATCATAATGTCGCCAGATGCAAGGCAGTGAGACGTGTGAGGAAACCCAAGCCCAGTCTTCTCAGCAATGTCCTCAGACTTAACCACCTTATGCAAGGATGGCGCCCTCGGGTCTGTCGCCGTGTCCACGACGTACACACGACCTGACCTGCAAATAACCATGGAAGCCACACCACAGATTCTCAGTCCTAAAGCCAGCAGTCGAGCCAGCCAATCAATTCATTCATCCGACCATCTCCTCTTATTTGATACTCACAGCAACGAAGGCAGGATCAGGAACCGGCGCGTGGCTGATGGATCGCCGTGGCAGGAGCTGCAGGAGTTCCAGCCAGAGTGATGCAGCTCATCGCCGATGTGGGTGGCTGGGAGCCTGTGGATCACCTGGGTGTATGTAGGAGAGTCGGGATCCAAATCCACTGTCGCAAGGTAATCCGGCTTGTTGATACCAGTACCTGCATAAATTATATGTAACCCACATGACTACAAAACCCCCAACAAGGCGAACATCTAATCTCTGCAGTGTTCACATGGTTTGTGTTATCCGTAGGCGTTCCCCGAAGTAGAAACCATGTGAACCCCTGTCATGAACAGAAAATGTTTTGGGGGCAGGTAGTGTTCATACACGCTAAGTTTGCAAACTAACTGAACCCAAGCATAGTCTTTTTTTTTGACAGACCAAAGCACATAGTCTTAAACTATGATATGAAAACAGAAAGTATGATTCCTTATTCTCAATCGAGCTCCAAAAGAATTGGGGGAACTAATCTAGTAGAAGAATTCTTGTCCTTTTCAGGCTAAATTATTATCTATATAAAAGGGTCCCTTTCCATGCTACTCGTAACACCCCGGGCACCTGTGTCCTGTGCTAAATAAACCTTGCGAATTAAATTACTCGCCGATGAACTCCTGAGCCCTGACTACGCGTATGTCCCATGTACCCGTGCAGGCAGGATCCCTCCCTCCTGCAGTCCTATCCTATACTACGCATGTCGCTTGACAGAGGCAGAGAAAGCACGCACCGTTGTAGACGCAGGTGACGTAGACGAGCTTCTCCCTGGGCCCCTTCTCCATAGCCTCCAGCGGCGTGGCGTACCCGGGGCCCTTTGCAGCGTGGCAGCACGCCCCTCCGTTGGTCGCCGCCGCCGCCACCGCTGCTCCGGCCATCTTTTTCTCTGCCTGACACACCCCGGTGCTGTGCTCTCAGGTCGCGCGCCGACACCTGCCGCGCTGCGGGGTCAGGTCTTGTACCGCCGCCGGGCAGGGCCGGGGGAACGGAGGGAAGAAGAATGGGGAGGAGATGGATGGAGAAGCAAAGCTGCTCACTCACTCACTGACTCACCCGACCGCGGACCACCCGCGTCGGAGAAAGAGGAGAGGATGGAGGAGACGGCTAACGGCTTGGTGTGGTGCGGCTTCAGTTTCTGGCGAGGCGAGCAGGAGCAGGTAGGCAGGCACGCCTCATTATAGCGTCCCCGGCTGGGGCGTGGAGGCAACGACGTCCGTCGATTCCGCGCCGCGATTCGTACGGAGGAGGACAGGGGAGGTAGTGTGCGTGAACCTGGGCCCCACGGCGTGGCGGGAGCGAGGTGTCGTCGTATCTGGACGATAATGCGGGCGCGGTGGGATCCAGCTTCCAGCTAGCGTGGCCCGCCGCGGGAGAACCGGAGGACGCACGGGGCAAACGGAGAACGACGGCGGCGAGAAGCCGAGAAAGACACGGCCGGTAATTCCGCCGCGCGACGCCGGCCGCGATCACGTAATCGCGTGCGTGCACGGCCATTATTCCCTATCCCAACCCGACTCGTAGCTCACTTTGCTACGGCCGCTTTGCTTGGATCCACCGGTCCGCATCCACGTCAGACGCGCGCGTGCTTGGAGTGGAGGCTGGACCGTCGGCAACTCGGCATCCACCTCCGCTTTTCCGCTGTCCTGGCATGGGCTTCGGTTCGTCAACGTCACAACTGACGCCATCTGCACTTGGATGCTTGCTTTCTCACTCATGAATCATGATTGTTGTTGCCGCCGTGAAGTGAAGCGCTGTCCAAGCTCGAGCCCTCTTCCAAGGCTGCGGAACTGTCTTTCCTATTTCTTTATAAAAAAAAAGATAGCAAGGATTAAGTCCACTAGTATAATGTCCGTGCTAACCCTACGATTTCATTTCAAGGATGAATACAAAAAACAACCAAACTATAAACTATATTGGTACTTTGTCACATAAATAGAGTTCATCAAGACAATTAAGAGAGATTCTAATTCATTGCATCATTTCTAGAAACTTGTCTTGTACTCTATGGGTACTACAAATTAGTGAAAAAATAATGAAGTTGAATTAAGAACTACAAGCTTAGACAAGAAGTAGGCATCTACATTTAAGGGGACCTTATTCTTTGAACACACCAATAATTATATCAACAGGTTGCATAAGTCTGAGTCTACTGGGAAGACAGAAGTTAAGGCAGTGCGATTACTACAATGGTGGTACAAAAATCCATGTTAAATTCATAGTTTGCAACGGTAAGTATATCCAATTATGGCAAGACAAATAGTTCATCAATTAAACATGCACAACAGTAATTATCAGTTCTAAGCATCAAAATTGAAGCTGAGTAAAAAAAATAACTATTCATGAAGTAAAAGAGTAAAATCCTTATCAGTTATAAATTAAGAAAGATGGAATGCCAAATAAAAGGAATATATTCTTGCAAAAAAAACAGGCTGTCAGCTTCATCATGTCTTGTGAATCTCATTCATGGAGTCCATGATAATTCAAGTTCACCTCATTGAAACCAAAAATAAGAGAGCGGAGAAAATATAAATTATCAAGTGACATATTGTACATTATGGGTTCTATTGCAATATCAGTCCTTTATATGCATGAAAAGCTCAAGCTTCCGCAACAAATTTGTACTATAGAAATTGAGTCCTAAGTCCTAAAGAAAGTCCCGCACTACTCCCGCTACTCTCAAACCATCCCCATGTTTATTTACTCACGGATGTCTGATAAAGCTCCATGCACCTGTACTCCATCCCGCTCTGCGCATCTCCAGCAA
The DNA here is from genome assembly GCA_022036555.1 of Microstegium vimineum. NCBI lineage: Eukaryota > Viridiplantae > Streptophyta > Magnoliopsida > Poales > Poaceae > Microstegium > Microstegium vimineum. The sequence continues at coordinate 23,847,209 of CM039137.1, forward strand.
GCACACATGCCTGTCATATTCCTATTGCCTGCAGTATTTCCATGCTGCAGGTTCCATTGGAGCCGCTCCATCTTGAATACATCGACAAATTAGTCGTATTGAGGAAGCTCAACACACATCATCGACTAAAAAAGAATGAAAACATGAATCAGTTCTTAAAAAAAACACAACCACATGATCGTTCTCATCTATTAAGCACACTTTTTAAGCTTCTCATAAATTAAGCTTCTCAACAGATCTTGGCTGGAATTGTACAAGACCCATGGAGCTTCTTGAAATGTCTATCCTTCCAGAACACGCAAGCCTCGAATTTCCTCTGGCCCTTCCATGCTTGCGCTGAGATATATGTATTAGAAAGTATGGAGTATTAGTCAATTATGAAAATCCAACAACTCCAAGGCACTAAACTGGTAGGTGCTAAGCTATATGTGAATTACTTGAAATGGCTATCCCTCCAGAACACGCAAGCCTCGGATTTCCTCTGGCCCTTCCATGCTTGCGCTGAGATACATGTATTACAAAGTATGGAGTATTAGTCAATTATGAAAATCCAGCAACTCCAAGGCACTAAACTGGTAGGTGCTAAGCCATATGTGAATTACAAGAATGAAATACATGTAAAAAATGGATCATCTGAGCCCAACACATACGTTACAAAATTCACCCTAAAGTAGAAGTATATTATTTGCTCTTTCCAATAGGATAGCTCTTGTTGCCACATATAAATTTGTATGAACAATTAGCTCAAGTTGAAAGTATAAAGCGTACTCATTTCAATGAGCTATTGCTGAAAGAATATCATTAGCCAGTTCTTAATTACTTTATTAAAATGACGTCGCCAAAACTGCTTGCAACTCTGAATTTGGGATCAAATTTACAAAACTTTAGGACTTTGTATCTCTCAAATTGTTGAGAATATGATCTGTCTTCAAACAAAATAGGTAGAGCTATATACCAAGAACACTTTTTATAAAGAAATGTTTAATTTAATCTCATGCGTTCAATTTTAAAGGATGGTTAGTTTTAGGTGCAATTAGCTTGGTGTACTTAGAAAAGATCATGACTGTAGGGAACCATTATTGGTGTAGCTTTAGAAATTTTTTGTCGGTGCATTATATATTGGTAGAGAATAGTACATAAGATTGTATGAAGCTGAGTACATGATAAACTTCATAATAACAGCAAGAGCGAACTGCATTGGATTAGTTTAGTATTTGACATGATTGAAAATTAACAGCAAGAGCGAACTGCATTAATAACAACAGCAAGAGCAAACTAATATATTTGTTGAATCTCGAATATTTTAATATTTGACGTGATTGGAAATCTAAAAGCTACAATCAATTGATAGACAACATAAGATGCCTAAACACAACATAAGGGGAGTAAGGCCATACCAAGGGACGTTGGGTTGCTGATAACGACCTTGACAGATCATTGAGCTCCTCCTGCGCCAAATTAATGGAAAAATAGGACCAGCGATAAGAGCCATATATAAGTATCTAGGAGCCGAAAAGTAAGGAGAGGAGAATCTTGTACAACCAAAAATGTCATTGAGCTCCTAAACGCAGAAGTGATAGGAAACCTTTGTACAACCAGAAGAGCATGGCATCCACGGCACTGGTAGCTGAGAGGGAAGCTTGTGTCCTCGCATTCTTGCAAAACCAGAATCCATGTGCACCCAAATTGTTAGAATTGGCGCCCTTTGGGCTGGTCAGGACCCTAATCGGCGCAGGACTGTTTGGGTTAGATAGATATGGCAGGCCAGATAGATACGGATACGGCAAGGACTCCTGATCCTTATAGGACTCTGGACTCTTGATCCTTATAGGATTCTGGATCCTTGCCTGTATATATATGTAATTGTACCTTGCCTCATATCAATCAATCCAATCTATTCCTGATTATACTTTCCTTCATGGTAATCAGAGCCTAGGTCAATTTTTTTTTCTCTCTCTTCCGCTGCCCTAACCCGCGCGTCGGCTCCCCTTGTCGCGCGTTCCTTCCGCTGCCCGCACTGGCTCACACGGCTCAGGCCCGCGCTGCCGCTGCAGCCGCCAGCCCACCCACGGGGCCCTCTGGTCCCTCCCCTGGCAGTGCCCGTACACCCGCCGTCGATCTCCGTGCCGCCATGCTTCATCATGAAGCCGTAGCTCCGCTGCAGCAGTCCACCAGCGCGCAGCAACAGCAGCAGCCTGCCCCCGGTGGTGGTCGCTCCTGGCCCAGCTACTACAACCCCTGGATGGGCTCGATCCAGATGTGGCCAGGAGGCCCCCGCCCTCCGTTAGCACCGATCCCGGTGCCCCCTCACCTCCAGGCGCAGCAACAGCAGGGGCACCAGCAGGCGCTCCTCGCACAGCAGCAGCAGCAGGCCTTCGTCACCCACAGCCAGGCTGTTGCCCCTGACGGTGCTGCACACTGGGTTGCCCCCGGGTACTACAACCCCGTGGCTGGCCTCCCCTCCTGGGATCCGACGGCGCTTGCCTCCGCCTTCAGCACCACGTCCCTGACTCCACCTTCGTCCGGCGACTGGTATTTCGACTCAGGTGCACCTCCCACATGACATCCCAGTCCTCCTCTCTTTCACATATTCTTCCTTCGCGGTATCCTACTCCTTCATCTATTGTCGTAGGTAATGGTTCCGTCATACCTGTCACTGCTACTGGTTTTACAGAGTTGTCTCCTTCTTTGCGTCTTAATAATGTTCTTGTGTCACCACAACTTATTAAGGATCTCATCTCTGTCCGCCAATTTACTATCGACAATAATTGTTCTGTGGAGTTTGACCGTGCTGGTTGTTTTGTGAAAGCTCTTCCCTCCCGGACCGAGATCGTCAGGTGCAATAGCTCCGGGCCGCTGTACCCTCTGCGCCTACCTCCAGCTCACTCCCTTGTCGCTCAGGCTTCTTCCCCGCTGTGGCACCGGCGACTTGGCCACCCTGGTCATGAGGCGTTGTCCAAACTTGCGTCCAGCACTTCGTGCCATATTAGTGATTGTTCAGATTTGTGTCATGCTTGTCAGTTAGGGCGTCATGTTCGTTTGCCCTTTTATCCGTCCACCTCTCGTGCGTCTAGCAAGTTTGATCTCATTCACTGTGATCTGTGGACCTCCCCGGTTGTCAGTCTCTGGTTATAAATATTACTTGGTTATACTGGACGACTGCACTCATTACTTGTGGACATTTCCTTTGCGCCTCAAATCTGACACTTTCAGCACGCTGGCTCAGTTCATCGCCCATGTCTCCACTCAATTTGACACACGTGTCAAGTCAGTCCAGTGCGACAATGGGAAAGAGTTCGACAACTCGAGTACTCGCCACTTCTTCCTCGCTCAGGGCATCCATCTTCGCATGTCCTGCCCCTACACCTCGTCTCAGAACGGTAAAGCTGAACGCATTATTCGCACCATCAATAATGTCATTCGCTCACTGCTATTTCAGGCATCTATGCCTCCCTCCTATTGGGTGGAGGCCCTCTCCACAGCCACTGTCCTCCTTAACATATTGCCTACCAAAACTCTCCAGCTCTCTACACCCCACTTTGCATTATTTGCAAAGCTGCCTACGTATGATCATCTTCGGGTTTTTGGTTGCAAATGTTATCCAAACATATCTGCCACCACACCTCACAAACTCGCTCTCAGGTCTGCTCTCTGTGTCTTTTTAGGCTACTCCTCCCACCATAAAGGATACCGCTGCCTTGACCTTTCCAGCAATAGAGTTATCATCTCCAGGCACGTCATCTTTGATGAAACGGCCTTTCCCTTTGCTGAACGTCATGGTCCTAGCACCCTGGCCGACCTCGAGTTTCTTGATTTTACTGATGATGTGGTGCCAGCTCCTATTAGACCCTCGCCCACTTTGTTTCCTGCAGGCACGTCTCCCAGCACCTCCGACGCTCCTGCTGTCCCTGCCGGTCCTCGTGTGGCCGACCCTGGGGCACCTTCTGGCGACACCAGCGCCCCTGCCGGTCACTCTGTGACTGTGCCTGGGGCGCCCGAGGCTGCTGATGACTTCCCGGTGCCGATGCTCTACATCCCACCGGCGCTCTGGTCACCGGGGCCTCCTTCCGCGCCACGCGCGGCATCCGCGACGGGGCCTCTCTACGTCCCGCCAGCCCTTCGGGCTGGCGCGTCGTCACCTACGTCGTCGACGGGTTCAGCGCCACCACAGGCGCCTCGCGGGCCTCCGCCCGGATTTCCGCCTCTTCGCCCCGAGCGCCTCTTCGAGCACCGCTACAGCCGCCAGCCTCGACCTCCACCTGTGCCCGCATCGCCAAGTACTACTGCTGCCTTGCCTAAGGGTGCCGTTCCTGTTCGCCCCGTGAGCAACCAGCATGCTATGGGCTCGCGGGTGAAGAGTGGTTTTCGGATGCCGGCCACTTATCACACCCTCTCGCTCTCTCCGGTGCCGAAGACTTTTCGCAGTGCTCTTGCCGACCCCAATTAGCGAGCGGCTATGGAAGAAGAACATCGTGCCCTTCTGCAGAATGACACCTGGGCTCTCGTACCTCGCCCCCCTCGGGCCAATGTTGTTACTGGCAAGTGGATCTTCCGGCATAAGTTCAAGTCTGATGGTTCCCTTGAGAGGTACAAGGCCCGTTGGGTACTCCGTGGTTTCACTCAACGTCCTGGTGTGGATTTTGATGAGACTTTCAGTCCGGTGGTGAAGCCTGCTACTGTCCGCACAGTGCTCTCGTTGGCTCTTTCACGCAACTAGCCCATCCACCAGCTCGACGTTAAGAATGCCTTTCTCCATGGGACTCTGAATGAGACAGTGTATTGCCAGCAGCCCTCCGGGTTTGAGGATCCTACTCGTCCTGCGTATGTCTGCCTGCTCAAGAAGTCCCTCTACGGCCTCAAGCAGGCCCCACGTGCTTGGTACAGTCGAATGGCTACCTACCTTCGGTCCATCGGTTTTGTTGAAGCTAAGTCAGATACATCACTCTTCATTTACCATCGCGGCTCCGACACAGCTTACTTGTTGCTCTATGTGGATGACATTGTCCTCACAGCTTCCTCTTCTGATCTTCTTCGGCGGATCATCTCAGCCCTGCAGCGAGAGTTTGCCATGAAAGATCTGGGAGAATTGCATCACTTCCTCGGTATGCAGGTTCAGCGAAGCAGTGCTGGTTTACTCCTCTCCCAGCGACAGTACATGTTGGATATTCTGGATCGCGCTGGTATGGCAGAATGCAAGCCTTGCTCTACTCCAGTTGACACCAATCCAAAGATTGTTGCAGCTGACGGGGCCCAAGTGTCTGATGCCACAGACTTTCGCAGTCTTGCTGGCGCCCTACAGTATCTGACATTCACCCGCCCGGACATTGCGTACGCCGTTCAGCAAGTGTGCCTTCATATGCACGCCCCTCGAGAGCCTCATCTTGCTGCCCTGAAGCGGATTCTCCGGTATATCCGAGGCACACTTCACCTTGGTCTACTGCTGCGACCATCTTCCTCTACGGATCTTGTCGTTTACACCGATGCTGATTGGGCTGGTTGTCCAAACACTCGCAAGTCCACCTCGGGCTATGCGGTGTTCCTTGGTGATAACTTAGTCTCCTGGTCATCCAAGCGGCAGAACACAGTATCAAGATCCAGTGCTGAAGCTGAGTATCGCGCAGTGGCTAATGGAGTTGCAGAAGCCACCTGGCTGCGACAGCTTCTCATCGAGCTACACACGCCCCTTCGGCGCGCCACGCTGGTGTATTGTGACAACATCAGCGCAGTCTACATGTCCTCCAATCCAATTCAGCATCAGCGTACCAAACACATTGAAATTGATCTTCACTTCGTTCGAGAGCGAGTTGCCATTGGTGATCTTCGTGTCCAGCATGTTCCTACCACTTCACAATATGCGGATATCTTCACCAAAGGGCTGCCTTCTTCGGTCTTCACGAAGTTTCGGTCCAGTCTAAACGTGCAAAGTGGCTGACGTTTGGACTGCGGGGGTGTGTTAGAATAGGCGCCCTTTGGGCTGGTCAGGACCCTAATCGGCGCAGGACTGTTTGGGTTAGATAGATATGGCAGGCCAGATAGATACGGATACGGCAAGGACTCCTGATCCTTATAGGACTCTGGACTCTTGATCCTTATAGGATTCTGGATCCTTGCCTGTATATATATGTAATTGTACCTTGCCTCATATCAATCAATCCAATCTATTCCTGATTATACTTTCCTTCACAAATGAAGGCAAGAAATGTACCAAACCAAACATCTAGCTGAAATGGCCCATCCACCTCCAGTTTAGTACTTGAGAAAAAACCTCACACATGATCTAGCTGCATTGGGAATTCTGAAGAGAAACTAAATAAATTTACCATCAATTTCGAAGAGTATACTATGTAAACATAACATTTACTTTGTGTGATCGTACCAAGTTCATCATTTATAATACCAGAATTATTTTCTTTTTTAGGAAACAACCATATTCAGTCTGTAGAAATAGAGGATGAATTTTTTTCATACCACAAATGCTTGGAATAAGTTAGGAGAGCACATGTACAGTGAGAAAAACATATTCCAGAAAAGATATTCATCAACTCACATGTAGCTGTTCTTGAGAAGCACTCACATTTGGTATAAATCCTAAATACTCACCAATAGAAGAAGATTTGAGTGGTAGGGAAAAAAGAACCATAATAAGATCAGCACCTACTCTGTTCAATAGCAATAGATGTCAGGAATACAGCGACCAAATGAGGCACAACAGGAACCAAAATCGTAGCATCACCTTGGACCATTTGATAGTCCAATTTTTTTATATATATGATGGATAGAGTAATAGAGTAGCATACACACAAGGTAGCTTAAGCATGATGCCTTAGCTGATAGATGAGCCTGGTAGCTGAACGATGTATCATACATTCATACACTGAAGCTAAGATAATCAATTTTGAGTCCAAAGAGATAAATGACAAAGAGAACATGGAAACCTACAGAACCTGTATCCCACGTTATTTGACAATTGCACTGAAGCTGAAAATCTGTACAGCACACTTAATTAAACAACCAAGCTGAAAAGCTGGAAACCTACAGAACATGTATCCCACGTTATTGCCATCATTGAGCTCCTTCTGCGCCAAAAAGAAGAGCAATCCAATCAAAGGGAGAAGGGGAACACTTAATTAACCCACTTGGTCTCTGGCGAAATCAATAATGTCCCCATTGGCACAGTTGGAGATGGGAAATCACCTCAAGATGTGGCACCACCTCCGTCCTCTACTTCCTCTTTCGCTGCCGTCTGCTTCCACTCCATCATCAGTGGCCATCGTGAGGAACTGGGGAGGCTAGCACACGGTCACAAGCAAGGATGAAGGAGGATAGCACAAAGGAAGAGCTCCAGTGCCTGGATCTAGAAGAGGATGTGTCGCACCTGCTTGATGAGGAAGGAATCCAGCCGCCCCAACCTCCTGGTCGCCATGGCTGGTCGGCTGGCGGGCGTCGCCGCTCGTGGGCCACTGGGCGAGCGCGCGAGGGACCCGATTACAGGCACCGGCTGGCTACCCGCCACCACTCCATTGCGCCCTCTGCCCATCTCGCCCCTGCTCGCATCCCTTGGAAGCTGCTGCCCGTCGCCCCAGCCAGCCATGGGCCATTGGGATCAGTTGGGGCGGCCGTCCTAGCTCCACGCGACCTGGTCGTGCATCTGTGGGGGAGAGGAGTAGCAACGTTTATGGGGGAGAGATCGAGGAGGCTGTGCCCTGCTAGTCGTGCGTGGGTGGGACTGTGAGAGACCGAGGAGTCGCGGCGTCGGGTGGGGGAGAGTGATGTGCGGCGGCGCGAGCCACGGGGTGGGCGCGGGATGATTGACGAGGGGTGGGGTGGGATGAGCAATGAGTGATATGATTGATCTCCTATCATCCGTTGGATCGTTGGATCTGAGTGAGTAAGAGATTTTAGATTAGAGCGAATCTCGTCTTTTTATTTTAAAGATTGGCAGGGTATTAGATGCATTAATCTAGGTGTACTTAGTAAAGTTTAGGAGAGATAATGATTATGTGGGTTATGTAGGGGTTATTTTGTTGTGTGGCTTTATGAATGTTTTTTTATGCATTATATGTAGTAGAGATAGAGATTTTTTAGCCTTTTCTATTTGTTTATCATTCTAATCATCATTAAGTTCACTTTTGATCCCTTAATTATTTGCTTCATCTAATTTTGATCATCAACTACAAAACCATCTAGTTGATATCTTAACTGTCAAAATTGTTCACTTTTACTTATCTGGGTATGGGCTAGGCCGTTTTATCCAACATGGAGCGGGTTTAATTACGCCACGACCCTGGCCTCAATCTTTCCTCCCGTTCCTGCGTGCGTGAAGGAGGCAATGGTGGTGACGCACGAGCTGGCGCGAGCAGGCTAAGGTAGCGACGCATGTGCAGGACATATCATATTGGTATCTCAAACTTTTCTATCTTAATTTCAAAAAAGATGTTAACATTGATAAGATTAGGAAATCTTTTTTCTGGCAAGGTGGTGGAAATAGAAAGAAATATCATTTAGTAAAGTGGTCAGGGATATGCAAACACAAAAACAAAGGTGGAGTTGGCATTAAAAACCTAAGGAAACTAAATATCAGTTTGTTATGCAAATGGTGGTGGAAGCTAGAGGGCCTGTGGCAGGAAATCATTAAATCTAAATATATGGCCCGAGTAGGCATCCATCAGGTGTCCTATAAGTTGGGGGATTCTTCTGTTTGGAGTGACTTACTCAAGATCAAATCCATTTACTTACAAGGTAGAAAAATCAAAATAGAGAATGGAGTTAGTACTAGGTTCTGGGAGGATGGTTGGCTTTCTGACAGTCCTTTAAGTTCCTTGATCCCAACTCTTTACACTTTATGTGATCAAAAGCATGTGTATGTGGCCAATGTTAAAGAGGGTGGTACTGCAATCAATCACCTTTAGGAGATGGCTGCATGCTGATCTGCAAAACATTTGGAATATGATATGGGCTAAGGTGGAAATCTTTCAGCTTTCTGATGTTCCTGATAAAGTAGGCTGGAAATTTGGGAAGAGGAACTGCTTTTCTGTTAAATCGATTTACAATGCTTTAACCAGTGAAGACACTGGACAACACTTTAAATACATATGGAAAGGGAAGATCCCTGCTAAGATTAAAATGTTCATGTGGCTTATGGAAAACAATGCAGTCCTTACTAAGGACAATATGATCAAGCGAAACTGGAAGGGTAATCCTGATTGCTATTTTTGCTTCTGCCCCGAATCAATTGACCATCTTTTCTTCACTTGTTCTGTCGCTAAGGTTGTGTGGGCATGTATAGTGAAATGTTTGGGAGCTGATGATGTCCCCAACAATCTTAACCAGTGCTGGAATTGGTTAGATAAGTGGCTACCCGGAAAAAGAAGTGTGCATGTTTGGGGGGTTTCTGCAATTTGTTGGGCTTTATGGTTAGCTAGGAATAAAGCATGTTTTGAAAAAAAAACTGATAAAAAATCCAAGTGAGATTATTTGCCATGCCAGTGCCTTGATGAAATATTGGGTAGGACTGTTTGCAGAGATGGATAGGGAGGTGCTTGAAGCAGGAGTCAACACTATGTTGAAGCTAGCCCTTGACTGTCTAAACACCAAGAGAGGAAAAACTGGTGATGCCCAAGACAAGAAGGACGTTGATGATGTGGACAAGGAGTAATTCGGCTACATGTCTGTGTGTGTGATGAATCACAACCTGTCAGTTTACCCAAACTCTGCATTTGCTTTCTATATCCTTCTGTTTCAGTAGCTGAGGTTCGCTGAGTTGTGATCTCTTTTGGGCTGGTTGTTTTGTAATAGTTTTTTGGTCATTCCTCCTTTTGCGTTGTGGGTGAAACGCATGCCTGTAATCTCCTCTCCCCCCTCTATAACTCTAATAACTCTGTATAATGGAAATGGGAAAAAAAAATGCAAAGCGCTGTCGCTGGTTCCGATGTCACTTGGTGGTTGGGCCGGCCGGCTGGCTGGCTACAGGGGAATACTAGCAGCATGCATTGATGATGCTGATGCATCTCCGTGCATGGCCACCGCGGCAGCAGATTCCACGTGCACGCATCGGCATCGGAAGTTGCCTGGCCAGTTCACTTTGGCAGGTCGTTGCACAGGTACAAGTTCTTCTTCACGTACTCACTCCGTACCAAAAAAGTGGTCGTTTTGGGCTCCTAGTCTGATTTCATAAAAGTGGTCGTTCTACTGAAACATGCAAAGTTTGGACGCATTTGCTCCCGTCCGCCTCCCGCATTTGCAGAGCATTAATCACGCGCGTGAATTGAGGCAATTAATGCCACCCCAGAGCGCGGGCGCGTCCCCTGCCCAGTCAGGAGCCCATGAAATCCCGCGCCATTGAAAAAATCCATCGAAACCAGCAAAAAAGAGTGGCCAACATGATTCAAACCCACGTGACCTGGATTACCTCGTTGCTACACCAGACAACTGGGATATGAGTTTCTGTTGTATACAATAGCACAATCATGTCCTAAATGATTATCTATTTTAATATGGAGAGAGTACAATACACCGCGATCCTATATAATAGGGGTAGACAAAAAAAACTAACATTTTATTAATCACTCCTTAATAAACATAATTATATCTTAAACAACCATCTTTTTAAGTATGGAGGGAGTATCTCCCGGCTCAGCTCCCACTTCCCAGGCGAGGCGAGGGTGTGCCAACCGCCAGGGCAAAACTGCTGGTCCACCCTCGCATGCCCGGTCTCTCGATCTCGATCTGCCCTGACCTGCATGCTGCTTCAGCTTGTCACACGCAGCGTCCGTTTTGTTTGTCAACGGATGGGAAAACGCTACACGAGTCTGACCACTCTTTGCCAAAAACGTACTCTCTTTGGCTAGCAGATAAGGTTAAGAATGCCCCGGAACACGTCAGACGGCAAATCGAGCACGAGAGCTGTTCCGTTCTCCAGAGCAAATCCTGGAGAGAGAGACGATATCCTAGTTACTTTACTTCCTTAGCCATGCATGCACATGGGATCGGAATGCCACAGGATCGATCGATCGCGATCAGGATTCATCACAGGAGGAAGCTGCCTGCACGCAAGACGCCGGCGGCAGGCAGATCATGCATCTCGAAGACTTTTGTGAGCATATCTCTGGCTCTCTGCATCGATTTAATTTCCAAACTTTAGCACTATGTAAAAAGAAGATTCTCTATCACATCAAACTTACGGTATATGCATAGAATACTAAATATAGACGAAATTAAAAACTAATTGCACAGTTTACTTTAACTTTGCGAAACGAATCTTTTAAACCTAATTAGTCAATGATTTAACACTAATTAAAAAATATAAATAAAAAGTGCTACAATAATTTTTTCAACAACTTTTCATCTTTCCCTAGCATCTAAACACAGCCATGGTAGGATTAAAATAGTGGTGCAGCTGGGTCTCGCGCCCGCATTATCTTTGATAGCTTAGCCGATCAGGATCTTATCACAGCTCGACAACGGGCTCTGATTATTGCTGTGTGCTGGAGTATTTTTTGTTATTAACGTGCAATGCAACTAGTGCAGCGCGTCAGACAAACAGTTGACGATGTGCGTGTGCTTCGGTTTGGCATTATTATCTTGTCACGTACACAGGCGACCTGATAATAGGCATGCGTGTGTGGAATCATTGGATTACATGGAAGATGTATATGATCCACCTTCTTTTCATGTTTGCTAATTTCTAATTGACCCGAGAACAAGATGTACGGTACGTATTTACGGGAATTCACACTAAATGTGTAACTTCTCACTGAAATTTCATTACTTAGCTGATGCACCTAATATTATTAACAAACACTTGTGAAAACTCAAGGCCCTAAAAATAAAGATCTCTCTGCTACCTTAGGGTTTTCTTTTGATAAAGCACAATAAAATATGTTGTTTTTATCATATAGATGAAATAATTAGGCACTTAATTTCACTGTTATAGTTTGCATGTTCGATCTAGGCTATAAGGGCACCTGTAATGGTGAGCCGACCCTTCGAGGAGAGAGAGGAACACGTAGGCCTAAAATCGACTCGCTAAAAAATCGATTCAATACTTCAGCAACGATGTGGGGCCTAAAATCGACTCATCTCCTTCCTTTCTCATGTGCGGCTGCTTCTTCCCCTTCCTGTACCTACATCGTCTACCAGACACCTGGATCTACGGTGCCATGGTCGGGCAACGCTCCTCCTGCCCCCTCGCCCACCAGACGAAGAACCATGGCCAGGCAGTCTCCAAAGTCGCGGCCATCTCTGAGTACCCGCGAGCGTGCAAGTCGCTGTCGGGAGGGTGAAAGGTCCTAAGTGATGGCTAGAGGGGGTGAATAGCCTAAATCGAAATCTAAAAACAATCTCAACAACAAGTTAGCTAGCAATGAAGTGAAGCTTAACTTGCACTAGCCTACTAGGGGATGCAAAGCCACCTAACCACAATTTATATCCTAAATAGCTATAGGATCACTCAATGCCTACTCAATTCTAGTAGCCCTCTAAGCACAACCTAATATACTAGAACAGGTATGAATAAGTTAATGCGAAGATGCGAAAGGAGTTTATACCACCGAGGAGTAGTAGGGGATGAATCAATCAAGTGAATACCAATGAAGTCAATCAATCACAAGAGACAATGATTGACTTGATTTTCTTCCGAGGTTCACTAGTTTGCCAACTAGCTAGTCCCCGTTGTGGCAAGACATTCACTTGGAGGTTCACGCGCTAATTGGCTTCACACACCAAACCCGTCACCGGGTACCGCACAACCAACACAAGATGAGGCTATTTAACCGCCACGAGCAATCCACTAGAGTTACCTTTGCGATCTCCCGCGGGGAAGGCACAAGAACCCCTCACAATCAACTTGTAGTCGACGAAGCACAATCACCAAGCTTCTCGATCTACCACCACTGCTCCAAACCGTCTAGGTGATGACAATCACCAAGAGTAATAAGAAATCCGCAGCGAGAACGCCTCCCAAGTGCCACTAGATGCAAGCTATATGCGAAATGCACTTGGATCACCCAATCTCTATTGGGTTTTCACTAACCAAGCATGGAGATGACTGGGAGGGAGTTTGCTCAGCTCAAAGGAGTCTCAAGATGTTCAAATGTGCGAGAGAGATCACCCCAAGCCGACCACCACATATTTATAACTCCCCTCAAAGTCTTCTAGCCGTTACCCTGTTCAGTTGGCGACGGACGCTCTTCACGGGGGGGCGACGGACGCTCCGTCGTCAGCGTACGACGCTCTGTCAGAACTAGCCGTTGGGCTGCTTCACGGTCCAACGTTTGGTCCTCCAGCGTTCAGCGCCTGTCTTCAAACTGCTCGCTTGCAGAGCTCTCTGGAAGCCCGACGGACGCTCCGTTGTTTCGTGACGGACGCTGCACCTCAACGTTCGGCGCAAACTCGTTGCTCTCGGGTTCGGGGTTTCTGAGAAATTTCCAGAAAATATTTCTGGACGCTCTGAGTCAAAGTCACCAGCGTCCGACGCCCTCAGCTGCAGCGTCCGACGCCCTTTTCTCTTCTCTGATTCTTCCACTTTTGCTCCAAAGTTGCCAAGCACTAAGTATCCACTTTAGTGAGCACTCTTGGCATGTTTCACTTGACAATTAACATGGAGAATGTCACTAGGTCCTAAATGCACATGCAATATAGATAACACCTAGTGGCACTTGACAAACCGCAATCACTTTTGAATTTCTCCTCTTAATAGTACGGTTGTCTAACCTAAAAATGATCTCACCCACTTGGTGTCTTGACCACTAAAAGAAAAGCCTTAGCAAATACCTTTGTCTTGTTTTAGCTTAGGGTCTTTTCACTTTCCTTCTTCTCCATGTGTGAGCTCTTGCAATCATTTTGCTTCCTTGATTGCTCCATCACTTGTCATCATCTTCCATGTGTGTCCTAAACCTACTCAAACACTTAGAGTTAGGTTAGTACTTGAGGTTTCATTAATTATCCAAAACACTAGATATCTCAATCTCTCCCTTTTTGGTAATTGATGACAACCTGATATAAATGATATGAAATATAATTTTGAATTCACAATGTGTTTGAAAGTGTTTTACTCCCCCTACATATGTGCACTTCTTATGATTATGAGTCAAAGTTTTGCACATATGCTTAGATAGACCTTTTGGGAGGGATAAACCACTTGCAAACTATGACATGATGCTAAGGTGTAAGAAATGGACCTTTGAAGAGTGATATCATTCGAAGTGCGCCAATCATACCTTCCTTAGCAACATGGTTAGCTCGATACCAATTGGATATACACAAGATATTCTAAGGATCTAGCTAACTTCTATACATGCTAGTGATCAATTCAACAATCAAAATTATACTAGACATGTACCACACAAGCAAGTCATATTGAATTGAAGTACAATGCAAGCAAACATATGTATAAATGCACATCCAAATGCAACAACTTGTTCATAGGCTTGCTCCCCTACTTGTGTGCTCAATTTTTAATTTTTCAATTTTCAAAATCCTATTTCTCCCCCTATTTCTATTTTCTCCCCCTTTACCAAGGCATTATCTCATTTTATCATTTTATCACATTTTCTCCCCCTTTGTCACACATTACCACAAAGGGAAACCACTTGTAGTAACATGTACCACTTGAGGATACTTAGGAAAATTTATTTATCAAGTTAATTGAGAAAGAGAGTGGGTTTAATAATCTTTTATAGTTCAACCTAGATCACTTGTCCTATATACTTAACATGGTTTAAACCATGGACAAGCTTCTTCACACATCTTGCAATGGTTATCTTGGCCATGTTGGTTAAGTACAAGAATAAGCATTCTAGACTAAACATGTGAGGTTGCAAGCTCATCAACATGTCATATGCCACCACTAGATCAAAGAACTCATAGAAGCTATAGTGGTACCATATGTCCATAGAAATCGTTTAATTTTCATGAATGAGCCTAATTTAATGAGAAAGGATGCCTATATGCTCTACACAAGTCTAGCAAAGTATGAGTGCATATGTCAATCAATTGTACCTTGCTATCTTGGAGTAGAGGCATGTCATAAGTGGGGTGCATCAACTCATGTTGGAGAAATCTAAGATATTCAACTCATTCCTCAACTTGTAAAACCTCTTCTTATCAAGTGGTTTGGTGAATATGTCGGCTAATTGATCATCGGTGCCCACATTGTCAATGTAAATGTCACCCTTTTGTTGATGATCTCTTATGAAATAGTGTCTCACGTCTATGTGCTTGGTTCTTGAGTGTTGGATGGGATTGCTTGTAAGCTTCACCGCACTTTCATTGTCACATAGCAAGGGAACCTTCTTGAATTTGATTCCATAATCATTCAAGGTGGCCTTCATCCATAATAGTTGTGCACAACAACTCCCCGCACTAATGTATTCGGCTTCGGCGGTAGAGAGTGTCACACTATTTTGCTTCTTGGATGACCATGATACTAGTGATCTTCCCAATAGTTGACATGTTCCACTAGTGCTCTTCCTATCAACCTTGCATCTCGCATAATCGGAGTCCGAATATCCAACTAATTCAAATCTTGATCCCTTGGGAAACCATAATCCAACATCTTGTGTATGCTTTAGATATCTCAATATTCTCTTTGTGGCTTTCAAATGACTCTCTCTAGGAGATGCTTGAAATCTTGCACACATACATACACTAAACATGACATCCGGTCTTGATGCGGTCACATAGAGTAGACTTCCAATCATTGACCGATAGATTGTTTGTTCAATCATCATGCCACTTGTATCATTATCCAAGTGTCCATTAGTCCCCATAGGAGTACTAATGCCTTTAGCCTCTTCTAATCCAAACTTCTTCATTATGTTCTTGATGTACTTGCCTTGACTCACAAATGTACCGTTCTTCATTTGCTTGATTTGAAGTCCAAGGAAGTAACTAAGTTCACCAATCATGGACATCTCAAATTCATTTGCCATCATTTCACCAAACTCTTCACAAAATTCTTGATTTGTAGACCCAAATATAATGTCATCCACATAGATTTGCAAGACAAACAAGTCACTTCCAATCTTCTTTGTGAATAGGGTGGTGTCAACCAATCCAATCTTGAATCCCTTAGAGAGGAGAAAGCTTCTCAATCTCTCATACCATGCTCTAGGTGCTTGCTTTAATCCATAAAGAGCCTTCTTGAGCTTGAATACATGGTTAGACTTCTTTGTATCTTCAATTCCGGGTGGCTGCTCAACATATACCTCCTCATTGATATACCCATTCAAGAATGCACTCTTGACATCCATTTGGTATAGCTTGATATTGTGTGCACAAGCATAGGCTAGTAGAATCCTTATTGCCTCTAATCTTTCCACCAGAGCATATGTTTCTCCAAAGTCAAGACCCTCTACTTGAGTGTACCCTTGTGCAACTAGTCTTGCTTTGTTTCTCACCACTATTCCATCTTGATTTTGCTTGTTCTTGAATACCCATTTGGTTCCAATGACATTGTGATTTCTTGGTCTATCCACTAGTTCCCAAACTTGATTTCTTGTGAAGTTGTTAAGCTCTTCATGCATAGCATTTATCCAATCCACATACTTCAAAGCTTCATCAATCTTGGTTGGCTCAAATGATGAAACAAAAGAGTAATGCTCACAAAATGAAGTCAATCTTGATCTTGTTTGAACACCACTTTGAATGCCTCCAATAACTTGATCTAGAGGATGATATCTTGCAATATTGGTAGGTTGGAGCACTTGCATGTGGGAATCTTGAGCATTTGGTTGAGATGGTGTCGGTGTTATGCCCAGGGGGTCAAGACCACCGGCTAGTAAATTTGTATATTGCGTGCTCCCTCTTCCAGACGTGATGCAAGAAGAACACAAGATTTATCCTGGTTCGGGCGCAGAAGGCCCTACGTCCAGCGGGGGAGGATGGATTGTATTATCTCGCACCGAAGTGCTCGTACAGGGGGGGGTACAAGCAAGTTTACACGGGGGTGCTCAAGATGAGCTGAGGCCTAGGACTAGCAGGGCTACCCTAGGTGGTCGGTTCGTTGCTTGAGAGATCGATCAAGCAATCGGGTGTGGTGTGTGCCACTTGGCTCCCGGTGTACGCGGGTTAGAGTTGATACGAATGGGTGAGCCGATGTTGATCAGCCCCTGTCCTTACCAATATGAATCAGAATCCCCGTTCTTCTATCCCGGCGTCCCCTTTTATAGATCAAGGGGAGGTACGGGAGTACAGAGTTCTAAACTGTAGCGACATGGGAGGCGTGTCCGTGGCGCCATGCTGGCGAAGGGACGTCGACCGCTGTAGCGGCGTGGCCTTCCCGTCCTTTCGGTGTTTCGGAGTATGGTGATGGCGGATTGGACATTGCAACACGTCATGGCGCAACAGAGTTGACCTTCTGTAGATGGGTGCGAGTCCCACAGCTGAGGCGGGACACAGTGGATAGGACGGGTCCCATGCCGGAGTGGTTGGAGACGATAGTCGAGCCCCCTGGTCGAGGGGGGTCGAGGCTGGCGTGACCCTGTCGTATCCCTAAAGACACAGTCAAGAGCCGTCCTGTTCATGACTCGAGGGGGTGCCTCTGGAGTTCGTACCTGCGACGTGGCTACAGCGGCAGCACAGTTGACGGAGGTCCAGGGCATGAGCGGTGAGTTGATGGATTTGACCGTGGTAGTGGGCGCCCATGGCGTTAGGCGGGGGCAGGTAAGCGCATCGGATCCCCTTTACCCCATACCGGGAGCAGGTAAGTCGGTCGAGCTTCCTTCTCAGGGGTCGTTCGTTCGACCCCCTATCTATCATTCGGGGGGGTCGAGGCGGAGGCGGAGGGGTCGTTCGTTCGACCCCTGTCCGTAAGTTGGGGTAGAGGCGGGGGGTCATTCGTTCGACCCCTGTCCATCTGCTTTTCCAGTAATGGGCCGGCCCATGATTGGTTGCTGTCGCCGGTGAGGGAGGCCTTTGTGTGACGGGCCTTTCTCCATTGACTTGAACGGCTGATTGGATCCTGTCTTAAAAATGGTTGCTATGTTGAGCGTTAGTTTATCGCAGGTTTAGGGTACCTCTTACCTTTGTACCCGACAGTAGCCCCCGAGCCTCTATGCGGATAAGGAAAATCCACATAGAGGTTTTTGCTGATGATCTGCAGGGTTAGTACGAGGTCTGATTCTCGGCGGGGTGCGCGCGAGCGCACCTCGCGGGGGTAGCCCCCGAGGCCCCAGAGGAGTGATTAAGAATTCCTCTGGGGGCTTTGATGTATGTTTTATCGAGGGGATTAGGATTACCTGGAGTCATGGCGCCCTATCGAGCGGTCGACTCTGTTCGCCAGGCTACGAGAGTTCCACTTCTTGAAAAAAGGGGTGCTCAAGGGCGGCTGTCGAAACCCTTCCGAGGGCCAGCCTTCGCTCCCTCGAGTGTTAAACTAGAGTCATAGTGCCTTATCGAGGGGTCAACTCTGTCTTCCAGGCTACGAGTGTTTTCGACCCTCTTTCGTCGAGGGGTGTCGTGCGTAGTCTAGCCCTCGAGCCTCGTGTGGCTGGGCTTTCACTACCTCCTAGCGTCCTTCCCACGGATCCTTACGCTCGGATTGTGGGGCGAAGAGCATCGTGCTATCCTCGTTAGGACGAGCCTCGAAGTCCTCTGTGAGCCTTCGTAAGGACGAACCTCGAAGTCCTCTGCGAGCTGATAACGAGTATAAACTCAAGTGAAATCCAAGTGAGAACTCGTTCCCCCTTCGACAGGGGTCGATAGAAGCCCTGAGGCGTTCTCATTCAAGCAACACCGCGTGGATTACCTAGGTGCCAACTCTGTTCGATGAGAGTCGGTGGCCTGATGCCTCCCGTCGAAGGGATCCTTGGGTATTCCGTGGTTATGCCTTGGATATGTCCCGGGGGGCCTCGAGAGTTCATTCTCGAGCTAGGGGCTCGCGCTGGCCCCTCCTGGGTCATCCCTGACTCGCGTACTCGAGGGCGGCTGTGAACCTCGTTCGTGGGGCCAGCCTTCGCCCCCTCGAGATTTGGGGGTGGACCGGAGTCCGTAACCCTGGGTCCTCCCTGACCTCAGGTACTCGAGGGCGGCTGCTGAACCCTGTGCAAGGGCCAGCCTTCGCTCCCTCGAGATTTTGACGGACGGGTCGACGTCCGTTGCTTTCCTCCGAAAATAACGCCCACTATTGCACGTTGTCCTGTGGAATATAAGGGGGTGGTAGGTTGGTATATTAAATGTGGGGACATACCTGTCTTTTTGTTGGGTCCGCCCGTGGGGCTCGCGCCGGCCCCTCCTAGATTGTCCCCGGCTCGAGTATTCGAGGGTGGCTGTCGAACCCCGTTCGAGGGCCAGCCTTCGCTCCCTCAAGATTTGGGGGTGGACCGGAGTCCATAACCATGGGCCATTTCTGACCTTAGGTACTCGAGGGCGGCTGTGGAACCCTTTTCGAGGGCCAGCCTTCATTCCCTCGAGATTTGGGGTGGACCAGAGTCCATAACCTTGGGTCATCTCTGACCTCAGGTACTCGAGGGTGGCTGTCGAACCCTGTTCGAGGGCCAACCTTCGTTCCCTTGAGATTTGGGGTGGACCGGAGTCCATAACCCTGGGTCATCTCTGGCCTCAAGTACTCGAGGGCGGCTGTCGAACCCTGTTCGAGGGCCAGCTTTTGTTCCCTCAAGATTTTGACGGACGGGTCGACTTCCATTGCTTACCTCCGAAGATAACGCCCACTGTTTCACGTCGTCCGCCACAGGCACGCCTTTTTAGGAGATGTCTGTTCGACTGCGGCCGTAGCAGGCATAGGGTGCGGCGAGGCGTGCGGTGCGGAGCCCGACGATGCGACGGGTGCGGCGAGGTGTGCGACGCGGAATACAAGGAGGCGGTAGGTGAGCGCATTAAATGCAGAGACTTACTTGCCTTTTCGTCGGATCCGCCCGCTGGGCTTCCAGTTATAAATACTGGGGGTGGGGGTCTGGCTTCCGCACGCTTGCCATTGCCTTCCCTGTCTTCTTCCTCTCGCCGTTGCCTTCGTCGCCCACCGAGCTGGATCTCTGTGTGTGCGAGGGTAGGGAGAGGAGAGATCGGAAACATACCTTCCACCCCCGCATCCGAGCGCGTCCGCTTCCCTGCTCCCATGGCCACCTACAGCTTGCGCGGCCCTGACGCCTAGCTTCCGCCGTCGGCGACCGTGGCGCGCTTGGGGGATTTGGTGGAGAGCGGCCTTCTCCGACCCATCACCTCCGTGGACCGGCCGGAGTGGATGGTGCCGCCGAGGGAGGACGCTGAGCCCAACCCGCCGGAGGGTTACGTGGTTAGCTTCGAAGCTTTCCACCGGGCGGGGTTGGGATCCCCCCCCCAACTGTCTTCTGCGTGGGATCCTCCACCACTACGGCGTGGAGCTCCAACACCTCTCCCCCAATGGCATTTGCCACGCGGCGTTATTCACTACCGTGTGCGAAGGATACATGGGGATGGAGCCACATTGGGAGTTGTGGCTCCATCTGTTCGAGGCGAGCCTGTTCCATGCCTCGGCCGGCAGCGGTAACCGCAGGATGGTCCGGGCAGGCTGCTGCAGCATCTCCCTCAAGAGGGCGGACTGCTGGATCCCGGTGAAGCTCACGTCGAGCCACTCCGGATGGCACTCCGGGTGGTTCTACCTGAGGAACGATGACGGTTTGTTCCCCTCCTACACCGGGAGGACGATCGACTCAAGGCCCGACCACTGGAGGTACGACGTCGAGCAGAAGAAGCAGAAGCGCCTCGACCATCTGCTTGGCGCGGTCTCCAATCTGAAGAAGGCGGGACTTACAGCCGCGATCATCGCGTCGGCCTTCCACCAGCGGCGAGTCATGCCGCTGATGGCTCGCCCGTGACGCCTCGACGAGATGCGCCTGGGGGTGGATCTCACGGGGTGTCGCCTCGTGGAGGACGAGCTGCCCCTCGAGATGGTGGTCCGCCGAGTACGCGCCTCCTTCGCCGGCGCGTTCGAGGTGGGGGGCGTCGCCGGCGTCCCCATGATGCCAGACCAGGGCCACATCCAGCTCGTACGATGCCTCTTTTCTTTGTCAGTGCTCTCTTGCCTGTCTTGTTTGTCTCCTTTGCCTGCATTCTAACCACGCCTCGCGTTCCTCAGGGGAACGTCTTTTACCGGGAGTTGCTACCGCGGTGAAGGAGGAGCGGAACGACTCCCAGGCGAGACACTTGCGGGCCGAGCAGGACAAGAAGGCCAAGGACAAGGCCAAGAGGGAGAAGGGAAAAAAGGCCCGAGAGAAGGAGGAGCGCGAACAAGGCCGGGCACGGCAGAGGCGGGCCAACCTTCCCGAGGAGGAGTCCCCCTCGGAGGAGGATGAAGACGAGGGGTCGAGCGGCGATGAGGTTGTTGGCGATATGGCTCTGTGACGCAGGGTTGTGACCGTTACGCTGATCCTGACGGAGATTGTTGGTCTTGCAGGAAGAGGAGCCAGAGCAGGAAGAGGAGGAGGCCGAGCCGCAGTGAGGGCTTGAGGAAGAAGGAGCGGTGCCCAGGCGTCAGGGGGCAGCCGCCAGTTTTGGAGAAGGAGAGGGGTCGACGTCGAGGTCGGCCCCAACCATCGGAATTGAGTCGCGGGGCGAGTGCCCCGCGGCTCCTCAAGGTGAAACATTGTGGCGGACGCGTAGCCGTTCGTCGCGGTCCCCGTCGAGGGGTCGGTTGAGCACACCCCCGACGCCCACTCGGTCGAGAGCACGGGCGTCAAGCTCGTCGACCTAGGAGGAGACCAGGGCGGTGGCGGCGAGGACGCCGTTGGCCCCTGCCAAGGAGGCGGCGCCGGGGGCGGCCTCGACCCCTGCCGCGGCCAGCGCTGGCGGGAGGGGTGGCTCCCGACGTGCCTCGCAGAAGCCCCCGAGTGGCTCGAGGTCCATTGGTCGGACCCCCATGACTCCGCTGGGGTAATTTTCTTCCCTATCGATCTTGAGTATTTTTCGTTGGTTATGTCTTGTGCTTATCGTCGCGTATGAGTTCCTTTTTCAGGGTGAAGCGCTCGTCGGAGGGCGCGACCCCCACCCCGACCAAGAGGCTGAAGGTGGAGGCCGCGGCCAAGATAGCCGCCGGGGCCAGTCCTGCCGCTTCGTCCCCTTCGACCCCCGCCCCAGGTGCGGCGTGGGCTGCCAAGGTGTGGGAGGCGATTGGGTGCGGGCAAGCACTGGCCGCTGCGGAGCTAACTCGAGCGGGGGAAGAGGCAGGTCGACCCGTCGCATGAGCGGGGTCCACCGGAGTGGCGGTCGAGGCCGTGGTCACCAACCCGTCGGAGGGGGGGCGCCCGCAACCTCGGAAGGCGCGGAGCCGTCATCGACGATGACCATGGCTGAGGCGGTTGAGCCCCCAGCCATCGTAGAGGTGGAGGTGGTCTACTTGACCTCCGCCGGTGAGGGGGATACGCCGGAGCGCCCGACGCCGAGGCGGTGGCTTGAGAACCTCGCATCGTGGGAGGCGCATCTGTAGCGCGAGCACGAGGGTGAGGTTGCTGCTGCGCCTGAGGTGCCGTCGTCGGTGGAGACCCTCGTCGAGGGGGCCTCGGAGCCGCTCCCCGAGCCTGCCCAGGAGGGAGGATGGGCCAAGGAGCTCGAGGCGACGCCCGCGGCGGAGATGGCGGAGATGACGGCCCCCCGGTCGGAGCCGGAGGGGGCTGTAGTGGCGCTGCAGGGAAGCAACGCGGCAGACGCGACAATGTCCGAGGCGGCTGCTCGGCCTATTGTCGAGGTTGAGCAGTCGTCTGCTGGAGGTGATCCGCCCTCTAACTTAGTCGGCGTGGAGGGAGGGGACCGCGGCGAGTCGGCGGTATCGGGTGCTAACGTGTGTTCTCTTCACGCGCAGGGTTATTCTCGCGGTGGGGACTTCTTCCGCCTAGAGGCGACGATCAGGAGGGGCCGACGGTGGCCCCGCAAGATGACTCCGAGGCTAGGAGTGCCCAGCTCGGTGGGGCGGCTCCCTTCCCTACTCTGGCGGAGCGAGTGATGCTCCACGGGGGTGACCTCGAGATGCGCTAGGGCCTCGTGCGGGAGGTCAAGGAGAGGGTCGACTGCCACAGCAAGTTCTGGGGGCAGGAGCCCCTCGAGCTGGCCGACCCCCAAGACCCAGGGCACACCCTCCTCAAGCTCGATGATCAAGCCGAGCTCGGGGAGTGGGAGCACCTTGAGGAGTTCCGGGCGTGGCTTGCCCATGTGGTACATGTGTTGGCGGAGGTCGCTTCCGCGGATTTGTTCTGGGAGATGGAAGTAAGTTTCGTCCTTTCCCTTTCGATTTATCTTGGTTATTTTGCTCCTCTTTTCTGATGACCTTCCTTTTTATCCCTGGTAGATGCTGCGGGCGAGGTCGTACGACAAGTCCCAGTTCATCCTCCGGGCGCAGGAGCAGTGGAGCCAGCTCCCCACCCTCCACGCCACATTGGAGAAGGAGGAGGCCGAGGCCACCCAGGCGAAGGTCGAGGCGGCCACCGCGCAGGAGGCGGCCAAGGCCGCTTAGGAGGAGGCCTCCCGGGCACAGTTGAGGGCCGAGGCTGCCTTCAAGGAGGTCGCCGAGGTCGGGCAGCAGCGGGACACTGCCCTGGAGGCCCGTCGTAAGGCGGAGGAGGAGTCCACCCAGCTGAGGGAGGAACTGGCTCGAGCGGCGGAGCGTGTCCGGCAGCTCGAGGCGGACCTGAAGCAGGAGGCTGCCGACCGCACCTTGCTCGAGGGGTGGGTCCAGGAGCTCCAGGCGGATTTTGACACGGTCTCCCGCGACCGCGTCGCTCTGGGGGAGGTGGTGGCTAACCAGAAGAGGGCCCTCGATGGTACTGGCAAGATCATCGAGGACCTCCGGGCTAAAAGCAGCGACCAAGCTGCAGTGCTCGTCGACATCCACCACCAACTTTAGAGGGCCGAGAAAGACTTCGTCACCCTGGAAGCACACGCCAAAGGTGAGTTTTTTTTATTAAGCTTGCCTGTTTTCGACCCTTCCTCTGCTTTTTGGGTTTTGACGGAGTTCTCTATTTGTTCTGGCAGAACTCAAAGGGGATAAGGCTCGAGCCCAGGAGGATCTGACCACTCTTCAGAACCTCCTCGGGCGGAGACGAGCCTGAACGAAAGGCTCGAGGGCGCCATCTCCGCCTTCTGCGATGACATGGGGGTCGAGCCGGAGCTGGCGGTCGAAGGCGACACGCGAGGAGACTCCCTCCTGCGCCGCTTCTACTCCATGACCCGAGAGGTGACGGAGCAAGTTCGTGCTGCTCTGCACGTGGGCGTGAAGCGGGCGCTCGCGGTCGTCCGCTCAGGCTACATCTACGACCTGGACGTCGTCGCCAGCGGCTTCGTCGTCGACTCGGGGATGTCCGATGAAGCCAACGTGGCGAGATGCCACGAGCTGATCGAGGCCGCAGAGGTGCCCGGAGGCGAGCTGGCAAAGCTCTTCGAGACTGAAGTGCTCCCTTTGGCGAATGGAGATGGCGACGAGTAGTCGAGGCCCGCGTGCCGAATCTGGACAAGAAGGTCCATGTAATAGATTAGTTTTTGTGATAATACGATGTCGAGCCCCTGGGGGCTTCTTATCTTTAATGCATTTTATTCGAGATGCATCTAGGTGTTTTTATTTCTCGAGCTGTCTCTATTTCTCTTTGCCTGAGTCGTTGCTTGTGGACTAAGTATTCGACGCACGCTCGTATCCCTGGAGGGGGGGAGCGAGTGGGGGTACCGTAGCCCTGAGGCGTAGGAGAGTCCCCGGCTCGATGGCCCTCGGCCCTTAGGGAGTTCGAGGCGTTTTTTACTTAGCCATGAAGCGTACTCGGGGCGAAGGTGGAAAGAGAAGGCCGAGTTTTGAAAAAACGTTCGAGTTTTTAGAGGACTTAGGAGGGGGGTCCCCCCCTGTCAGCCCCCGAGGGAGGCTTGACTTTGCCGAAGCAGAGTTGAGGCTACCTTAGAGTTATGAACGAATGTGAAATGTATTTCGAGAACATTTTGTTCATTCATAATGCGATAAATGTACATAATGCGGAAAATGTACGAGGCCTCGAGGCCTTAGGGGTAGAAGCGACGTAGTTGTTCAATGTTCCATGCGTTGGTGAGGATTTCGCCCTTATCGTTCTTCAGCTTGTAAGTCCCTGGGTTTAGCACCTCTGCCACAATGAAGGGTCCTTCCCAAGGTGGCATCATCTTGTGACGCCGCTTGTTGCTTTGTCGACGGCGTAGCACGAGGTCGCCGACGTCGAGGTCCCTTTTGCGTATGTGTTTGCCGTGGTAGCGCCGCAGCGTTTGATGGTACTTTGTCGATTTGAAGAGGGCCACGTCCCGGGTTTCCTCGAGCTGGTCGAGGGAGTCCTCTCGGGCTGCTGCGTTGGTTTGCTCGCTGTAGGCCTTTAGTCGAGGGGACCCATACTCGAAGTCAGTGGGGAGGACGGCCTCGGACCCATAGACCAAGAAGAACGGGGAGAACCCTGTGGCTCGATTTGGCGTCGTTCTGAGGCTCCATAGGACAGAGGGTAGCTCATCAACCCATCTCTTGTCGTGTTTGTTTAGCCGATCGAAGATCCTTGGCTTGAGGCCCTGCAAAACCATACCATTGGCGCGCTCGACCTAGCTGTTAGTTCAAGGGTGGGCGACTGCAGACCAGTTCACCCTGATGTGGTGGTGGTCACAGAAGTCCAGGAACTTTTGGCCGGTGAACTGCGTGCCGTTGTCGGTGATGATGACGTTGGGGACCCCAAAGCGGTGGATGATGTCGGTGAAGAATAGCACGGCTTGTCGAGATTGAATGTTGGCAATAGGTCGAGCCTTGATCCATTTCGAGAACTTGTCTACGACCACGAGGAGGTGGGTGTGTCCACCTTTTGTTTTCTTCAGGGGGCCGACGATGTCGAGCCCCCATACTGCAAATGGCCAAGTTATGGGTATCATCTGAAGAGCTTGCGCAGGCGGGTGAGTCTGCCTGACGTAGAATTCGCATCCCTTGCAAGATCGAACAAGTTTGGTAGCGTCGGTGACGGCTGTCGGCCAGTAGAAGCCTTGTCAAAAGGTGCTTCCTACCAGCGTTCTTGGCGCCGCGTGATGGCCGCAAGCCCCCGAGTGTAGGTCCTTCAGTAGTGCCCTCCCCTCCTCGAGGGTGAGGCAACGCTGAAGTATACCGGTAGGGCTGCGTCGATACAGCTCGCGACCATCCCCATACAAGACGTAGGTTTTGGCGCATCGGGCTATGCGTTGGGCTTCGGTGCGGTCTTCTGGGAGATCGCCCCGTATTAGATACTCGAGGTAGGGTGTGCGCCAGTCAGTCGAGGGGGTTGGTGTTGCGTCCATTCCGTCGACCTCCATGACTTCTTCCCCGTTCGAGGGGGGATCGGTCGAGGGGGGTGGATCGACCCCTTGCTCGAGGGCAGGAGCCCCGAGCCTAGGTCGACGGACGGCTTGTGAAGGTCCCTCGAGAAGACGTCGGGAGGAATCGTGCCTCGGGTGGACGCGATTTTGACCAGCTCGTCAGCAGCTTCGTTGTACCGGCGGGCGATGTGCTTGAGCTCAAGGCCGTAGAATTTGTCCTCGAGCCTTTGGACCTCCTTGCAGTAGGCTTCCATCTTGGGGTCGTGGCAGCTCGAATCTTTCAACACTTGGTCGATTACCAACTGCGAGTCCCCTCGAACGTCGAGGCGTCGGACCCCGAGCTCGATGGCGATGCGGAGACCGTTGACGAGGGCCTCGTACTCGGCTACGTTGTTGGAGGCGGGGAAGTGGAGGCGGATGACGTAGCGCATGTGGACTCCTGAGGGTGATATGAACAGCTGTAACACCCTAAAATTTGAAATAGAAATTAGATTTGAATTTAATTTAAATTTGATTTAATTCAAACATTTTTGTGATCATAGAATTAAATACAAATAAAATAAATCTCATGATAGGTTTACCCTTTTTCTTGTGCATTTCATGCCTCAGCATTTTCTTGTGTTGGTTGAATTTGCAAAACCCTAGAAAACATTTCAAAACCCTTTTTGAAAATCCATTTTTGGAAAAGCAAAAGAAAAAGAAAAACAGAAAACCTTTTCTCTCTCCCTTTCGGCCCAGTCACCCAGCCCAGCCTACTTCCCCCTTCCCCTTTCTATTTCTCCCGCGTGGGCCGGCTCCCTCGCCTCGGCCCAACTCGTCGCAGGCCCGTGGCCTCTCCTTTCTCCTCCTCTCTCTCTCTGACTGCGTGGTCCCGCAGGTCAGCCCCTCTCCTTCTTCCTCCCGAGTCCGACCAGGACTCTGTCCGCGCCGCCGCGCCGCGTCGCGCCGCGCGCGTTCCCCGCGTCGTGTCCGCGTGGGACTCTCCCCTCTGCTCCTATATATAGCACCGCGCCGCGCCGCCGTTCCCCATCTACTTTCGAGCCCTCGCATCTCCTCGGACGCAGCAGTAGCAGCGCCGCCATTGCCGCCACTCTGCTCTTGCCGTCGAGCCGCCGTTCCACGCAACTCCGGCCGCGGTAAGTCTCTCCAACCCTCACATCGCATTCGCGTGTCCGCGGAACACCTCCCCCTTCTCTTTTCCCTCTCGTTTGCCCACCGGTTGGCTCTGTCGCCACGCACAGGGAATCCGCCGTCACGGTTCACCGTCGCCGACCGTCCACACCCATCCCCGAGCCCTACCATTGCCCTAGGTGGGTTCGCCTCGAGCTTCTCTTTCTCCCCGACCTTCTTCCCGGTCGGATTTAGCACCCGAGCCTCTAATCACCTCGCGCCACCGTGTGCAGAACCTCCGCCACCGCTGCTCCGCGCCGTCGGCCCTTCCCGTCCATCCTTGACCCCCTCCGAGCTCTCAGGCGAGCTCGCCTCCCTCTCCCCTTTCTCCTGGTGCTCTCGGATTGGAAAACCGAGCACTGGAGCCCCTGATCGACCCCCGCCGCCGAGCACCGCCTCGGGCCGGCCATGGCGCCGCCGTGCGCCACCTTGCTCCGGCAGCCGCGCCGCCCTCTCTCTCCCTTTCTTCTAATCTGGATCGCCCAGATCAGATCCGACGGCCCAGATTGGCCGATACCCTTTTGGCCTGTCTTTTTGCTAAAGAACCCCTGCGCTTCTGGCCTCTCAACCCGCAGTCCTAAGGCGGATTTCAGCAATACGCTTTCCTCTCTGGAAGACGTATTTCCTTTTAAATCTATTTAATTCGAAATTAAAAGAAAATCCCTATTTACAGTTTTGCCACTGATTTTCAAATGCCTATATTTTGCTCGTTTTAAATCCAAATCGATCCATTCAAGTTGCGTTAGATCCGTAATTTCATGCTCTATCCAGTAGTATAGATTTCATCTATGTTAATTACTTTTGAAAATCAAAGTAAATTAATTCTTTAATGCTTTAATCTTGCCCTTTTCAAAACCTTGTTTAATCTCTAGTTTATTCATTTTAGATTCGATTAGCGTGATTCTCGTGTCTTTGTGATCGTAGTAAAGTATAGATCTGTTTTCTAATCTTTTTAAAACCTCTTTATTGTTTATGGGGTAATGTTCTGATCATATCTTTATTGCTTCGTGTATGATTGTTCGGCTGATTGCGTGGTGATGTTGATCGAGTACAGCCGGTGAGATCTTCGGTGAGCAAGAGTTCTTTGCAGAAGATCAGGACCATCAAGAGCTTTGTGATCAAGGCAAGTTTAACATGGGATCATCCTTGTTACCTATTCACCCTAATTCATCTAGTCATTATTGCATGTGTCTAATTTGATTCCTATTAGATCTATACCATAGCTTTGTTATCCTTGTACCTTGTCACCATGGGTTTTTATGCATATGGGTAGCTCTGCTATGCTTTACAATAATGGATCTGAGATGAATCTTGATTAATGATATATGTAACAATGAGATAAAACTGGCTTTTGTAGCAACATGGAATAGGACCCCACTGTAGGGCAAAAGCTGGGATTCAAATGCAACCACGAGTGCTATAATGGCTCTGGCTTTAGTTAAGTATGAAGTTTGGACTAACATGCTTGTGGTTCGTGAAAGGCAGCTTTGCCGAGCTGGTTATGGGGTATAGCTTGTATGGGGACCGCTGCGGGTGGTACCATCGGGGTGTCCCATATTCCCCTTTGCATTGGGTCCGTAGGGTCCGCTACATGCTAGAAAGGGCTTTTGAAAGACTTCATAGTGTTCCCTGCCCGCTCACCTTGGCAGTGTTATGGGACTAGCTATCCCGGGCATATGGGCAACATGGCTTGTGGGTATAGTGTATAACCTCTGCAGAGTGTAAATCTATCATGATAGCCGTGCTCACGGTCACGAGCGGCCTGGAAAACTCACAGTGTAGATGATAATGTTGTTTAATGGTTAATGTTGATTATTATACTTGCATCGTGTGGTTATCAACTGGGTATGCATAACTAAAGTTAAGTGTTGGTAAAACTTGACCAAGTTAAAAGCGACCGCAGTACAGACAGTGTCAGCCTTTGAGCTTCATAACCCTATGTTACTCTTGCTGAGTACTTTAAGTGCTCACTCTTGCTTTCTCAACCCCTTCAGATGGCTTTGAAGACTACCGTGAGGAGTACTAGGCTAGTGGTCAACCAGTCGGCGTTCCCTGTGAAGTGGAGCTTCGTCGCGAGAGTTATCTTTATTTCCGCTGTTATGTTTTAGAATAGTATTCGTTATGTAATAAGCACTCAGTGATGGTACTATTTAAAGATTTATCGGCTTATGTGTGTGATTGATCTCTGGGCACACATGAGTTACTCGCATTCAATTTTATTCTTAAATTTGGGTGTGACAACAGCAATCCGGCGCTTGCCCCCATCTTCATCAACAATCCATCGAAGTACATGGTCCAGAGCTCGGTTTGAACTTGCGCCGGGGGTAGTTGGGTGTCGGTCCATTCTGCAATGAAATCTGCCAATACCTAAGACTTGATGGCCTTCCGAGGGGCGTAGGAGAGAGTTTCCCCCATGAGCTCGACCGACCACTTGGCGATTCTTCCAAACGCCTCCCGGTTCTGGATTATCTCCCCGAGGGGGAAAGATGAGACCACGGTAACCGAGTGGCCCAGGAAATAGTGCTGGAACTTGCGCCGAGTGAGGATGATCCTGTGACCCTATGAGATGAACCGGCTGAGGGCAGCGAGGCACCCTGTGACCCTTTGCACACCCTTAAGATCCTTGATCGGGCTCATCCTGGTGATTGCGGTTACCTTTTCTGGGTTGGCCTCGATCCCGCGTTGGGAAACTATGTACCCTAGGAGCATGCCTCGAGGGACCCCGAAGACACACTTCTCTGGGTTCAGCTTTATGTGATTTGCCCTGAGGCACCCAAATGCGATCTCAAGGTCCCCGACTAGGTTCTCGACTCTCTTGGATTTGACCACGATGTCATCGACGTAGGCCTCGACGGTCGGCCCTATGTGTTTTCCAAAAACATAGAGCATGCATCGTTGATATGTGGCCCCGGCGTTCCGCAAACCAAAGGGCATAGTGAGGTAGCAAAACATGCCAAAGGGGGTGATGAAGGAAGTCGCGAGCTGATCGGATTCCTTCATCTTTATTTGGTGATAGCCAGAATACGCATCAAGGAAGCAGAGAGTTTCGCATCCCGCGGTGGAATCTACTATTTGATCAATGCGTGGTAGTGGAAAAGGAACCTTGGGACATGCTTTATTTAAACTAGTGTAGTCTACGCACATCCTATCCTTTCCATTCTTTTTCTTGACGAGTATAGGATTTGCTAACCACTCGGGATGATGTACCTCCTTGATGAATCCGGCCTTCAAAAGCTTGTCGACCTCCTCCCCGATGATTCTGCGCTTCTCTTCGTCGAAGCGGCGCAGCCGTTGCTTCACCGGTTTGGATCCGGCCCGAATGTCCAAGGAGTGCTCGGCGACATCCCTCGGAATGCCCGGCATATCCGAGGGACTCCACGCAAACACGTTAGCGTTCGCGCGGAGAAAGTCGACGAGCACGGCTTCCTATTTGGGCTCGAGGGTAGCGCTGATCGTCAGCGCCTTCCCATCCGCATGGCCGAGGTCGAGCGGGATGGTCTTGGTGTCCTCCGCAGGCTTGAAGTTGCGTGCGTGCCGCTTGGGGTCGGGGATCTCCTTGGAGAAGTCGTCGAGGGCCGCGAGGATGGATGACTCCTCGACCGTCTCGGCGTTTTCCACGCACTCGACGTCGCAGTCGTAAGCGTGCTCGTAGGAGGTGTCGACAGTGATGACTCCCTTGGGCCCCGGCATCTTTAGCCTGAGGTAGGTGTAGTTCGGGACCGCCATGAACTTGGCGTATCCCGGTCGACCGATGATGGCATGGTAGGTACCGTGGAATGCGACCACCTCGAAGGTCAGATCTTCCTTCCGGTAGTTCGAGGGGGTATCGAAGCAGACGGGTAGCTTGACGCGGCCGATCGGGAGTGCCTTCTTTCCTGGGACGATCCCGTGGAATCCCCCCGCGTTGGGCAGGAGCATGGTCCTTGGGATCCCCAGGAGGTCGAGGGTCTCGGCGTAGATGATGTTGAGGCTGCTTCCCCCATCCATGAGTACCTTGGAAAGGCGGGTGTTGAGTATGATCGGGTCGACGACGAGTGGGTAGACCCCTGCGTTGGGGACGTGCTTGGGATGGTCGTCCTGATCGAAGGTGATCGGCACGTGTGACCAGTCGAGGTATCGAGGAGCTTGAGCTCGAACGGAGAAGACCTCCCGACGCTCACTCTTGCGCTGACGCGTGCTGAGTCGGGTCGAGGGTCCCCCGAAGATCATGAAACAGTCGAGGATCTCAGGGAAGCCCCCGTTCTTGCCATCGCCCTCGTCCTGTGGGTCCTTCTTGTCGTCTTTCTTGAGGCCGAGGGAGCAGAAGTGCTTCTTGAGCATGCGACATTCCTCGAGGCTGTGGTTGGCCGGTCCCTTGTGATAGGGGCAGGGCTCTTTCAGCATTCTGTCGAAGACGCCCCCCTCGAGAGGGGGACCTCGAGGCTTCTTCTTGTCCGTCGCAGCGACAAGATCGTAGGTCTCGCCGTCGCGTCGACCCGGCTGGTTCTTCTTCTTCTTGTTGTTGTTATTGTTCTTCTTGGGCCCATTATTCGAGCCCCCGGGCTCGTCCGCCTTGGCCTTCCCCTTGCTCGGGGATGCATAGAAGAACACGCCAACGGCTTCCTCGCCAGCTGCATAGTTGGCTACGATGTCCATAAGCTCGTTGGCGGTCTTGGGGGTGTTCCACCCCAGTTCCCGCACCAGCTCCTTGTAGGTTATCCCGGCGACGAACGCCATGATGACGTCGTGGTCGGAGATGTGGGTGAGCTTAGTACGTTGCTTGGAGAACCGCCGGGTGAAGTCGCGGAGGGTTTCCCCTGGCTTCTGGTTGCAGCTGCGGAGATCCCAGGAGTTTCCTGGTCGCACGTAGGTGCCCTTGAAGTTCCCCTCGAAGATCCTGACCAGGTCGGGCCAGCCATGGATGAAGTCCGGGGGGAGCTCCTCGAGCCACCTTCGAGCGGTGTCGGAGAGGAAGAGCGGGAGTTGCCGAATGATGACGTGGTCATCGTCGGCTCCTCCTAGCTGACATGCCAGCCTGAAATCAGCAAGCCAGAGCTCCAGCTTGGTTTCGCCGTTGTACTTGACCAGGCTGGTGGGTGGACGGAAACGAACAGGCAAGGCAGTTTGCCGGATTGCCTTGCTGAAGACTCATGGCCCTGGTGGTTCCAGGGATCGACGTTGATCCTCGTCACTATCATAGCGCCCACCTCGATGAGCACTATAACCTCGAGCCTCAGCGTCACCGTGTCGGCGTCGTTTGTTGTCGTTGATGTCGTATCGCGCGTCTTGCGGTTGTCGATCGTCGAGGATGCGGTCTCGAAGTGGTTGCCGCTCCGCTTCGCCTTGGGGCACCTTGTCTTGGTGGATAGATACCTCTCGATCTTGTTGAGGGGGCACATCCCACCGCTCGGAAGCAGCTCCTCTTCGTCTTGAGGCCGAGCTCTCCGCTTGTTGTACGGCCGCGGTTTGGAGAAGCCCCTGGATTTCATTCCTGATGCGTCGCGCCTGGGGCGTCGATGGTGTCGGCATGTCACGAAGCAGCATTGCGGCCGCCACGACATTTTGGCTGGCACGGTTGTAGACGTGGCACTCGTTTGCCCCCTCCTCGACGATCTGTCGATGGACTTCTCGGGCCCGCTCGCGGGCTCCTCCACCCTGTGGCCGCCCGTGATCTCGCTCGAGGGCGTGCTCGAGCTGCTGGAGTCGCAGACGCTCCTCCTCGAGCTTGGCGAGCAGCTCTCGGACTTGCGCGATCTGAGCGTCCTGTGGTGGATCGGCTTCGACTGGAACCAGGGGGGCGACGTCTCGCGTCGGGGTAGCGTTGCCCCCTCCCCCTTCATCCGTGGCCGCGGCGTCATTGATGTCGTCCTGGGAGTCGACCGGATCGACGAGGTGGAAGCACTCCCACGTGGGATCGTAACCCTCGTCGGGGGAGTCCGAGTCGGGGTAGCCGTGGTAGAAGTTGGGGAAAGATCCCCACCATTCCTCCTCCAGCCATTGCCGTACCGTCCCCCAGGTCTGACACCCTAGGGCCGGGGCTTGTCGTGACTTCGGGCGCTCGTCTAGTGGAGGGGTGGTGACGAGGTTGATCGTCGTATGTAGCGGGTTCCCTAGGAGCCGTAACGTGCCTGCATCTGCGAGCCTACAAAAGCAGAACAGAGTCTAGCGCTATTGTAGAGCCCATGTGGAAACAGGTTGTGCGGTGGTGCGACCGAGTGCGTCGGAGAAGCCACGGGGACCCCCTGAGATGACGGTATGGCAGAGCCAAAGTCAGGCTCAGCGAGGTACCCGCCCCCGACCCGCAAGCATGGGTCAAACAAGCTCCCAAAGGGAGGAACTGTGTTGCCAGCTGAGGAGAGACATCCGGCGTCTCGGGATCCGCGCGGTGAGGAGTGCGGCAGCGTCGTTCGCGCCTCCTCCTCGTCGCAGGCGATAGGCGCGAGTGGTGGGACCGTCGTCTAGTCCTCCTTGGCCCCGGAGTTCCGGAGCTGCTGCTGTCCATGCCACTACTGGTGAGTAGAATCATGTTGTGGCCGTGGCCCGTGGACATGAACTCTAGACTCCTGAACCAGACGGTGGTAGCGAATGGAAGTGATGGGATCATGGGATCCATCTAGGAGAGTAGTTCGGAGTTGATCGACACGCAAAACCCCCTACCTAGCGCGCCAACTATCGGTGTTATGACCTAGGGAGTCAAGACCACCGGCTAGTAAATTTGTATATTGCGTGCTCCCTCTCCCTGATGTGATGCAAGAAGAACACAAGATTTATCCTGGTTCGGGCGCAGAAGGCCCTACGTCCAGCGGGGGAAGATGGATTGTATTATCTCGCACCGAAGTGCTCGTACAGGGGGGGTACAAGCAAGTTTACACGGGGGTGCTCAAGATGAGTTGAGGCCTAGGACTAGCAGGGCTACCCTAGGTGGTCGGTTCATTGCTTGAGAGATCGATCAAGCAATCAGGTGTGGTGTGTGCCACTTGGCTCCCGGTGTACGCGGGTTAGAGTTGATACGAATGGGTGAGCCGATGTTGATCAGCCCCTGCCCTTACCAATATGAATCAGAATCCCCGTTCTTCTATCCCGGCGTCCCCTTTTATAGATCAAGGGGAAGTACGGGAGTACAGAGTTCTAAACTGTAGCGGCATGGGAGGTGTGTCTGTGGCGCCATGCTGGCGAAGGGACGTCGACCGCTGTAGCGGCGTGGCCTTCCCGTCCTTCCGGTGTTTCGGAGTATGGTGATGGCGGACTGGACATTGCAGCACGTCATGGCGCAATAGGGTTGACCTTCTGTAGATGGGTGCGAGTCCCACAGCTGAGGCGGGACGGAGCGGATAGGACGGGTCCCATGCCGGAGTGGTTGGAGACGATGGTCGAGCCCCCTGGTCGAGGGGGGGTCGAGGCCGGCGTGACCCTGTCGTATCCCTGAAGACACAGTCGAGAGTCGTCCTATTCATGACTCGAGGGGGTGCCTCTGGAGTCTGTACCTGCGACGTGGCTACAGTGGCAGCACAGTTGACGGAGGTCCAGGGCATGGGCAGTGAGTTGATGGATTTGACCGTGGTAGTGGGCGCCCATGGCGTTAGGCGGGGGCAGGTAAGCGCATCGGATCCCCTTTACCCCATACCGGGAGCAGGTAAGTCGGTCGAGCTTCCTTCTCAGGGGTCATTCGTTCGACCCCCTATCCGTCATTCGGGGGGTCGAGGCGGAGGGGTCGTTCGTTCGACCCCTGTCCGTCAATCGGGGTCGAGGCGGAGGCGGAGGGGTCGTTCGTTCGACCCCTGTCCGTAAGTCAGGGTAGAGGCGGGGGGTCATTCGTTCAACCCTTGTCCGTCTGTTTTTCCAGTAATGGGCCGGCCCACGATTGGTTGTTGTCGCCGGTGAGGGAGGCCTTTGTGTGACGGGCCTTTCTCCATTGACTTGAATGGCTGATCGGATCCTGTCTTAAAAATGGTTGCTATGTTGAGCGTTAGTTTATCGCAGGTTTAGGGTACCCCTTACCTTTGTAACCGACAGATGGTGATGGACAAGCCTCTTGCAGATCTTGATCTTGAACTTGAGCTTCATTTGCACTTGCTTGATTTTGTGTTGGAGAACCACTAGCTTGATCACTTGGAATGATCACTTGATCTTCATCTTCATCTTGCACTTGTCTTGGTCTAATATCACCAATATCCATATCTTTCATTGCATTGACCAACTTGTCACCTCTCACATCATCCAAGTTTTCTTGTTCATCTTGAGAGCCTTGAGTTTCATCAAATTCAACATCATGCACTTCCTCAAGAATTCCACTAGACAAGTTCCACACTCTATAAGCCTTGCTTGATGTAGAGTAACCAAGTAGAAAGCCCTCATCACATTTCTTCTCAAACTTGCTTAGCCTTGTTCCCTTCTTCAAGATATAGCATTTGCACCCAAATACCCGAAAGTAAGCAATGTCTGGCTTTCTTCCATTCAATAGCTCATATGGGGTCTTTTCAAGCATTCCATGACAATAGAGACGGTTGCTAGAATAGCAAGCCGTGTTGATAGCTTTGGCCCAAAAGGAATGACTAACATTGTATTCACTCAACATTGATCTTTCCATGTCAATCAAAGTTCTATTATTTCTTTCAACTATCCCATTGGATTGAGGAGTGTACTTTGGAGAGAATTGATGGTTGATTTCAAAGTCATCACAAAGTTCATCAACTCTTGTGTTCTTGAACTCACTCCCATTATCACTTCTTACTCTCTTGATAGTTGTTTCAAACTCATTTTGGCACCTCTTGACAAATGACTTGAAGATATCAAATGTGTCACCCTTGTCACTCAAGAAGAATATCCATGTGTATCTTGTGAAGTCATCCACTATCACAAATCCATATGTGTTTCCACCAATGCTTGCATATATTGTTGTCCCAAAGAGATCCATGTGCAATAACTCAAAAGCTTTGCTTGTACTCATGATGCTCTTCTTTGAATGAGTGTTGCCAACTTGCTTTCCGGCTTGACATGCACTACATAGCTTGTCTTTTTCAAATGAGACATCCTTCAAGCCTCTCACAAGATCATGCTTGACTAGCTTGTTCAATTGCTTCATGCCAACATGTCCAAGCCTTCTATGCCATAGCCAACCCATGCTTGATTTTGTAATGAGACAAGTTGAGAGTTGGGTCTCACTACCATTGAAATCCACAAGATATAGGTTCTCATACCGAAAACCCTTGAAGATCATATTAGAGCCATCCACACTTATGATTTCCACATCCTCCACTCCAAATATGCACTTGAAACCGAGATCACATAGTTGAGCCACCGACAATAAGTTGAACTCAAGCCTTTCAACTAGAAGCACATTGTTGATGCTTAGATAATTGGAGATAGCAATCTTTCCAAGCCCTTTCACCTTGCCTTTGCCATTGTCACCAAAAGTTATACTATCAAATCCATGATCACTATCTTGGTTGATTGAGTTGAACATCCTTCCATCTCCGGTCATGTGTTGAGTGCACCCACTATCAAGCACCCAATGCCTCCCTCCGGCTTTGTAATTGACCTACAAGAGAGATCAATTCTTTTTAGGTACCCAAACTTGCTTGGGTCCTCCAAGGTTAGTTACCAAGGATTTTGGTACCCAAATGGACTTCTTGGAAGCCATCCATGGTGCACCAACAAACTTGGCATGGACACCATTAGTACCCTTGGAAAGAACATATAATGAATCAACTCTAATATAGGATATGTCTTGCTTAGCCTTCTTGTTCTTGCATGCTTTCTCATTGTGACCAACTTGCTTGCAAATCTTGCAATAGCTACTAGTGTTCTTCACAAAACGAGTCTTGTGAGGAGCAAAAGCGGCCTTGCCTTTCTTGGGGGTATAGCCCAATCACTCTTTGTAGAGAGATGCTCTTTGGCTACCCAAGCACATAAGCAAGCGGTCCTCACCTCCATAAGCCTTAGCTAAGGAGTGATTGAGCTTTGTAACCTCCTTCTTGAGGGTTTTATTTTCCACCATAAGTGAGGCATCACAAGTGAAACCATCACTAGTAGGTGAAGTAGAAGTGGTAGTGCTACAAGAGGGGTTAGTGGGAGCAACAATGATAGGAGCATAAAATGATTCATCAAGAATATCACAAGTAACTCCCATGTCACATGTTTGAACAATCTCTTTCTTACTTTGATCTAAGAGAGAGGAATGATCTCTTTCAATCTTAGTGTGAGACTTCACTAGCTTCTCATGGGCTTCCATTAGCCTCTCATGAGATGCCACGACCTCATCAAGGTTTTGCTCAAGAGCCGCATTGGTCTTGTGCAATTCCTTGCATTCCTTCCTCTTCTTATCAATGTATTCCTTAGCTTGTTCAAGCATGTCCATGAGTTCCTCCTTTGAGGGCTCCTCACTATCACTATCGCTCTCACTCTCACTTTCATCATGAGAAAGTACCTTAGTGGACTTAGCCATGAAGCATGATGATGGAGTGTCAAATAGAGAGATCTTGTCCTTCATTGCAATGCTTGCAAAAGCCTTCTTCTTGGTAGTGGTCTTCTTTTCATTATCTTCATCTTCACCACAAGAAGAGTCACTATCCCAAGTCACTATGTGAGAATACCCCTTCTTCTTCTTCTTGTCAAAGGTGGGCTTCTTCTCTTTCTTGTCTCTCTTCTTGTGATCATCATCATCCTTGTCACTATTGTATGTACAATGAGCAATGAGATTATCAAAGCTTCCACACTTGAAGCACTTCCTTGGTCATCAAAGTTCTTGGAAGATGGTCTCTTCCTTCTTGCATGATAGCCCTTCTTCTTCATGAATCTTCCAAATTTTCTCACAAAGAGAGCCATTTCTTCTTCATCAACCTCACTAGCACTTGAGTCTTCATCCTCACTTGAGTCTTCAAATTTGGCTTTGCCCTTGCTCTTGTGAGATGAAGTAGCTTTGAAAGTTATGCTCTTCTTCTTTTCATCTTTCTTTTCTTCTTTCTTGATATCTTCTTCTTTGTTGTCCCGGTAAGCATCTTGTGTCATCACATCTCCCAAGACTTGATTAGGAGTCACGGTGTTCAATCCACCTCTCACAATCATGGTCACAAGAGTCTCAAACCGAGATGGGAGACTTCTCAAGAAATTGTGAGAGAAGTCCTTGTCCTCAACCTTCTCTCCAAGGGCCATGAGATCATTGACTAGCACTTGTAGCCTATGGAACTTCTTCGGCACATTCTCATCATCCTTCATCTTGAAGCTTGCAAACTTTTCTTTGAGGATGTATGCCTTTGCACTTTTGACGGCTTGAGTGCCTTCAAATGATTCTTCTAGCTTCTTCTAAGCCTCATGAGCACTCTTGAGATTTTTGATTTGCGCAAACACTTTTTCATCAAGTGCCTCATGAATGGCACTTAGATCAATATCATTGTGTTGCAACTTTTCTTCCTCTTATGGAGTGGGAGCCTCCACATTCACAACTTCAAATTTCTTGTCCACCACAAGACAAACTTTTTGGCTAATTGACTTGATATGAGCGGTCATATTGACCTTCCAATAGACATAGTTTGAGCCATCAAACTTGGGTGGTTTCTTCATGTTGTTGATATGAGCCATCTTCACACCGTAGGTTGTTAAGCCTAAAATCAATGGTGTACTAGCTCCGATACCACTTGAAAGGTCCTAAGTGATGGCTAGAGGGGGGTGAATAGCCTAAATCGAAATCTAAAAACAATCTCAACAACAAGTTAGATAGCAATGAAGCGAAGCTTGACTTGCACTAGCCTACTAGGGGATGCAAAGCCACCTAACCACAATTTCTATCCTAAATAGCTATAGGATCACTCAATGCCTACTCAATTATAGTAGCCCTCTAGGCACAACCTAATATACTAGGACAAGTATGAATAAGGTAATGCGAAGATGGGAAAGGAGTTTATACCGCCGAGGAGTAGTAGGGGATGAACCAATCAAGTGAATACCAATGAAGTCAATCAATCACAAGAGACAATGGTTGACACTTGATTTTCTTCCGAGGTTCACTAGTTTGCCAACTAGCTAGTCCCCGTTGTGGCAAGACACTCACTTGGAGGTTCACGCGCTAATTGGCTTCACACGCCAAACGCGTCATCGGGTGCCGGACAACCAACACAAGATGAGGCTATTTAACCGCCACGAGCAATCCACTAGAGTTACCTTTGTGATCTCCCGCGGGGAAGGCACAAGAACCCCTCACAATCAACTTGTAGTCGACGAAGCACAATCACCAAGCTTCTCAATCCACCACCGCTTCTCCAAACCGTCTAGGTGATGGCAATCACCAAGAGTAACAAGAAATCCGCAGCGAGAACGCCTCCCAAGTGCCACTAGATGCAAGCTATATGCGAAATGCACTTGGATCACCCAATCTCTATTGGGTTTTCACTACCCAAGCATGGAGATGAGTGAGAGGGAGTTTGCTCAGCTCAAAGGAGTCTCAAGATGTTCAAATGTGTGAGAGAGATCACCCCAAGCCGGCCACCACATCGGGGTTGTTAAAACTCACTTGAAACTAAAGGCACCGCAGCAATCCAACCCTCGTGGCTCTTTTGTGGCTCAACAGCTGTCCCAGCCATAATGCACAAAGGCCCTCCAAGTTGCACAGAATCAACCCGCACTACTACTCTACTACTGTACTCGAGAACCTCCGCCAACGCTTCACGGGAAAAAAGGTGGGTGCTGCAGCGAGTCGGCATCCACATCCAGATTCAGATTCAGATTCGTCCGCATCCAGCGGTTCGCTAGCAGCCGATGGGTGCTGTAGCGAGTCGGCGTCCACGATAGCCGGCCCCGTCTACGTTTCGGCCGGTGGCAGCGGAGCGGGGTGGCGTGGGTCCTTCGCCGCAGCGACTCGGCGGCCGGCGCCTACTAGGATTTGTCCCGTTGGCTGGGGGCGGAGCGGGGTGGCGTGGGACTGGCATTGTGGCTCGGCGTCGATGGCGGTCGGCGCCTGCTGGGATTCGTCCCATTGGCAGGGGGCAGACCGGGATGGCGTCAGGTCACATCGCCGAACTCGCTCGCTCGATCGCCCGTTCTTGCGCCACCTGCATCTGCCTTCTCGATGATCGCTCCGGAAAGCAGGTAGGGGAGCACCCAAGTCCATGACGGGTGGGGCCCTGCTGCGGTTGGCCCCATATGCGGGAGGTCGGCGGGGCCAAATTGGCGTCGCAACTATCGTGTGAGCTCCGGATAGGAGGATAGGTCGTGCATCCACCTGCCCCGGGGCCGGGGCCGCGCTCCCCTTCCCCGGACAGACGCGTCACATCTGACTACGGCGTTCATCATGCGTTGTGCCCACGTGCGCCCAGCCATGCCTCTACGGATGATGACACTGTACCCGGGGAACAGTGTGCGGCGGCCATGCCATCTCGTCTGGGAAAATCATACGTGCCCAGGGTGAGTCGTTCTTACTCTTTTTCTACCCACACATCTTACGGCCTCGCTCTCTCTCCATATACCATATACCACTCCAGCCTCTGCACTCTCCTCTTTCTCACTGCTCGTCGCGTCTAGACAACCAAACCCCAACAATCCCAGCCGTGCGACACTCCATCTTGGTTTATGTGCATCCTTACATGTTTCCAGCCGTGTTGATCTTCATTGGATGACCGATTTATTGTTGTGTGATCTTGTGTTGTGCCTTGTGCTTGTAGTTGACCTCTGCATGAGATGGCATCAGTGACTTGAGCTCGTGGGAATCTTGTGTTCTTCCTTCCGTGCATCGTCAGGGGAGGTATGTGATCTCTTTCTTCTCTGTGGCTATTTGGGAGTCATTTGTTGCTTTGCTCTACCAGCGAATGTCTTCTATCTTTTGTGGGATGACGTCTTTTTTATTGTCTCATTATTGGGGTTGTGGTTTAGGTAGTCTTGCTTGCAGGTCTGTGTTGATTTTTCTTATTGTCTTACACCATGTGTCCCAAGTATCCTTTTATGGTCCTTGTCTTTTATTTTGAATCTTGCAACTCTACCTTGCAAAGAATGTTAGTCCGATTCCTCCCACTATGCGTTCATCAAGCTTTGACTTGATTTAGTTATTTCTAATGTGCTTTATGGTTGGGTGGCCTAGGCTTACTGAAATGCTCTATTCATTGTGCTTATGTATCTTGTAGGAAAAGTTGCAGGCTCTCTTGCTGTCTTGTGGCCTTCTGACGTGTTGCCACTTCTTCCATGTGCATTCCTGACAAGTTTCAGCTGTAAGTACATTGTTTATGCTTGGTAGGCGTGTGGTCATGATGTTCAAGATGTTATAATGCTTTGATACTTGTGTTTTACTTTCGGTTTCCTCTATTGATTAGGGGACATGATATAAGTCCTTTCTGGTTTTAGCTTTAGATGAGCAGAAATTGTGCTCTTGCAGTTACCTACTTTGGATGATTCCTAGATTATTCCCACATCTGAAACTCTCTCTTCTATACCTCTTTCCATTGCTTCTCCCTTGCTGTATTGACTTTGGACATCTATTCTTAGGCTTCACATAGATGTCGTTTTGGCAAGGGAGGCTATTAGTCTCTCTATGGCCTGCTCTATTAGGACATGTCTGTTAGGAATTTGGAACGTGTGTTGTTTGTTCATGTGTTGTCTTTTGCATACCAACCGCTGTTAGTTGTTTCTTCTTCTTGTTGTGTAGTGTGCCTCTCATGGCTGGTCCTTCAAGAGAGAGTGGCACGTTGTTGTCAAAAATGCCAAAGAAGACGTGTTGCTATAACACAAGGTCTATGTTATTGTTCCATATGCCATTACTAGCATGTGATTCATGTGACACCCTTTAGCTGACCTCTGCCGCTACTAAAACTGGGGTGGGAGGATGTTCAGGTCTTCTTGAAGGACCAATTTTCAATGGAGTGAATGAGAGCCCTCCTGAGACCAGTCAGCCAGACAGTGCAGAGAGCCCTCCTGAGTCCAATGAGTCGGATGAGTCGGACCAGACCTGGGTCTCCAATCATACATTGACTGGTCAGAAAAGAGGCAGGTCTTTGATGTACTTTTCTGGAGAAGGTGCCACCTTCAACATACGTCGTCGCCTTGATAGGGTACGCCATAGGTTATCCTTCGGTCCTTCGTCACGTGTTGTCGATGGTAACTGTCCATGTCATGTACCTTTGTCATTACTGCTTCCTATGTCTGCTTGACATACAAATGTATTTGTCCTTTCATTCCTCTATTCTTGGGTGCATAGCTGCTTCCAGCGGCCCATCATCAGCCACCATTCCGCTTCATAGGGCGTATATCGAGGCGTTGAAAGGTGTGAATCTGCTAACTTGTGTCGTCTGCTTCTTGGGTGTTATGTGACCCCTAAGTGTTTTCTTCTGGTGTGATCCCTTGTAGATGCTTATCTAGAGAGGTCATACTACGGCGGGCCATCAAATGAGTGTCCATATTGTGGCGTTGTATTTTGGTTTCAGGAACGTGTCAAAAGCGCTTCTGCTATCACAAGGCGAAAAATAGTGTATAATCTTTGTTGCAAAGGTGGTAAAATTAATTTAAAGTCGTATACGAACCCACCTAAACCTTTGTGTGACCTGCTTCGAATTGATGGCGATGTGCGTACTAGAAAATTTATGAGACAAATCCGATCATACAATTCCCTTTTTGCATTCACCTCCTTAGGAGCTGTTGTTGACAAGGCGATAAACAATGGTACTGCACCTTATGTATTCAAGATAAATGGTGTAGTCCATCACCGAATTGGTACACTGTTGCCACAACACGAATCACGGCCTAAATTTGCACAACTTTATATATATGATCGAGAGCACGAGACTCAGAACAGACTGCACATGTTTGCAGACGATGAGTGTGCTGCTGACCAGCCAGACCCGAACATAGCGATATCACTTTTAAATATGCTAAATGAACATAATCAGCTTGTTAAAGCATTCCAATATGCTAGAGAGTGTCTAGAACATGAAGGTGGTCAAAAGATAACACCACGCTTACTAGGTTGTAACACAAGGCATGATGTGCAGTACAATTTACCCTCCAGCGGTGAGATAGTTGCTATAATTGTAGGTGATTATGATGTTGACGAATACACTTATGACGTCCTTGTGCATGATAAACAGTATGGGCTAAATCGTGTGTCCCATCTGCACCCATCCTATATGGCCTTACAGTACCCGCTGTTGTTTCCATATGGTCAGCATGGCTTCCACCTTGGCATTAGATACTCAGACATTGATGATAATGATGGCACAACCCGTAAATATGTCACGATGCTCGAGTTTGTTAGGCGTCACATGCATTATAGATTAAATGAGACAAACCCTTTTACCTGCTACGGTAGGCTAAGTGACCAATTGATTTTCGATGCATATTCAACGATTGAAGGCTCTAGGCTAAAGTACATAGCAGACCACCAGCAAGACTTAAGATCTGAATCTGTGCAAGGAATAGCCGATGTTGTTGATAAGGGTCTCACTAATGCTGATTCTGTTGGGGGAAAAGTGATCGTGCCTGCCTCTTTTACTGGTGGCAGACGATATCAAATGATGAATTACCAGGACGCAATGGTCATTTGTAGAGTGTATGGCCCTCCTGACTTGTTTGTTACCTTTACATGCAACACCAAGTGGAGAGAAATAGCAGATGCCTTACGTTTCGAACCTGGACAACAACCATGTGATCGTTCTGATGTAATTGTGCGGGTCTTCCATATGAAAGTTGATGAGTTTGTGTCAGATATTAGGGAAGGTAGGACATTCGATCATGTCCTTGCAGGTAAGCCAGAGCAGATTGTTGTCTCTTGTGTTCCTTGTAGGCGAACCTTACGTTTAACCTTTCTTATGCAGTCCTATATACCGTTGAATTCCGGAAGCGTGGCCTACCTCATATACATTGCCTTGTTTGGTTGGCTACTTCTGGTTCTGAATTTAGTGCATCCACTGTGGATGGCTTCATTTGCGCAGAAATCCCTGATCTTAGCATTGACCCACTAGGCTACGCTTTGGTTGATGATTTATGATACACGGTCCACATGGCGATTACAACAAAAAGTGTCCATGCATGCGAGATGACAAGTGTTCAAAAAATTTCCCTAAGTCCTTCCAAGATGAGACTATATTGGATGGCTTTGGGTTCACCATTTATAAAAGAAGGGACGATGGTAGGCATGTTATTAAGAGTGGAGTCAAGTTGGATAATAGGAATGTTGTTCCATATAATTTGCACCTATTAAAGAAATACAACGCTCACATAAATGTGGAGTGGTGCAACAAATCAAACATGATTAAATACCTAT
This sequence comes from Microstegium vimineum, assembly GCA_022036555.1. Classification (NCBI taxonomy): domain Eukaryota; kingdom Viridiplantae; phylum Streptophyta; class Magnoliopsida; order Poales; family Poaceae; genus Microstegium; species Microstegium vimineum. The sequence goes on from CM039137.1 coordinate 23,891,847, forward strand.
TCAAATATGTGACCAAAGGAAATGATAGGGCAAAGGTTTATTTTGAGGTTATTTCAAAAAATAGAAACGCATCACCTGGACCTCAGTTAGCCCCAACTAACGAGATCCAGGAGTATATGAATGCTAGATTCCTATCTTCCTGTGAGGCTCTGTGGCGTGCATTTGAATTTGATATCCACTTTAGGGTGCCTCCTGTAGAGCGACTAACTGTGCATCTCCCTGGCCTCAATCATATACGATATGAACCTGGCGCTGATCTAAGAGCGTTGCTGGATAGTCCTACAATAAAGAACACAATGTTAACTGGGTGGTTCGAGGCTAATTCGAAGTACATAGAAGGTAGACACTTGACTTACTGTGATTTTCCAAAAGAATGGTCTTGGGACGCATCTAAACGGTACTGGAGGCGGCGAACGCCATGCGCTAAAATTGGACGTATATAGTATGTGCACCCAGCTGCTGGAGAGTTGTATTACCTACGCATGCTTCTAATGCTAGTTAAAGGAGCGACGAACTATGCTGATGTAAGAACATTTAATAATAAATTATACCATACATTTCGAGACGCATGCAATGCACGGGGTTTACTTGAAGGGGATAATGAGTGGAACCTTTTGTTTGATGAGGCGATAGTATCTGCATCAGCGTACCAGCTACGCCAATTGTTTGTAACTGTTGTTCTGTACTGTTCAGTAGGTGACGTTAGCGCTTTGTTTGATAAATATTGGCTTTACTTTACAGATGATATACACCGTAGACTTAGAGATGCGCTTGGAAATCCACATTATGTCGTTCCACATGAACAACTTATGTCCTTACTTATACAGAAACTGACAGATGTCTTTGCGAGTAGTGGTGGCAACATAAATGAATATAACCTACCAAGATTGACAACCCACTGTGATAACATGTATGATAATAGGCTAATCAATGAAGAACTAGATTGTGAACCATTGATGTTGTCGATGCATGTTGCAACTTTAGTTTCACAATTAAACACAGAACAGAGACATGTATTTGACACAATAACTGCCCGAGTTTTTAATGCCTCGCCTGGTTTTTTCTTTGTGTGTGGCCATGGTGGTACTGGGAAGACTTTTTTATGGAATGCTATAATCGCAAGCTTAAGATCTAAAAAAAATAGTGCTTGCAGTGGCGTCGTCTGGTGTGGCTTCTCTGCTACTACCGAGAGGACGTACTGCACATTCAAGATTCAAAATACCTTTCGACCTAAATGATGTTTCCACGTGTAGTATTAAAAGGGGTACTATGCTTGCTAAACTTATACAAGTAGCTGCCCTGATTATATGGGATGAGGTGCCTATGACACACTGACGTTGCTTTGAAGCTCTAGATACGACTATGCGAGATATCCTTTCTGAGCATGATCCAACAAAATCGGTCATACCATTTGGTGGTAAGCCTATTGTTCTAGGAGGTGATTTCCATCAGATTTTACCGGTTGTGTGGAAAGGCTCACGGTCTGCCATAGTTGGTGCATCCATTACAAACTCTAGACTTTGGCCGCATGTTGTTATTTTAAGACTACACACAAACATGCGACTTCTCAATCCCTCTTTAGAAGAGAGCAAACGTGATGAGCTAGAGCGATTCAGCAATTGGGTCCTGGCTATCGGTGATGGTACTGCCCCTGCTGAAAAGAAAGGAGAGGAGCATGAGGCTTCGTGGGTTACTATTCCTGACGATTTGCTAATTCATATCGATGGTGATAGAATTGCAACAATAGTGTCTGAAGTATACCCAGACTTTTTATTGAATTACAAAAATCCTGAATATTTGGCTTCGCGTGCTATTGTATGCCCAAATAACATAACTGTTGACGAGATCAATGATTTTGTTGTCTCGCTCCTCCCCGGTGATGATGTGCACTACCTAAGCTGTGACACTATATCGAAATCATCTGAACACATACCAGATTTTGATGTCCTCTACCCTACTGAGTTTCTTAATTCTATCGTTGTGAACAATTTCCCTTGCCACAAACTTGTCTTAAAGAAAGGGGTCATAGTAATGTTGTTACAAAACCTAAATCAGACTATGGGGCTTTGTAATGGCACGAGACTACTTATTATTGAACTTGGACAACGGTTGCTGCAATGCATAGTGTTGACAGGGTCTAAGATCGGCGAAGAGGTTTTTATACCAAGAATCGCTCTTAACACTACAGATGTGAAGTGGCCCTTCACACTACAGAGGAGACAATTTCCAGTACGAATATGCTATGCTATGACAATAAATAAGAGCCAGGGACAGACCCTTTCAAGGGTTGGCCTTTACCTAAAAAAACTTGTGTTTACACATGGCCAACTCTATGTTGATGTTTCACGGTCAACTTCTAGAGATGGCCTAAGAATTTTGATTGAGAATTCTGATGGTTTGTGTGGCTCACAAACTCAAAATGTTGTGTATAAAGAGGTCCTTCATGCCGCTTATGCGGCGTCAGTCTGATACTTTTGCAATGAGCTAGATTTTGGGCCTTGCTGTATATACGTGCTTCTGAGATTGTTGGCTGGCCACCTACGTATCTTATTTACATGGAGTGTATTGATTTGCATGATGTGCATGATGTGTATGATGTCTTTTGGACAAAGCTAGGTTTCCCTTTTTTAAATCCGCCCTTAATCTAGCGCATGAAGCTTATTGTGATGTGAGTGTTGTACTAATTCTACATCTCATTTGTGTTTGCAGATAGGAGATAGGCTTATTCCTGGTCTTATGCCTGGAAACTGCAGTGAGACCATATGTGTACGTTCCTCTAGGTTTTGGGACTTCTATGATCCACATGATGAATTAAAGTTGTTGCACAGTGACCTGGTTTTGCTTGATGAAGAGGTATGTATTTTCACTTCTGTTCATGTGCTTACATATGCTAACTATAAGATTTTGTATGTTAGTGGCAAGTTGTAGGATCCATAAATTTTACCATAACTGAGTATGCTTTTTTACTATGGAACATAGATGTATGATTTCAAAACATCATATATATATAGAGATCGAGTATATTATATCTAAAATAAGAAGACATGGCAATGATAGTCTCTATATTAAAAAAAATCAAATATATACAGTTACATGACATAACTCTTGACCAAGGAGACAAAATATGCAATGGTGGCAAGACCATTATCACTATTCATCGTGCCTAGACTAGACTTGCTGAACTCCACTTGCTTGTACATGGAAACTGCATCCATGCACAGATGTACCCGCCAGACCATGAGCAATTTAGGCCTTTGATAAAGGAGGGTAGTGTCTACAACTTATCCTACTTCCGGGTCAGGAAATCCGGAAAATACAAGCCAGTTGATAGTGATCATATGATAAATTTTACAAGGTGGACTTCTGTGGAGGAGGTTGTTGAGATCCCGCCTGCTTTCCCTATGTATACTTATTCTCTTACTCCCATGGATCAGCTACCACCACGTGTTGAGGACACCAAATTCTTCACGGGTATATCTCCTCTCTATATGTACAGAGACGGTGGTCCTGGCAAACCTACACATATTGTTTATGTATTGCATTCACTTGTGCAGATGTCATTGGTGTGGTCACTATGCTATCGAATGTTTCGTCGATGCGAAGCAGGACACGCCAAAATGAAGTACTGAAGAGAACGATCACTATATGCAATGCAAGGTAAGTTGCCCATAAATGTTACTCATTAACTCTTTTATGGTTTCGTGCATACTATCCTTGTATCTGGTTCTACAATGTATATAGCTGCTTAATTTACAAACCATGGGTGACAATGGTGCTTCACTGGATAATTTACAAATATAATGGAACATTCAAAAATCTTAAATTATTGATACACTATATATTCCATTGTTTTTTCTCTTTTACTATTCTCCTACATTGGCTGGAAATGTCAGGTCATAGATATCTTTGTAGGAGTCATAGAGGAATGCATATAATTCTTGTGGTTTGTGTAGTCCTTCGTTGGCCTTAGCAAATCTACCTAATTAATTCATGTTTTTATTTGCTTACATGAAGTCAAGAGCTTAAGGGATTTGATGACCGATGATGGCATGCATAGGGGGCTACAGGGACACTAGAGGAGATGGTTCGCAAGCAATATCTTGGTGGCGATAAATATATGAAGATGTTGGGAACCGTTCTATAGCTAGAAGATGTTTCGCACATGGATATTTTTCACTGTTGCTTTCTTCTTTCCCGCCTTTAATACCTTTCGGTCCTTAAAAAAACTTGGATGGCATGGTATGTCAAAACCTGCTTTAGCTTTTTAGTTTTGTTGCATGAAACGTGAATGCAAGGTTTACAGATTTAGAATTTTAGGATGATGTTGAAGGGCTCAACTTTAGTCACTCTAAACGAAAAGGTTGAAGTTGATTCTAAAATGCTATGGTAATTTTCTGTTATTTGCACATATACTAAGTTAGTTACTTGTCTCACAATTTTCTGGGTTTTTTTGTGCAAATTGACTATTAATATTTCTTTGATATGCTTGATCTGGGGTACTGATGCTATGGCGACACTGGCATGACTATTAATTGCAATGTATGTACTTGGTATCTTAACGTTACCATATCGTGTTATAAAGTCATGTTTGTTGGGTATAGACATAACTTGTGTTTTTCAAGCCATTGCAGGGCGCGTCATGTTCTAGTATTTATAACTCCCCTCAAAGTCTTCTAGCCGTTACCCTGTTAAGTTGACGATGGACGCTCTGTGAACACATGGTGGATAAGTACCCTGTATTTCAGTTTTGTGATGAGTGATTGCCCAACACTTGAGCGGTTCAGTTTGAATGGCTTAATTCTAACCCTTTGCGAAAGCAAAGGTGTGCCTGTCTATCGGCTTGTGGTGTGCAGGTGCTATGCCTAGTGACAGTGGTCAATGGCGTGGAGAAGGTCGAGTAGAGGCTTGTCGTGTCGATGGACTGAGAGCGGTGAAGGGCGGAAGCGGAGCTCGGACTGAGGGACCATGGGCGTCGGCGGACTAGCTGTGGTGGCTAGTGCTTGGCACCGGCGAGTGCGAGAAGACATGAAGGTAGACCGAGTCGACCGAGTCAAGACGGTGGACGCGTGAGTCGAGTAGCGGCTCAGGGGACTCGGAGTTCAACCGGGCAAGGACAAGGTGGCTCGAGTCGAGCGGTTTGGTGGTTTAGGCCTCAAAACCATCCGAGGACGGTTTCCGAGTTTGGGCCTCAAAACTCGGGGTTCGGTAGTTGAGCCCAAAGCTACCGGTGGCGGGTTTCCTGGGTTTGGGCCTCAAAACCTAGGCGGAGCTTCTGAGGAAGCGGGGATGACACGTGGCGGAATCCTGGAGGTTGCGTCGAGGTGACGGCAACTCTTGGCAGGAAGCGGGGTCGTCCATTCAAATCGAGGAAGATATTTTCCGGAGCTTGGACTGCAATGCTTAGGCTAGTTAGTTCACTCATGTATCTAGGGGGGTCTTTGGGAAATAGCCAAAGCCCTGTTAAATAGAGGATGAAGGGGTATCCTCATCCTCATCTCTTGCATTACTCTTTCTCCCACCTATTCCTAGGTTTTCCTCTCCCTAGTTTTCTTTTTGCTTGAGATCCACCGTGTCACTGGTGTAAGAACTTGTGATTGTTGCGAGGAATCAGAGGCCGTAACCTCCGTAAGCCATGGTGGCTTCGATTTCGTGATTGTGTCTCTTTTACTTGTGTTCTTCGCTAATCACGTTTTGCTCCTATTAATCCTCTTTGTTCATGCGATGATTTCTCTTAATTGAGAGGGAGTTTTGCGATTCCGTTTGAACCAAGTTGTGCGAGATCACGAGTAGAAGATTTGCACCGAAGGGTTTCATCTCAAACATCTTGAACACATAGATCGGACAAATTCTATTTCATGTTCTTATTCTTGAGCACTTTTCCCGAATTTCTTTTCTCCCCATTGATTCGATCCAAATTGAGCGATGATTCTCTAGGATAGCTCCTCCATAGCTTTGGGATCATGCCCACAAAGTTTGGTGGCTATTGTTGAATATTTGGAAGTGATTTGGGAAGATTTGGGGGAGAGGCGATTCAAAATCGCCCCCAAATCGCGTCTGTCCAGCCAACCGCGGACAGTCTGGGGTTTATTCCCGGACAGTCCGGGAGTCGGGGCAGAAACTCAGCTTCTCGAGGTGATTTTCTGAGTTTTGCCGGCGGACTGTCCGGGGTTCTTCGCGGACCGTCCGCAGTGTAAATCCGCCGAACTACACTGATTCTGGACATTCTGTTGGGCGTTTTTTTGGCTTAACGACGGACTGTCCGGGACCAATTTGCGGACTGTCCGCAGGTCATTTTTCAGCAAGGGCGGACAGTCCGCGGTTCACTCCCGAATAGTCTGCAAAAGCTGCAGAACTGTTTTGATTGTATCTCACTCATCCTGACTCCGAATCAAGTTCCGTTTGTTGCGTTGGATTCGTATTCACGTAGGGAACATGATGAGACACTTTTGAGACCAATTCTCACAAGTGTTTTTGGGTGTGCTCTTGCCTCTTCTCTCTAGAGGTTGAGAGCACCTCTTTCGGGTCGCGTTTCGAGTTCGTGGTTTCGATCTTTCACCGACCTTCTCCGACCGCTCCGCTGCACATCTAGGGGTCTTCCTAAGGTGTCCACCTACTTGTTAGGTCGTGTGCGCATCGTTTCATCCGAGCTCAAGTTTTGGGCGTGATTTTGGGACAAGGGTCAAGCAATAGAAGTTTCCGAAAGGAATTTTTATTTGGCTCTCATTCACCCCCCCTCTGGTCGTCGTTCTTGGTCCTTCACGCTCTTCACAGGGGCGACGGACGCTCCGTCGTCAGCGTCCAACGCTCTGTCAGAACTAGCCATTGGGCTGCTTCACGGGCGACGGATGCTCCGTCGCCAGTGTCCGACGCTTGGTCCTCCAGGCACTTGTCTTCAAACTGCTCGCTTGCAGAGCTCTCTGGAAGCCCGACGGACGCTCCGTTGTTTCGCGACGGACGCTGCACCTCAGCGTCCGGCGCAAACTCGTTGCTCTCGGGTTTCTAAGAAATTTCCAGAAAATATTTTCGGACGCTCCGAGTCAAAGTCACCAGTGTCCGACGCCATCGTCCGGCGCGTCGGACAGCGTCCGACGCCCTTTTCTCTTCTCCGATTCTTCCACTTTTGCTCCAAAGTTGCCAAGCACTAAGTATCCACTTTAGTGAGCACTCTTGGCATATTTCACTTGACAATTAACATGGAGAATGTCACTAAGTCCTAAATGCACATGCAATATAGATAACACCTAGTGGCACTTGACAAACCACAATCACTTTTGAATTTCCCCTCTTAATAGTACGATTGTCTAACCTAAAAATGATCACACCCACTTGGTGTCTTGACCACTAAAAAAAAAGCCCTAGCAAATACCTTTGCCTTGTTTTAGCTTAGGGTCTTTTCACTTTCCTTTTTCTCCAAGTGTGAGCTCTTGCAATCACTTTGCTTCCTTGATTGCTCCATCACTTGTCATCATCTTCCATGTGTGTCTAAACCTACTCGAACACTTAGAGATAGGTTAGTACTTGAGGTTTCATCAATTATCCAAAACACTAGAGATCTCAGAGGGTCTGTGCAGCCGTTAGAAGACGAGGCCCAAGCGGTCTGAGCAGGGGCGCAAGTCACGACCGGCTAGATGCAAGATGCGGGCGGACGAGCTCCCTCGACTGGATGTAGGCCGTAGCAAGACGAGGTCCGGGTGGTGGCGAAGTGGTCCAAGCAGCGTGGATGGCGGCGGTAGGCGAGGCCAAGACCCAGCAGGGTGTCCTCAATTCAATTTTTTATTCCGATGAACCGATGCAAAATTTTGCATCGACTCATCTCTCTCTCTTCTACCAGTCGATGTGCTCCAACGGTTAAACCGACTCATGCGTGGTCCAGCTAGGACCGTGAGTCGCTTTGTCAACGCCACAGAATCAGATGAAGCTATTTTTTTTAGTTCTCAACCTCTTAGTTAAGCCTGGGCAAAAACAACCAAAACCGAAAAACCAGACCGAAAGAACCGGAACCAAAATAGTCAAAACCGAAAAATTCGGTTCCTGATATTAGGGAACCGAAATAACTGAAGAAAATTTAGTTTCTACTCTCGGTTAACCGAATTACATGAATTATACTTCATTTATTTGTATTTTATAAGAATTATATTTGTTTTATGTGTGGTGTGTCATATTTAAACTGCTATATATTTGTGTTATTATATTGCTAATGTTACTTAATGAATTATTATTATTAAAAATAGATATAGTGTTGCAAAAAATGCTTTAGAATATATATATATATATATATTATTGTTTTGACCTTTTTTATATGAAAACTTCGGTTAGTTCGGCTAGAACCAAAACCGAACCGAAATAACCGAGAACCGAAATGATCGGTTCCGAGATTTTTTTGGAACAAATCGATTCTTATTTTCTGAGAATTGTTTTTTTTTCAAAAACCAAGAAACCGAACCGAAACCGACCGAGAATCGAATGCCAGGGTGACTCTTATACTTCATTAAGGAGAATCAATCAATACACCTAGGGGCCGTTTGGATCTATTCATTTGGAGGAATTGAAATCTACTTTAATAAATTAAGCCATTTGGCTTGGAATTTGACATTCCACAACTTTTCAAAGTTCACATTTAAGCCTATCCCAAATTCATAGGGTGAGAGATGGAAACTGATTCTATAGATCACCATTCTATATTTCTATTTACAACTTATAACATGTTGCTCAAACTCTCTCTACTACGATAGAAATATAACAAATAAGTATGTCTCTCATATAGTGAACAATAATATACAATTATAATTCATATACAATCATATTAGCTTAATTAATATGTCTCTCATATAGTGAATAATAATATGCAATTATAATTCATATACAATTATATTAGCTTAATTAATATGTCTCTAAATTATGATTATTAAAATGAATTCAATTTCAGGGGTCTAAACGGCCTTAATACATTTGGCGGATTAATTTTCTCTCTCCGCGGCCCAAACGCCCCGTAGATAGCAATAGCTGGTAGGCTTTTCCCTCTCCGCGGCCCAAACGGCCCCTACGATAGCAATAACTGGTAGGCCCCGTGTAGGACAGTAGGAGCCCGCCAAACCCCTCGTAGAAAAAAAACCTTGCAAACCGGGACTGGCAGGTGGGTCCAGACACTCTTCGCACCTCCAGTCGGGCTCCGTTCCCCGGGCTCCAGTGGTGCCTTCTCTGCTCTCTTCTCCGGTTCCCCGCGCACGCGCGTGCTCGCTCTCGCAGCGCAACTCGGCGACCGCCGCCGTCGCCGCTCTACGCCAGGTGTCCAGGTCTATTCTCGTCGGTCTCTTCGCTAGCGACGAGAACACACCCGGTATGCGCACTTCTTCTGTTCCCTTACTGCTGTGCGAAAATGAGCACCCGAACCCTAACTTAATCTATTGGGTATTTGTATTGGGCCTGATCTAATTACAAGTTTGTATATGTATTATTATGCCTACTAACTTGTATTTTTTTTGCGAAAGTTTTTGGCTGTACATCTGTACACCAATATTCGCCCCTAATGATATATGCGTTTGATTTTAGGGCAAAATATTTTTAACCTAAGCTGATGTTGCTAGTTGACTGCCTTGCGTTGCAGATTGTGAGATCAGACGCCGGAAGTTCAGCTAGGAGTACATCTTGTTTACCTGTTGCTTTAATTATGGACAACACTCAGAATCAACCACTACCACCTGGTGTTGGAACATGGCCGCAGGCACCTCCCAATCACCCACCACAATGGCATGCTGAACCCCAGTCTTATCATCCACAATTTGACACTAGATCTGACAATGCTAGTGCCAATAGTAGTGGTAGTGCAGCAACCATTGAGTCAGCTGTCCAAGAGGCTGTTCTTCATGCGCAGGTATTCATAGATCTCCCAGATTATGTTCTCAGAGCTGCAGTTATGCTTCTGTTTAATTGATCTCTGGCAGTTGTTTATGATAACTAGGACATTGAGACCCAGCAAGTCATACAGAATCAAAGGTGTGTTTTGCCCCATTTCATTCTGTACTAGTTATTAGCAGCTGCTTGATGTTGCTGTTGTATATTTTTCAATTAGATATGCAAACACAACAAGTGAACCTGCAACATATGGGGAGGACTTACTTTCTAACCGCCGTGACCCTAGTGCATTGAAGGTGATTCATCTTGTTCGCGAGTCTTTTTCTTCATGTGTTTTTCTGTATGTATTTCATTAGTTTACTCATTTTTTTTTGTCTTGGTTTCTTAGGACCACTTACTAAAGATGACGGCTGATCATCGTGCAGAGATGGCAAGCAAAAGGGGAAGCCACTTCATCCTAACAATGGTCATTGTCTTTCCATGATAATGCTGCATTTACCTATTTCTAGTTAGTTCCTCCATTTTCAGCTGCCCACTTGTAGAGTGTATAAGCAACTATGAACTATGATGATCTTCATTTTGTATCTGTACTTAGCATTAGTCATAGAGATTTGTAATTCGGTCTCATGACCTATGTATATTTCTGCTGACTGTAGTTATTTTAGTTATCATTTAATATTTTTTTCTTGTGTTACACAGTCCGTAGCTATGAAGTTGCTGTTTACTTGCTAGTTTTTTTAAGTACATAACGGGGTATCTCATTCCCAAACCTGATGATTGAACATGCTTACAGGCAACTATGAAATTGGCAATGGCTATGGTGTACCAGGAGGTGGTGCTTATTATGCTGCAAACTTGCCAAGTTTTCAAATGAGTATGTCACATCTCTAAATTTCTTGCTGCTTCCAGTATTATAAATAAGGGCTAACTACTGTCATTTTTATTCAGATAAACCTAGAGATGAAACTGATAAAGCAAAATGTGCAAACGATCTCCCTGATTTTTTGAAGCAGAGGTTAAGGGCAAGGGGAATTCTCAAAGATGAGATAGCAAATAAGAACAACACGAGTACACAGACTGTAAGTTACCAATTTCTTTGGAAACTAAGGTGGAAACCAAGTACTGGTAGTTGGGAGAACCTTGATCTAGCACCAGCACAATCTTATTATTCAGCAGTAGGCAAGTATCATTACACTGCAGGTGTGTCTGAGCACCTGAGTCAGGTCTTTGGTCTTAGTTCGCAGGTGTAGTCTTTGTTTGTTCTGTGGTTCTGTTATTTACAAACTTCTGTATTTCCATGGATTAAAATGGGGTTATCCCTGGTTCGAAAAGAAAAGAAAAAATGACACATGGGCATGGAAAAGATATCATCTAGCATATATGAACTAATGAAAACTGTATGGTTGATTAAAGGTGCACTTACCTACATAAATCCAAAAGAACAGTGGGAAATTTGATGATACTGAAAAATGTTAGCAAATATGTCTTTTGTATTTATCATTAGCTTGCACACATGACAAACTTGATGTTCAATTGATATTTTATCCAGCAAATTTTTTGTGTTAATTAGCATGTCATTCATTTCATGCTACCGAATTACAGGTGGATTCTCAAGAAAGCCAGAACAAATCTGCACAAGAGTTGCCTCCTGGTTGGGTGAGTTTGTGCCCATGTACTTTCTTTCTTTTTTGGTTATTTTTCTGCTTTGTCACGTGGTTAGCTGTTGAAGTTTTTAGCTAGTAGCCATTATATGTTTTCTTGGCCAGTTCACAATGCACCAGTACAAGGGGTACCATCAACTGATAACAAATTTGTATTTGTTTTCACTGTGGTTTATAGGATAAGAGGATGATAATTACTACCTTTGTCCAATTATAGGATGCATGCATCCATCCCTTTTTATGGATTTGACTATGAGTATACACTGAAATAATTAGATCTGCCACATGGCAATGATATTAATAGATTTGTCACAAAACTTACTTCCACTTCATTATCTTTTGTGAACATATAATTTGAAAAAATAATGTTCATGGTGTGTGTGCTGGAGATTGTTTTCATGTCCAAAAGGATAGGTAACAGAGAAGGGAGGTAGTATAGCTGCACAAGAGCTGGCTATTCTGCACTAAGGCTGACTTGTTTGGATTCAGGTTGAAGCAAAGGACCCGACAACTGGTGTACCTTACTTCTACAATCAAAGCACCGGAGTGAGTCGATGGGATCGCCCTGGCAGTGTTGTGAATACCATGCGGCATCAAGTTTCTCCTTCTCCATCCTTGCCAGAGAACTGGGAGGAGGCAATCGACACAGCAACAGGTAGAAGAGCCAAAAATTCTAGTTTATCTCAGACTTGGCCCATATACATTAGCCCTGAACTTTCAAAGGTTCTAAAGAAATGTCCAGACTCCAGATGCAAGACCAGAAACTGGCCAGACATTAAGCTATAAATCAAAGCTGAGTTGGACAAGCCATCCTTTAGAACATTTAATAAAATTACATGAGACCTTTTCATGACCTTTTGTTACCTTTTTTAATTGCTTGCTGATAGTGTGCGTGTGTGGTATTACCACCCTCAGTCTAATGTGTCATGTGCATTATTTTAGGCCACAAATACTATTATAACACGAAGACACATACCACACAGTGGGAACCTCCTACTTCTGTGGACACCAGTGTTGCACCTTCAGCTTCCACCAACACTGCAGTTGAGCCAGTCGCTCAAACTGCAGATATTTGGAATTCTCAAATGCAGAGATGTTTGGGCTGTGGCGGATGGGGAGTTGGTCTTGTCCAGCCTTGGGGATATTGCAATCACTGCACAAGGTAATCTGTTTAATCTCACCCATTTAAGTCGATCAAATGTTTTACTCTGAAGCTTGATTTATAATTTATTAATTGTATCTATAGTCACATAAAACTGGGTCGAAAGCATGGACCCTCGACTTGGGAATGTCGTCCCCAACCTGGGTACATGGGTTCATAAAAGCAGGGTCATCTTTGACCCCACTGTATAAAAACCTCTCACAAGTAGCATACTACGTTTCGTGACTTCGTTGACCCAGGAACTTTGTGACTATGATTTTATCTATCTCGATTCTTGTATAGATGACATGATTTTGTATACAAGTATACTTTTGAGTGGATCTCTGTGATCTAGGGCCTGTTTGCTTTTCGGCCACAGGACGCCACACAAGTTGTGGCGAGCCAAAACAGACGCCACAACTGTGGCAGGATTTTATACTGGAGAAAGCTGTGGCTGCTTCAGCTGTGTAACAAACCAAACAACAGCTTTTGAGGGTGTGGTGTGCTGCATGTTAGTCGTGGCAGACAATGGCTGGGAGTTAAACAACCCCCTAACCCACATTCATGATTTTGTCATTGACCGATGTACTGCCAATATGGCACCAGATCTAATCTTGAATATTGTCTTTATTATGTTATGATTTATGAACCATTGGTAACACCAAATGCAAATGTACAAATGTCAAACATTGAGAAACATAGCTAAACTGTTTGCTGGTAAATACTCATGACAGGGTTCAAAATCTTCCTTTTCAACAATATCCATCTTACACAAATAATACGATGCACGCCAGTGGTAACAATGCTCCCAAAACTCTGGGGAATGTTTCAGCTAAGGACAGGTATAATAATACTAGCATTTTGGTTCGCTGCATGGCTGTGCTTCTTCCATGTGCTCTATGATCTGCTTTATGTCTGGCCTCAGCTACTTGAGCAGAGAAGTGTTATTTGTTTCCTTTACATGCAGATCAAGCTCAAAACCACCCTTAGGGAAACCAAACAGAAAAGATCACCGCAAAAGAAATCGCCCCGAGGACGATGAGCTTGACCCAATGGACCCGAGTTCTTACTCAGATGCTCCACGTGGTGGCTGGTACATGACATCTCTCTTCCTTCTCATTGATTATCCAGTTGACTTTCACAAGCTTTCATGGTATTTGGCGTTAATGTATTCTTATTTTAGCTTTGTGCAACCAAGAAAGTATGCATAATAAATTATGTGCCCCTGTATTAATGGCACTGCACTCTTGTTTTTGCAGGGTTGTTGGTTTGAAGGGTGTTCAACCACGAGCAGCGGATACTACTGCAGCTGTATGTTCTTTGATTTGCAAGATTTATTTTGCATTCGCCTAGTCTGTATTGGATATCAAGAACTTTGTATCCTGTCATGAAGTTGTATTTTCTCTCTGTAATTCGTATGGATATGTTATGGGGGGACTAAGGATTATGCCGAGGTCACTTAGCCACTAATAATGGAATTTCCATACAAACATGAAATATAGTATTATATATCCAGACACCAATTTCTGATTGTTTTATACTCGGAATAATGAGGCCTCATTTTTTTTTTCAGGGACCTTTGTTCCAACAAAGACCATATCCCTCACCAGGTGCTGTCTTGAGAAAAAATGCAGAGGTAGCAACCCATGGCAAGAAACGTGGTGGTATGGCTCCGATATCAAAAAGAGGAGATGGCAGCGACGGACTTGGGGAGGCAGATTAGTCTTCTGGTGAACTGAAATGTTGTGCAATCAAAATATCATTGGTGGTTGTCTCAGGAGCTGCTAAACCATTGTTGCACGCCTGAAGAAAATCAGAAAATGTTTGGCTGCTAGATATGAAACGAGGAAACTCACTACAGTTCACAAGGTTTTGCAGCTAGATCAAAGCTATAGTGTACTCGCTGGGCCTAGAGGCTGGAGCGATGTGAGCTCGTGGCTTCCTGATGGCGGTGACATATGACATTCACTGTGCCCTTGGTGTAAATTTTATATTAACATGTAATTTATAGTTGGCAAGAGAGTGATTTCAATGTAAGAATTCACTTTTGTGCGAGTGATGAATCATTCTAGCGATGCATGTAGCCAGTAAAAGTTTTGAAAAGAGAAAAATGTTGTACCATACCTGATAAGTTTAAGCGAACAAAGCGTCTACTCTCTTTGTTCCAAATGAAATTGTAGTTAGTTTTATATTGTTCTAAGTTGAACCTTATAAATTTTGAATGTATAAAAAATTTATAACATCAAACTATATTTATTAGATACTATCTTTGTCCTGAAAAGGATACAATTATGGTATGTGTGCTAGTTAAAATGCTTCATGTTTGACCAAGTTTTTGTTGTATCTAAATTTATTTAATAAATTTGGTTAAACTTTAGATATTTTGACTTTCAAAAATTCTTGAATGGTTTATAATTTAGGATCGATGGAGTACTTTATTTAGACTGAATGAGTGTCACACATCAATGTCATGTGTTAATATTGGGCTTGTTTGGCCGAACTGGTTTTCTTTGGTTGAATAGTATTTTGTGAGCCTGCTATGTCACATCTATTGTCTCCCGCCTAGTATTCATGTTCGGCTAAACTGATTTTATTTGTTTAAATAATGTTATGTGAGACAATAAACTACAACAAATCAGATATGTTATCTTCTACTGTTGAGCCACCACCACTATTGGTTCTCTCTTCTCTCAAAACCATCTTCTTTAACTTGTCTCATTTCCCCTGTAACCTTAGAGCCCTAACTTTGGTAACTATAAGAACTATGTCGGTCAAGTTAGTTCATGTCTGACTATTTTTTTATTAAATAGTATTGGTATTTATGTCTCTAAATAACTAAATAACTTTATTATGAAATATGTTCTATAACTAATTTAATGATACTAATTTCATATCACGAATGTTAATATTTTTTTATATAAATTTAGTTAAAGTTTAAATTGTTTGACTTCTCAAAAAGCGAGAATTACATTCTTTTGAAAACGGAGGTAGAACATTACACTAGCGCTTTTTTAAAAAAAAAATCAGGTGGCCAATTAATACATTATAAAAAAAAATCAAATATCATGTTGTTGCATTGCTATTGGCATCCAATTTATAATATCACTAATAATTTTGACTTTAGAATCTTAAAAAAATGACTTTATTGTTGAATGTTTGACTTTTAGGCTTTAAGAGAAAATTTGCACAAATATTCAATAATGCCACACACTATAGCAATTTTGATGACAGAATCTAGGGATATTTTCCCACTTTTTGCTTAACTAAATATATACTCCGTAAATATCATCAGTGAGGCTGTGAACATTTAAATCAAACTATTAAATTATTTTGAAACAGAGTTAATACACGGTTTAAATATTTCGTGCAGGTATCGAGGAGTGAAAGATAAAGAGATGTGCTAACTTCCATGGCAAAACTGAACAAATTTCAGTAAAACGACGGAAAAGAGAAAAAAAAAGAAAAGGAAAAAAAAGAAGGCCCTCCCTTCCGTCGCTAATCCCGATCCCGATCTCCAAGCAAACCCACCTCCCCGGCTGACCCCCACTCGCCGATCCAGATCTCCTCCACCTCTCCACTCCCCCACTCCAACCGGACGCCTCCGCCGTCGCCGGCGGTGGGTTGAGCCACACGCGCGCGCCGCCGAGGAACCCGGAGCGGGCGTCAGCAATGGAGCAGCTGCGGACGATCGGGCGGGAGCTAGCGATGGGGTCGCAGGGCGGGTGGGGGCAGTCCAAGGAATTCCTCGACCTCGTCAAGTCCATCGGCGAGGCGCGCTCCAAGGCGGAGGAGGACCGCATCATCGCGCGTGAGCTCGAGCACCTCAAGCGCCGCCTCGCCGACCCCGATGTGCCACGCCGCAAGATGAAGGAGCTCCTCCTCCGCCTCGTCTACGCCGAGATGCTCGGCCACGACGCCTCCTTCGGCCACATCCACGCCGTCAAGATGACCCACGACGAGTCGCTCCCTCTCAAGCGGACCGGCTACCTCGCCGTCGCGCTCTTCCTCGACGAGCGCCACGACCTCGTCATCCTCGTGGTCAACACCATCCAGAAGGACCTCAGGTCGGACAACTACCTCGTCGTCTGCGCAGCGCTCACAGCAGCGTGCCGCCTCATCGGTGAGGAGGCCATCCCCGCCGTGCTGCCCCAGGTCGTTGAGTTGCTAGCGCACCCCAAGGAGGCTGTGAGGAAGAAGGCAGTCATGGCGCTACACCGGTTCCACCAGCGATCCCCGTCCTCTGTCTCCCACCTTGTCTCCAACTTCCGCAAGGTCCGCACTTTTCCCTTCATTTTTTGGTGCTAATTTCATGTTTTTATATAACTGACCGAAACTGACATTGAATAGCTCATAATGATCATGCATAAGCTACAAAGATACCCTACATCCAATTCTGTTCAAAGATGAATGCTAGTACTCATTTAGAAATGACCATTTTCACATGCCTTGATGTTTAGTATGTCACTCTAGATATCACAGATTGCAATTTGGACCAAATATGCAAGGACTTCCAAAGATGGATTTTTTTGCATGTGCAGTACATTTTTACTTACGCTATTAAATTCTTGCAAGATAGAATAGCTTTTCTGATCTTAATCTCTGCATGGAGCAGTGAGGTTCTTAATATTGTTGGCTCTTCCTGTGCAGAGGCTCTGTGATAATGATCCAGGGGTGATGGGTGCAACTTTATGCCCCCTCTATGACCTGATTTTGGAGGAACCAAATTCGTACAAGGATCTGGTTGTTAGTTTTGTTAACATCCTCAAACAAGTTGCAGAGAGGAGGCTTCCGACTTCCTATGATTATCACCAAATGCCTGCACCATTTATCCAGGTACGTGAGCTAAATTAAACATTAAACATATGGCCCTGTTTAGTTCCTCCATTTTGCAAAATCTTTTTGCGTTTTGGGCTACTTTTTTGCAAAATGGAACTAAACAGGGATACCAAATTTTGCAAAAAGTAGCCCCCCCAAAATATTTTGCATTTGACACCCAACACACCAAAAACCAAAATATTTTGCATCGTTGCGCGTGCTAGACCTCTCTTTCCCCCACGTTTTACAAAATATTTCACTGTATCTAAACAGGTATGCAAAAAGTTTTTGCGTTTTGCATTTTGGGCGTAAAATGTTTTGTCACCATGCCATTTCCCTTAGATTTTGTTTCTGTCATTTGCAGATAAAACTATTGAAGATACTTGCTGTGCTTGGTAGTGGTGATAAACAAGCAAGTGGGCATATGTACACTGTATTGGGTGACATATTTAGGAAGGGTGACACTGCGAGCAACATTGGCAATGCTATACTGTATGAATGCATATGCTGCATTTCATCCATTTTTCCAAACCCTAAGACGCTAGAGGCTGCAGCTGAAACAACATCAAAGTTTCTGAAGGTTTGCACATGATCTTTACTATGGGAAAAAAATAAATGGCATGTTGTGATCTTTGGAGGCTAACCAACTTTATCATCCCTTTCGTTGATTGCAGAGTGATAGTCATAATCTTAAGTACATGGGCATTGATGCTCTTGGCCGGCTAATAAAAATAAATCCAGATATTGCAGAGGAGCACCAGCTGGCTGTCATTGATTGCTTAGAGGTGAGGGATGTGCCATTTGAAGCACTAAAAATGTATGACAAACATTGATTCTGTGATATGTTACTGCCATCCATAGCGTTCATCCATGTATGTATCATGTTCCTCAAAGCAAGAGAATAAGACAGCCATTTTATTGTAGTCATGTTCTAGTTTCAGAAATTAACACAAGGAATGCTTTATTTTTTTTCCAGTTTATTATGTCCTACCTTAGTATACATATTTCTTTGTATCAGTGTTTTAGCATTTCTTGTTACTGTGTTTTGTCAGTACCACTCTCGATTTCTCACTCACTGTGTAATCTTGTGAACAGGACCCGGATGACACTTTGAAGCGCAAGACCTTTGAGCTTCTTTATAAGATGACAAAGTCAACAAATGTTGAAGTGATTGTTGATAGGATGATTGAGTACATGATCAACATAACTGATCATCATTACAAGACAGAAATTGCATCGCGTTGTGTTGAACTTGCAGAGCAATTTGCGCCTAGTAATCAGTGGTTCATCCAGGTAATTACATGAGTACTGGCATAAATATTGTCAAGCATCTTTTATTACTTCTTGAGAGCTGAAAGTTTTCTTCATCTATTTTCTTACAGACCATGAACAAAGTCTTTGAGCATGCTGGAGATCTTGTCAACATCAGAGTGGCACACAATTTGATGCGGCTAATTGCTGAAGGCTTTGGAGAGGAGGATGAAGGTGCTGACAGTCAGCTAAGATCATCGGCTGTATGTACTCTCAGCGAAACTTTAATCGTAGCCACTTTCTTAATGTCAGACATGATTACTTTGGATAAATACACCTTCAATTGTATTTTTTATTCCCCAGTTGGTTAATTTCTCTTGAAATTTTGAAAACAAAAGATTTACCTCGATTTAGCTTGATAAATTCACTCTAGTTGACCAATGACCGTACGGAGATAGGCTGAATTGGGAAACTTATGTAAAGCTGGTCCAAAGTGAATAGAAATTTCCAATCTTTCATGATTCAATTCATGCTATATGGTTTAACTTTATTCTAGAGTATGCAAACAATGTTTTTTATAGCCATAATTGACACTCTTTTTTTCCATGTCTTCTCTGTTTGATCTGCCAGTGCCAATAACAATCTTTTTAGTACTAAAGAAAACACTTCTTTTGTGCTTAAACAGGTAGATTCCTATCTTCGCATTGTCGGAGAGCCAAAGCTTCCTTCTTCGTTCCTGCAGGTAGTTATTTTTCTTGTCCTTTCTATTCCAAATTATATTTTTGGGATATTTTATGTTGATTCATTTTGTGTTCAGATTATATGCTGGGTTTTGGGGAATATGGAATAGCAGATGGAAAATATTCTGCTTCTTATATTATTGGGAAGTTGTGTGATGTGGCAGAGGCCCACCTCACTGATGACACTGTCAAGGTATGCCTTTTGTTGTGTAGCTCATGGTTCACTGATCACTGACCTCGGCCTCCTTATATCTTGCATGCTCTATGCTGACATATGACAATAGGTTCTAGTTAAGGTACTCTGCCATTCAGTTCTTGGGTTGTTAAAAAACTTGAGTTTGGTTTGATAATCTGAAATTGTCCCTGGAGATTTTTTTCTGGTTAAGCATCTCCACCAGACCTCTTATATTACATCTCCTATAAGTTGTTTGAGGAGAGTATCTTAAAATCAATTTAGGATATAAGAGAGTACTGTTATAGAAGATTACCTAAAACTAGTCTCATATATTTCTTTAGGGATAGGGGAGGGGGTGTTGTCTCCTTTATTTAGAAGAAAGCGTTCTTCTTTTATGGGATCTCTTAAAAATTATAGGTATAGGAGATGAGATAGGATATCTGGTGGAGATGCTCCCTTTTTCTGCAATTAGAAGAGTACACAGTACAGCACATGACACATTGTTGGATACTCGGAAACTTGGTATGGAGTTCAATCTATTGATCAACTATTTAGTGGGACTGTGGACTTCGGTATCGACAATGCCAAGTTGAAACTCTGTGCCCAAATTTAACATATAAGTGGTTCAAAAAAGGATGCAACTGTAGAATATTGTTAAGTCAAAGTATCTCAAGTTTGACAAAATTTATATAAGTAACATTATATTCATCATGAAATATATTTTCATAATATACCTATTTGAAGTCATGTATGCTGATACTGTTTTCTATAAACTTAGTGAAACTTGAGATAGTTTTCTAACCAGACCTAGAATTGCAATTTTGTTTTGGACCAAGGCAGTATATGTTTTTTTTTCCTACATACAAACATATTTTGATGTACCGACCACATTGTATATGATTGAATGTTTTTCCTTCACATGTGAAAAAATCATCTAGTGTCTTTATACCAGAGAAGTGGAAAGGATACTGGCTATTACTGATTATGTTTTTCTGGAAGTTTATGCTCTGTTGTTGATATGTCTTTTTGTATGCCATTATTAACGTACATTGTTATTGTTTATTTGATTTTGCTTATTTAAGGCGTATGCAATCTCAGCAATTCTGAAGATATTTGCGTTTGAAATCGCTCTTGGAAGGAAGATTGATTTGCTGCCTGAGGTAAATGAGCATCTGCGACTTTCTTTTTGCATAATCTGATTTCGGTAACTATCCGTATCAATTTAATATATCAGCTTTAGTCTGTTTCAAGCCACACTGTTTCATTACATGTCTATTCACATTCACAGAAAGAGCATCGTGTTTCTCATGAAATTATAAATAAGACTAGCTCTGATCTCATTGACATGCATTTTCTTATTCTAGCCTCCTGTTTGGTTCATTGCTTTTCTACTATTTTTGAACACATGAATTTCAGTTAAAAACGGGTGGTAATATCAAGCATTGTTGGACGACCAACTATATAAAGCAGTCATGAGTATTCAGCTCTTTATATATCCTCGGATGCTTGCATCGCATATGATTTCATGACAATCTTTACTATTATCATTATATTCGCTGTCAAGGAACCACGCTATATTTAATCTATTACATGATTTACCACTATATGGGATAAAGGAAATTATATATAATTGCATATATATAATGTATGATAGGAATCTTTTTTTTTTCTCAAACAAGTTTGATAAGAATCACACATGTGTATGATGTAAATATAATTCCCATGCCAAGGAGGCCCTACTGATGAAATCATTAAGAAACTTTCTTCAGGCACAAAAGTAGAACTTTTAATTGTGGATTTGGTGGCGTTTTTTAGTTTCCACTTTAAATATCTATAAATATTCTCTCTTCTTGCAGTGTCAAACATTGGTAGATGAATTGTCAGCTTCACATTCCACAGACTTGCAGCAACGGGCATACGAGCTACAGGCTTTACTTGGCTTGGACAAAAATGCTGTTGAAAGTGTTATGCCTGCAGATGCAAGCTGTGAAGATATTGAGGTAGTGTTATGTCATCCTTCTAAATGAACCTGATTTTTCTACAATCTAGTTTGCTTTCTTCGAGATGTGAATGTTTGGGCATATGTTTTCTTGTTCTGCCAAGAGCAGTAATTTCATTTTACACACATTTCTCACATGTGTGGTGCAGACCTACATTTCTAAGTGTGACTATAGGCCAGTTTACATCATTTAGGGCACTTAAGGGTCCTTTTGATTAGAGAGGTGCCCTGAGCTGTATTTTACGTTATGTGGTTTGAATTGGCTATTGCTAATTCTTTTTTCAGTTAGGGAAGAGAAACAAAAGGGTAAAGTGCACTGGCAATCCTCAAACTTTTGGGTGGGGGGGTGGGTGGGTGGGTGGGGGTGGGTATCTAGGTCTTAAGAAGATTTAAATCCCTATACTTGTGATTGTGCCGCTCAAGCTCCAAATGTCATCAATCAACATATGTGTGGCATGCGTGATAGAATTAGGAAGATGATGCTAGGAATTTAGCATGTAAGGTTCAATCTAATTTTTATTTTCTATTGGCTGCCACATGTGTCCCAACAATGATATGGATAATGATGAAAAAAAACAGGGTGACATGAATGTTAAGTAGGCCGTCCACAATCATCACTGACTAGAGGTTTGGAGCTCGAATGAACCAATTAGCTAATGTGGGGACCTAGAACTGCTAATTATTAGTTTGAGGGTCTACATGACACTCCTGAACAAGTCCTATTTGGCACAGCTCCAGCTCCGATACCGAGGTTGGATTTATAGTTTGTTGACTAAAATAAAGTGGTTTAAATATTCATATTTAGTCTTAAATGTAAAAAAATGATTCATATAAATTAAGTGCTCTCGATGTACCTCCTCTAGACCCTTGATTTATTGGAGCTACAAATATTCCTTGAAGCTGGAGCTCTGCCACACCACCAAACAGGCCCTAAGAACCACTGGTGCATTTTCTCAAATCGAAATATTGTTTTGTAGCTCAATGTTCTATGGCCCCATTCCATGGTCCCATCTTTCTCCTAAGAACCCTCCCTTAAGTTATTGTCACATTTTCTGTTTTAACTGTTTTTGATTTGGGGATATAGCGATTACCAATTGGCATAGGAGCGGTGTGGTTAATCCTAACACTACAACTTTTCCCTAGCCCACATTCCAGTCCTCTTATTTTTCCCAACGTCATAGTCCAGTCCTCATATATCCCTAAAATCCTTAATCCTTAATTGCAATGTTAAAAGGTTGAGATTCCAAGCAACCAAATGTGGGTAAAATCACTTCTGTGCTCACACACAGCTCAGTCTAGCTTACAGGTATAGACATTACAGATTACAGTCCAAATGGGCCATAAGGCCTACATGGGCTACATAAGGAGAAGACTATATTAGTATATATATGTCTATATACATTAACAATTGTGAGTTTTCATGCACGCGGATCTTCCCTTCTATTTTTTTTATAAAGAGTAACAATCCTGTAATTTTATGTTTGTATTGCAGGTCGACAGAAACCTCTCATTTCTAAACAGTTATGTGCAGCAAGCCTTGGAAAATGGTGCGTCCCCTTACATTCCAGAGAGTGAACGCTCTGGTGCTATAAGTGTTGGCAGCTACAGAAGCCAAGAACAACAGGAAACATCTGCCCATACTCTTAGATTTGAGGCCTATGAGATGCCTAAACCTTCGTTGCCACTAGCAACTTCACAAACAAGCATTTCCACACCAACTACTGACCTGGTTCCAGTTCCAGAGCCAGGCTACTATAAGGAAGACCATCAAACGTCAAGGTCTCAACCTCCAGGTGATGCAGTTTCTGGTGAGTTTGGTCTCAAACTTCGCCTCGATGGTGTTCAAAAGAAATGGGGAAGGCCAACATATTCCTCTTCTACACCCTCAAGCTCGACGTCTAGCCAACAAACAGCCAATGGAGCCTCTCATTCTGATGGGGGAGGGTCAAGTTCGCAGCCACGGGAGTCCTCTTACAGTTCTAAGAGACAGCAGGGCACGGAAGTTTCAGCAGAAAAGCAACGGCTGGCTGCTTCACTTTTTGGTTCAGCAGCAGCTAAAGCCGATAGGAAAGCACACGCTTCTAGAAAGTCAGCAAAGGACAGTCCCTCAACTGAGAAAGTAGCTACCACTAATGTGATTGCCCAGCCTGTTAAGGAGCAAGTAGTGCCTGCTGCACCACCGCCTGATCTGCTGGATCTGGGTGATGAGCCAGTTTCATCGAGTCCACCATTGGCTGACCCTTTCTCACAGTTAGAGGGTCTTCTTGGACTAGCATCGGCTGCTCCGGTGCTGTCTGGAACCCCAGCTACCAGCACTTCCAAAGCACCAGATCTTACGTCAATCTTCACAGATGATGTACCAACTGGAGTGACTAGTGGATCCACCGATCCCATTCAAGGCGATGTTAATTCGATGAGCTCCCACAAAGGAGCAACTACAGTGGCTTCAAAGAAGGGCCCGAGCCTTCAAGATGCCTTGCAAAAGGATGCGACTGCACGGCACGTAGGTGTGACACCAACAGGGAACAATCCCAATCTTTTCAAGGACCTTCTAGGCTAAAGAGGACAGTAGGACACACCATATGCTCTGTGTGGCCTCTTTGGGTAAACGGAGTTCATCTCCGTCATGGTTCCATCACTGAAACAGCGATGATCTCGCTGTTTGATCAGCATATGAAAAAGGTTACAAGGGCTATATTTGTTTGAGAGCACAGGACACGACCTATATCCTTTCCAATTGGGAGGGGGATGCGCTGTTGAGATTTTGTGGATGGTTGCGGGTATTTTTCCTTTAACCTCTTGTAATTTTGTGCTGAGACTAGTGTACATGTGTTTACATGATGTGTAATTTGTACATGAGACCGTGGTCCAGAAGCGTGTGCCGGCGCTTTTTTTTGTTCAGCTGGGAGGGGTCTGCTCATCTGTGCTTTTAGAGTCTCATATTATTTGATGATCGATATACATTCCAGTAGCTGGGCACTGGGAAATAGAGTAATAATAATCGGTGTCATTCTCTGGAACTGGGTGGAATAAAAATATAAAATGTTAAATTTAAGGTTGTTAGTCGCCTTGCTGTTTTAGCTGTTGAAAACCGTTACCGGATTAGCTGGAAGCATTGCAATCTTGTTTTTTTCTTTTCGAATCCATTCAAACCTCCTGCTTGCAGCGGAGTGGGACCATGGGTTATCCAGTATTTTGCTCATAAAAAGTTGATATATTATTTGCTGGTTCTGTTCATTGCATTGCCTAGCTAGTTGAGGTAATTGTTTTTTTTTCTTTTTGTCGTTTCTACTTTCTGACGGCATCACTTCATCTGTTTTCTTGCGTCATCGCCTCACCCGGTAGCGGTAATTCGTAATCGTAGCTGGCAGGGAGACGTGACCGCCGCCCGGGGCCCGCGGAAATAGCCGCTGGCCCGTAGGAACAGACGAATACATACGCTCGCGCAGTCGCGGGCCTCACTACGACCATGGGCTGACGCCTCACGGGCCCGGGCGTTGGGGGTGCCCAAGGCCTCGCAGGCTCGCACTCACCCAGGTCGGCCCGGGAATGCGTCTTCCGTCACGAGAGAAGGCAGAAGCAATCCGGATTACAACTAAGAGTCTGTTCGTGGCTCCGGCTCTGGCTTTGTTAGAGGAGTCATGTCAAATGTTTTTTTAGAGGAGCCATTTTTAGTGAAAAATAGAGGAGTCAGAGCCGTTTTGGTAGACGGCTCCGGCTCCTCCGGAGAAGCCCCTCAAGAAGAGCCGTGCCAAACAGGCTCTAACACGCACGTAGCTGCATCACCCGTGACGTACCTGATCCAGTATAGTAGTAGTACTCCGTAGTGGTGTGTTTAGTATATAATAATGCTAAGCGTGTATTTGTTGTGGTTAATACCATCATGTCAGGTTGTCAGCATCACCCGTGCTTTCTCCACTTGCCTGCTCGTGGCTAAAAAAACTAGAGACTCCTGGACAGGAACAGGAAGCACACCCAATTACTGGGGTACTGAAACTTCACTAATGTATAATATAATCAAATTAAAGTCTCGTTAATTATTGTCCATTGTAATAAATTACTGTACTTTTATAAGCAGCACTTATAAACCGGGCTCTCATAGATTGGCAGCAACCACATCCAGCATGCATCCGGAGGCAGCTTGGTTTGCAGGTTGCTGGCCGCGTCCAGCCACCAAGAGTGTGGCAGACTAAATAGACGTCATAAGTGTAACGTGAATGCAGCGAAAGCTCAACTAGCTTTCTTTGTGGTCGCCAAACATTACTACTCAACCAAAAATTTATTTTGTATCGTAGCTCAGCAAATACACAATGAACCCACGGTCATTGGCTGACTGGTCTATGTGGGCACACCTGGTCTCATCGTGATCGGTATCCTGCCGCCGGCTATGCTGCTTATTCAGCAGCCACGTACTAGTTTAATTGCCTATATATATCTTGTAGAAAAAAAATTAAGTTGACTACGCTGCTTATTTATTTGTTATTTTTACTACTCAGCGACAAAGCAGTTGTCAGTAGGTATCTAGGTGTGCGTTCATCTTCGGAGTCGTCGTTCGCAGTTCGAAGTGACGACTCGTCACTCGTCAGCCCATACGACGTGCATGCTTACATACGCGTCTACGCGATCGACGAAGCATATATATTAATTGGCAATATAGCGAGTCATGGCGAAGTGTATTTTCATATAGATAAATACATCATGCCAATTAAATACACGCTTAGCATATCATTATATATATACCAACTAAAATATATATACTCGCCTAAATACATATATAATACCAACTAAATATTATTAGAAGCTTTATCAATTATATTTTTATATTATGCCTATTTGATGGTCAAACTTGAGATGGTTTGACTCTCTAAGATTTTAAGAATGTTTTATAATTTATGGTCTGTTTGGTACAACTCACGAGTTATTTTTTTTTGTCAAACACCTCTTTTTAAAACAGCTTCACCCATGAAGTTGTTTTTCTTTTTCTCTCATAAAGATATGAAGTAGGGTGAAGCTGAAATTAATAGTAACTCTCTCCCCAATTTTTCTCTCACATGCATGCATAAAGTTATTGGTAAAGCTGTTTTGCCAAATATTTTTTTCAAAATAGCTCAACTTCACTTATTAGAGAGTTGCTTATAAAACTATTTTCTAAAAAAATAGCTTTACTAGCTAGTGAAGCTAAGTTGTACCAAACAGACCCTTAATATGAGGAGTACTAATTAATCTTTGCCATGGCGTAAGTATCCAAGGTTCCAGGCCTATTGGTCTAACAAGATTTGGGTAGTAGATCATACCTGAAAACCATCGGTTAATACGACAAGTAAGTTCAACGTAATAAAGTAATTAAAGGTACGGTGTGGTTGTTTGGAAAAGACGAGACCGAGGGGGAAAAACTCCCTCAAAGTGACTGCGCTCAGTATGTACTCTACTATGCAAGTATGCATGCATCCAAATTCCAATGGAAGATCGGATCAGTCGCGACAGTGAAATCCATCGCTGTTAACAATAATAACGTTGATATATGTACATGATTTGAAAAATTAACACGCGTGCATGGTAGCTTGATTTGGATACTATTCAAATTAACACATTGCAATCGATGAGAAGGTGAATAATAGTCAGACACAAGATTGAGGAATTGACGGTTTCAGGTGCTGTAACAAACTTATCATCTTATCCTCTTATACCTGCCGCTATCGGCCGGCCGGGCAATAATTTGGCATCCAATCCGATCCATCGAGGTGATCCATCATAGAATCAGTAGTATAAGCTAGCATGGTATGTTAGACAAGAATGTACTAGTGTGCTAATTTTGGCAGATGACCCCTGTATATGGACAGAATACATTTGATATGGTGTTTGTGTGTGTGTGTGGATAAAGCATAATATATATATATATATATAGTATGATATATGTAGTATCATCTATCGATTGATTCACAATGCTAACTTATGTGCTAGTGTGCTTTAGCTAAACTTTAACCATATATATGTCACTAGCAAGACTGATGCTGCCGGGATGACGATGCATACACAGATAGTCGACGGATGCCTATCCATATCTTCGTAAACAAACATTGGTCATGTTGAGAATGGGAGAATTACTAAAATTTCATTTGGATTTAAGTGTGGAGCAAGACATCTAGCAAGGCACATTATTGTTGGATATTATAGATGGGCTTCGTTTTGTTTGGTTGCACATCAATTTACTTCAGATCCATGTGAGATTTTGTTTGTATGTAGTTGTACTCACAACAATTCGCATGTGTTGAAGTGGATTAGAGTGAAATTTAAATTAAATATCATCTCAACACGTATGGATTAAGGCGAATATGATAACATCCAAACAAGCCCTGAGTTGGGAGGCATTGGGGTGAAAATGAACTAATTATCCACCCCAAAACCTTTCAATCTAGACTTATTTGGATGCACTAGTATTCAACTCAAAACACATGCCTTGAGACGGATTAATGTGTAAAATTAGCTAATTTCTATCCCAATCTACTTCAAGGCGCGTGGATTGAGGTAAATATAAGCACATCCAAACAAACCCTCTATGTGAATTAGGGTGTACTTGTTGGGCTTTGTTGCCAAACAAGCTCTTAGATGGCATGGAAAGAAGGGGTTATTTTTGTAACGCTAATAAAACAATTCAACACATATCTATATCTATATACTCTTATAAATCTAAACTCCGCTAGATGTTTTATATCTTCATGCAAGATGTCCACATCATTTTCCACTAAGTGTGTCCGACTAACTTACAACTTATTAGTGCAAGCTATCCATGTCATCCCTTATATACTCTTATAAAGCTAAACCCTACTAAATGTTTTATCTATTCATGCAAAGTGTCCACATCATTCTCCACTAAGTGTCCCACTAACATGCAATCTTTTAGTGCTAGCTATCCATGTCATCCCTTAATTATTAGTTACAAAAAATGTCCACGTACACCATCTCTATTATATGCAATGCTTTTAATCTTTTATATGAATGTAAAGTCATTTACATATATGTTATTTGTTTCATCACATATTTTACTACAATGTGATCGAATATTTTATTGTTTTTTCTTTTATTTGTTTACTAATTTTACACAGTACAACATAGACGCTCATAACACGCAGACATGCTCATCCCTATAAACACACATACAAAAATTCTACCACTATGAGCACATCTAAAAGATTGCGCCGATAGATTTCGAGATTCATAAAGTGATGGATATGTTCCATCAGTCCCAATCAACTAATCTATAATCAGTTCGCATTTCTATATATATATAGTCTTTATTAGATTGCACGAAGTGCAAAGTTTCTATAGAGCATCGTCTTTGTTACTTTTGGTTTTAGTCGCACAACAATGTTAATCATATACATATTGGCTGGGACCTGTGCTATGTGTTGGGAAATGTGCACACCAGTAGTGCAAGTGCATGTAAACTAAGTTTGCATGTATCTGTAGCGAGGAAGGTGTAGCTAGGGCAGGGCGGCAGGCACACCCATGCCCTCCTCTGATAAATAGTTCGTCAAGACGGTTTCTGTCTAGCTGCTAGCTAGTCAAGGCTCTATATTACGACGAGTGAAATTTCTTGCGAAGTTCCCCTCAATCGATAAGTCTCTGCTTATTACGTACGGGGACAGTGACAGTAGGCAACCACGAGAGTTAGGTGTAGGCTACTTGCTTGTTTCAGCTGATCAACAGCATGGTTGCGACGTATTGGCAGGATTGCCAATTGGTGCCCTGTCTGGCTGTCTGTAATCTAGATTTCCAATTTTCCGTAATGATATAACTATATATATATATATATATATATATATATATATATATATATATATATATATGCAATTATTCATGTTTAAAAACACCGTCTCTCTCCCAACTGATAATGTAATATACCTGTTGTTGTCTGGTTAATTTATCGAGATCTATCAAAAGCAATTCCAGACACAGCTCATAAGAAAACCATGTACTAGTAGATAGATAGCTCATCTACCTTGCCTGGTGGAATATCTGAAATGAACACAACCGCACCCGCACCCTCAACAAAGAGATCAATAGTTGTGATAAGCTAGTTTTTTTTTTCTATAATCGAAGCGTTTGAGTAGTGGGTTTTGGGCAGCTCTATATCATCAAAGCGTTTAAGTAGTGGAATTTTTTTTCTATTGTGCCTTAGAAATGTCTTGCAATAGTACTAGTTGTAGTTTTAGGGCGTGTTTGCCATGACGCTAGCACTGGCTCCTCCTTTGGCCTCTTGCGACTAGCCATGCCAAACGGACGAGTGCTGCAACGAGTCTGACAAATAAGCTCATAAAGAGTCTGACAAATATGTTTTTTGCCAAGCATTTTCTAAAACCCTATTAGCTTCAACAAGATAAGGCAGAACCAGAGCCCCATCAAACTGGCTCGTATTTCCTATTCCTCTGCTGCTTTTTGACCTACTTAGCTTTCCACGAGTGTTTTCTTTTATTGGTTTCCATGAGTGTTTTGTGAATGAACTTGCTTGTGATGATACTTCTCTTATCCGGATTAGAAATTCAATTTGAACCATTTCTTTATAGCTATGCAAAAAAGTTTAATATATGCAGGTGACGAAACTGCTGGGGACGCATGCAGCACTGCTTGACGGATTTCTGCGAAAAAATTGCATTTTTTTCCATTGACCTGAAGTGAGTAGAGGACGACCTGGAGTCCTTTATAAGGCTGCTTGCTCTCACTGCTCGTTGCAAAGGCAGCAAGCTGCTTCCTGTCCTATTGTGTGCCTCCACCTGCCGGTACGAGCGCACACCCGGCCTTTTTCACTTTTTACTGTTTGTATTGTATATCTCGAGTCTCCAAATATCTATCTTCAACTCTAGCTATAGCTTGTATGTCAATCAAATAAGGGTCTGTTTGGAACGTAGGATTTATTTCTGTTTCTGTACTTTTTTCTGTGAAAATAAACGGATTCCTGTGAAATTACTACACAATTCCTGTGAAATTCCTACGTTCCAAACATATCCTAAATGTGCAAGCAGAAGCAGGAGTCAGTGTTGTTGTTTCAGTTGCTTTGTCGTGGTCGCTTTTCAATTCTTGATCAACTCTCTTGTACTGTACCAGAAAGGAAAGGATGTGGAACAGCAGATCATACTTCGCCGGCGGGCAAGGGCAAGACAACGGCAACGACGACCAGCAGCCATACGGATACGGTGGCGGCGGCGGGCAGCAGTATGAAGCAACAGGCGGGAAGAAACAACGCGGGTCCTCGAGGCTGAAGAAGAGCAGCGGCGCCAGCAAGAAGAAGGACCCCGACGCCGACGCGGAGGACGACTACCCCAAGTACGCCGGCAACAACAACAACAACGAGGCCGACGACAACAACCGCTACAGCAGTCCGAACGGCAACTACAACGGCGGCGGCAACCACTACAGCGGCGGCACCGCCATAGGTGCGCCCTACTATAGCGGCGGCTACGGGAACAGCTCTCCCTACGGCGGCGGCGGCTATGGGAACAGCTCTCCCTACGGCGGTGGCGGCGGTTACGGCACCGGCGGCGGCGAAGGCGGCGGCTACGCACCGTACAACAACGTTCCCGCCGCCTTCTGGGCTCCCCAGGACGGCACCAGGTCGCCCATGTTTATCAGCACTAGGGAGGTGCACGTGCACGGCGCGCCGGGTGGGTATGGGTACGACAACGATAACAACAGCAACGACGACCACCAGCAGAGGAGAAGAGGCGGCGGCGGATTCTTCGGCCCGGCGTTCCATGCCGTCGGCTACTTCTTCGACCGCAAGTTCGGCCTCAACGACAGGGAATGACTGAAGCGAATGCATGTATATATAGATTAATGTTCGCGCGCATCCACGAGACATCTATCTGCGTGTGCAATTACACCTTTACCCGCGTACATACTACTACGTATACCCAGCTAATAAGTGTGTTGTTAATTATAGCTAGAGCCTAGAGCTCACCTGGTGCCGTTTATTGCATCAGAGTACTTATTAAGGAGATTATTCCGAGTGTGGCATCCAGTGTCGTGTATTTGGTTTCCGCTGTGATGGAGATGAACCCGTAGGTATATATATACATGGCATACTATATGTAATGTCTACGGAATTAATGCATACATATGTAAATGTATATGTTTATATGATTGTGCTTGTTGATGACATAAGCCAGCAAGTGCTTACATACATATATGTTTTTTTTCCCTTAGAGGATTGCAAAAACCACCGCCGATTGTTATTTAATTGTGAGTTCTTTTGGAACACGCAGACACGGATATATAAACATCTTCAACAAGTTGGTTGGCAAAAGCTCAAGACTGTCGAGATTGTTTCAAAAGCTCAAATTTGATGGTGAAACCAAAACCAAGCAGCCTTCGCTCAATCCTAAGTGTATGGTTCTAATTTTTGGTGTTTGCAAAATCTTGCCGTGGACAAACGTACTTTAAGGTGGGGTTTGGTATGAGAAATGAGTTGGACCATATCATCATCTTACTTGTCCTTATGCGAAATGAAATGGATTGATCTATTACCACCTGAATCCCTCATAATTTAACAGTAATTATTATAGACATGAAGAATATTTTGGCCCTGCAGTAGATGAAAAGAGAGAAGATAAAAGATGAAATAAGTTTTATGGGGATAAAACTTATTTATATTGTTTCCTTCACATTCAGTCTTAGAAACTATCAGATGAAATGTTCCATTGAGACTTACCTTATGAGGACTGAAAAAAATAAAGACATTTATGGTGTTTTCAGGCTTCTGTTTTGTCATCGATCGTTCCTTGAATAATGCATGGCTCTTTTTGTTCCCCAAGTGATGATCTAACGAGTGGCCGAGTGGGTTTATTTTAGTTGGACTCCACGTGGATGCACGATCAGCGCATTGACTACTTGAACCAGTTGAACTCTAGTAGCTTGCTTACCCGGTTCTCAAATCACAAAATGACGTGCACCAATATGTATGAATAATATTCACGATAACGACGGATTATATTTGATCTACCCCTTCGCGAAGCTCACTGGAAATGGCCAAGTAGAAGCTGTAGGCACTTGATCCCGCTGCCTACCTACTCGTGCTAAACAATCTTATCCATCCATAATCCATTCCAGACATCCAGTGTCGAAGCCTCGCAGGACCCAGGCCATGGAGAAGTTTGTAGGCCAGTCGAAATGTGGGCTGGCCCAGCAAGAAAGTGGACGACTCCTCCACCCGCATCGATAAATGGGCCAGGAGGCCCACTGAGAAGCAATTCCAACCCGATACGTACGGGCGGCACTGAGAAGTCAGACAGAGCCGAACGGGCAAGAGGAAGAAGGTTCGAGAGACTGTGGAGCAGGAGGAACCGCGATGGGGAAGAAGCGGCAGCTGATCTGCCTCGTGGCCGCCGCCGTCGCCGCCGCGGCCATCCTTCTGACGGGTAACGAAGGGTCTTTACCTCCAATCTGGATCGCCTCGTTTGAGCCGTCTGCCCCCACAGAGCTTTGCTCCTTTTCGTTTGCCTTAGATGTGCATTGAAATCATCGCTTGCGATTTGTCTGCAGCGTCGGCCAAGAAGTCCGGCGACATCACTGAGCTTCAGATCGGCGTCAAGGTGTGTGCTCTGTAACCGAGTGAACTCTCTCCGCCCGTTTGACTGCTTGTTATCCTTGCGGATTCTGGCGGATCTGGGGTTCGCCGGTTCGTTCATTTAGGAAAGATGTTTAGTGACTTTAAAAGTCTGCAGCCTCCGATTTCGTGGGCGTGAGTTGAAATATGCTAGTACCAAGGTTGCCCGTGTTCAGAAAGGGGTCGGCTTGGATTATTCTAGGATAGCAGGGCACACGGATCTGCAACTGCAAAATCGGTTCCTTTTTCTACCCCTTTAACGCAACATTGTGGAGTCATCGAATGCACTTAGGTTCTGTTTAGTTCCATCAGAAATCCAAAATCCAAAATCCCAACTATTTTGGATTCTAAAATCTAGAATGCAAAATATTTCAGTGGACTGTTTAGTTCCAACCAAAATTTGGCTTATTTTGGATTCCAATGATGGGGATTGTAAGGATGGCACACAAACCAATGTAAAGTTTGGCTTACAAAATCCAAAATGGAGAATGGACCACTTTTTGCCAAAAATTTTGGGTGGTGTTTAGTTTCATTTTGCAAAATGAAGAGCCAAAATCTAAAATATTCTGGATTCCATGGGAAACTAAGGCTCTGTTTAGTTCCAACCAAAATTCAAAATCCAAAATCCCAACTATTTTGGATTCCAAAATCCAGAATGTAAAATATTTTGGTGAGGTGTTTAGTTCCAACTAAATTTTGGATTCCAATGATGGAGATTGTGAGGATGACACACAAACCAATGCAAAGATTCCCTTATTTTGGCCTCTTGAGTCCAAAATACAAAATGAGGAATGGACCACTTTTTGTCAAATATTTTGGGTGGTGTTTAGTTCCATTTTGCTAAATGAAGAGCCAAAACCCAAAATATTTTGGATTCTTTGGGGAACTAAACAGAGCCTAAATAGGGCCTTAGTTTCACTTGAGTTTTGTTTTATTATGTGTCTTTCAAAGATGAATACTGAAAACGATTGTAGTATTGTTCCTTGTTCGCTGCTCCTTAAATTCTTGTAGTCGATGATCAAACAAGAAGAGGTCCAAAATTTCCTCTCTCAACAACTAGCCTGTTGAAGATGGTTTCCCTCCCTATTGCTACCTTTGGGAAAGGACTTTATTGGACTAGTACCTTGTATCAAGATTCTGGACCAGGCTGGGTGATGACTCATAGCCTCTAGTCACAGTCCTGAAGTTCCCTGTCTGGGGCCTTATTCAAAGGATATATATCCTCTATTTTGGATTATGGCTACCACTTCAAAGTTCAAACAGAAAACTAAAAATCATTGGATCGTGATAATAAGAAACAAAATGTTTGGTTACAGTCCGATGTGAGAGTTAGGGAGTGTGATAGTAGAGAATGGTGTGTCATTAGGTTCCACTCATTCTTACGCAATTACAGTACTATCAAATATTTATTTATCAATGGGAATAGGCTGTAGTTTTCTGTTGTTGCTTGTTACATTTTCAAAGGAGGTATCCTTTTGATTCTGTGTGGCATTGATTTTGTCTTGCTCGTCTTCCTTTCAGTACAAGCCTCAATCATGTACCCTGCAAGCGCACAAAGGAGACAAAATTAAGGTTCATTATCGTGTAAGTATCTGATCTGTACACTTTTTTTTAGCCTTGCTGTATTTTCCACATTGATTTTTCAGTGATGTAGCCCTGTAAGAGATTTGCTCATGGGTGCTACAGATATACAGATATACCTTAACTCACACAATTAATATAGCTATGCAAAAGAACTGTCCTAGTTGCTTGGCAGCAAGATCTTTGTAGATTCAATATCTTGTCTCATATATGGTTTGCCTTTTCATGTTTGATTAAAGCACTCCTTGATACTTTTACCTGCAACGTCGCTTTCCTCTATCTCTTTCTCTCTCTCTCATTTATTTAGCTGAAAGGCTTGATATGCTGCAGGGGGCACTCACTGATGGATCAGTTTTTGATTCTAGCTATGACAGAGGTGACCCGTTTGAATTTACTCTAGGAAATGGCCAAGTGATAAAAGGTTATTGTCCTTTACTATAACAATAAACTTTCTATGTTTATCTGTGGTCCAATGTCCATACTAAACTGTATCGGGCTACAAGCATATGTCATAAAAAAATGGACGAAATGGCATATGCCATTTATATCACACGCAATCTTGAAATCCGCCAACCAACTTTGTTGTTTTCATCTATAGGTTGGGACCAAGGATTACTAGGTATGTGCGTCGGTGAAAAGCGGAAGCTAAAGATACCCGCAAAGATGGGTTATGGTGAGCGAGGCTCCCCACCGAAGATTCCAGGTATGGCTGATAATTTGTTTGCTTGCTTGCTGGTTCCATGTGAAGAAATTATTTGTATAGATTCTCTCATCTTCAGCATGGCCATTTTACCACGTCCCCCGAATGCGCATTTTACAGTCTCATCTATGGTGAGCTGTGTAGGAATACTGATAAAGCTAATAGGAAATTTTGTAATAAATAGGTGGAGCAACTCTGATCTTCGACACGGAGCTTATCGCTGTAAACGGAAAGACATCCGGTGGTGCACAGGCAGAGAGTGATAGTGAGCTCTAATACAAGCAATTGGAGAGTTTCAGCTCCGCGGGGTGTAGCAACGTCACATAGTTCATTAGATGAAGCGGTTGCTGGCAATTTATGTTTTAGAGATGTCACAAAAACATGTGAGGTTTTGCCCGATGGTCTAACGACTGCCTATGAGTACTCTCTGAAAACAGTTTCCTTTTGATCCGTATGAAAATTCGATCTGTCTTCAACATTACAGCCTGTTCACTGCTGTTGTTGCATCGATCCATGTCATGGAAAAAATTTCAAATGTACTAATGAGTGTTGAAACAACATACGTATTTGCCAGAGCCTTGCTTCTCTGATCTTTGTAGCTTTGCCTTCGCTGATTGCTGTGCGCAGAAGATTGTGTCGACCTCATCACGCGGCGTGCTGCTGCTCAGCCAGAAACATTATTATCACAAGCTGCTGAGACGTGAACTGGTTGAGTTCAGAATCATAGTACTGTAGAACAGGCCACAGCTGACTGGGACTGTGCGCGGGCAGAGCTGGAGCAGCTTGTGTTGGGATCCCATGCTGTTTGTCATCGGCGCAAGCGCAAAGGAATACACTCCTCCTAATAAATGATGTGTCTACTGCTGCTGGCAGCAATGCAGCATGGCTCTGCTCTGCTGCGTCCTCGTCCTCCGGCGACGTGAGCTGCGCCTGTTCTGTTCGTTCGCTCAGGAAACACACGGTAACAGTTCTCGCCCGACGCGATGACGAGGATAACAGCCTTTAAAACTCAAAAGGCACGATGCATGGCTGCTCCGCTGTCGTCTGGAGCGAGTGCTTTGCTGCCTGACGCAGCATGCGCGTACGTACTGAAGTGTTTTGCTACGGAGTACTGTACATCTTTGACCTCAGCAGCCGCTCCGTGCACGCACAGCAGATCGAAGTCCGTGCCGCCAAGTGTGAAGTGCCTGGACCAGTGTCCAGTGCCATCTGAACGAGCTGTTCAATCGTCTGACGTGTCGATGGAGCACAACGGAGCCGTCTGAAAAAGGTGTTGAGGTTAGCGAGCCTGCTGCACGGACGGGCACAAAAGGTCTGGACGCGATACGAGACGCCTCGTGTCGGTTCCGGCCTTCTCTAAAAGGCTGCCTCTTTGGCATCCGCTTTGACCAAAATTTCCTACGTGAAGGACGCCGAGAGTCGTGCAACGTGCATGCAATGCACGGACGCCGCCGTCTCGTCTCTTCAGCCTTCACACCTGACCTGCTGCAGGCTTTGCTTGCGCTTGCGCTTGCGCTTGCGTTTCAGTTTCGGGTTTCACACGAGTCCACGGCGGCGACATGGGAGTCAAAGCTGGGAGTAAACTGTTAACGCCATCAGCGGCCTCTGGGTCCAGAACTCCACGGATTTGACGTGCTTGCGCGCATGGGCGGGCGCCGAAACCTTTGCCCCTCCTCCGTCCATGGCTTTGGCGGTCCATGAGACCATGACCATGGGTGACGGACGAGACTACTGTTGTTGGCAAGTGCGCGGCGCGGCGTGCTGGAACGAAGAACGCGCCGCGCGACTCCGGTGTCCGGTCCGCGCTCGCCGTGGCGTCGCGTCCTTTCGGCTTTCGCCACCGGGGGCAAGCGGACAAGGCCTGCCGTTTCCCATCGCGTGCCTCGGACACTGTTCCTGAGCTGTGCAGCTGGGCTGGCTGCATGCATGCATGGCGCGGAAGCGACGCGACGCACGCCTCGCCGACGACGGCGGAGTGGCAGTGGCGTGCTGTGCTCACACCTCACGGTCTCACAGAAGAGTCACAGCGAGCGCGCCACACACTACAGCATGCAACACTGTACGTCCTGATGGGCTGCTGATGTCTGCTCCGTGTTTTGTTCTGTTCATTTCATCGCTCTTCGATCTGGTGCCACGCATAAATGGTACGAGTACGGTGGTGGTGGTAGAACTTGAGCACTGTTCGCCGTTGCTGTGTGCTGTTACTACGCTTGGCTTGCATTTCAACTCAACTGTTAGTAACTGTTAGTACGGTCAAAATTACTACGCCCAACTTGTACCTGATTCAGAGGAAATGCTGAAAGGAAGGAAGGCAGTCCATCATCTTCAATTCAGTGAACACGCCGGCCGGGGGATGGTCCATGATCGAATTCCCCGGCCTCGGATTTCCACTACAGTGACAGACAGCAGCAACAGGTGCGCTACTCTCAGGCAGCGATACCGCGCCTGCACCTAGCGCGTACAGTAGCTGCGTAGGATCACCTACTGACTGACGTTCAATTCCTCTGGCCTTCGAGGACAGTCCAAGCCATGCGCGTTCAATGCTCAACTGAACTGTACTCCTACTTGACGTTTGTACGCAACAGTACAGCCACAGCATCTACTCCGTATGCTGGGCTCACGCATCGTGCCGCTGCTGCTCGATCAGGCGTTCACAGACGTACGTACGCCGGACGGGAGCGGAGCACAGAGTCCCTCAGGGGCTCGATCAGGGCAGCTTGCTTTGCTTTACAGGGCGCTCGAGAGCCGAGTGCTCTGCTTCGCTCACGTACGGCTCAGGATGCGCGATGCAGCTCCTCCTACACTAATTTTTACTGGGACGGGAGTGGGAGAATGATGCAATGGCGAGGCTGCGAGTCGCGAGCAGGAGCAGTCACTGATTGGGTTGGGGGCAGGGTCGCAGTCACAGTCACAGTGCGGTCCTGCCCTACACCATCTACTACGTACTACTACGAGCGGTCTACGACAGCGGCCACAGCGCTGCCTCCTGCAGCGAAACAAGTCCCAATGGCATCCCTGTCCAATTAGGACAGTAATCACGCCATCACCTCACCTCTCCTCTGCGCCATGTCTCGAGGAACCAGCCGTACGGTGATTCCCGACCCTAAATTTAACCGCATCAGCCTCTGTTCAGACGCTCGATCACCCTAAATTTACAGCAATTTTTTTTTTAATCTCGGTCTCTACGGCTATACGTAGATACCAGCTGCAGTGGGTACCAGTACTCCTACTACTCGCTATTCCACCGCACCCCCTTCCTCTCTCTCTGCTCCTCGTCAGCTCAATGATTGGAGGCCATGTTACCGAGGAGGAGCAGGCAGCGAGCGGGCAAAAAGATGCCTGCCACACCACAGGCAGAGGCAGGCACCGGTAAAAAAGGCAGCAGCTTTCTCGTCCCCCACCCCCTCCACATCATCACCAGTGGAGTTGGGAAGCCTAGTAGGAGAGGACGACGACTGCACGTACAACTGCGCACACGGACTGCACTGCACCAGCGGCGCGCTCCGGTGACGGTACGGTGTGTGTGTGGAGTCCTAGTCGTCGCACTAGTAGCAACAAACATGTACGGGGTACTGTACTCTCGTAGCTGCTGTGGTTTTGCCAATAATTACGTGAACTAATGCATGCAGCCATGATGAGTTGTAAGCAACCGACGACGACGCGATCGCTCGAAAAGACAGCAGCGTTGGATTGGATCCCAGCTCCGATCGACGCCACGGAGCAGCTGGCGATCCAAGGCGTGCGTACGTAGTACTACTGGAGTACGTTTGGGAGAGATGAGATTGGAGGGTGGGGCCACGCGGCGGGGGACGTCCATCTATCGCGAATCGCGATCCGGTGGGCGGAAGGTGCAGTGCAGTGCAGTGGTGGCCATGCATGCATGGCGATGGCGATTAGCGACTAGCGAGCGGTGGTTAGATCTTGACCGGGCGCCACGACCACGATGGATTGGATGGAGAGGGCGAACCAGCCAGCCAGCCGGATTATTTATCTTTTGCGAGCGGGCGGGCGATCGACGATTAGATTGGCCGCAGGCCCACATGGCGGGCGGGGATAAACTAACCCAACCCCCGCCCTGCTCTGCTCGGTTCGGCGACTTTGCTGCGATCATGGCGGCGATGAGACGAGACGCCGGGGGCGGGCGACCGGGCGTTGTTTCTTTGTTTAATTAATTATTAATAACTAATAATCAATTAAACTAATCATCAAGGGCGGGATGGGCGCGGCGCGCGGGCCGAGGCAATCATTGACAGGGGATTAGTAGATGCCCCGGCCAGCCAGTGCTCTGCTCTCCTCCGTACGCGGCCAGCGGTTTTTACTGGCTAGCCGCCGGCCGGGGGGAGCTTTCGGGGCGGGGCTGATCCGGACTTGCTCTACAGTAATTCCTATCATCATTGGCAGCGCTAAACTAATGCTGGGGCACGGAATCATTGTCGAGTTCGAGTTCGAGCTCGTGCGCAGGCGCCGGGTAAAAAAAATGGTAGTACTCAGTACCTAGTACTGTGCTGCTGCCAGGCGCCGCGACGCGCGACGCAACGCGCGCATCGCATCAACCGGCAATCCGTCAGGTCAGGAATCGATCTCCCTGGCCTTGCGGCGTGCCAAATGCACAGTTCTGCAGGTATCTGTTCCGACTTCTTCCTGGTAACAGTTTCCTTTGATGAACAGCTCATCTGTTCTCCGAAAGCGTGTACTGTACATGGTTAAACATTCACGCTCACGCTGTATCTCAACTGCTGCTGTAATCCCTGAATTCTATATAGTATCACCAGTTATTGCTACACTAGCATGCCATGGCAATAAAACTTGCAGATACTACACAATACACACAGTGCTGTAGTAACTGTTCTGAAACTCCTCCGGATTTATTCCAACCCGGCCCGGCTTAATAAATAACAATAAAACTAACAGTGTGTTCCGTTTTTTTTTATGTGGCCTGTCTTTGTTTTCTCTTCATTAGCCCGCAATTAGTGCAGATGTTGCTGACACACAGAGCATGAAGACAAGAGATGGTTCCACTGATCGATGAGCTGCATGCACGGTGCATCATCAGCATCACACCTCCACAAACTCATGTAATGTACGGAGTAGTAATAATGTTAAAGCTTAAATAAAACAAAAGCCGGTCGAGGGAATGGTTGAAGCAAGCAATATACAAGTAGTACGCAGTGACGACCACTAGCTATATACTGTACTTTTGTAGAAACAAATTAAAACAAAACACGGAACACAAAAGGGCTGCAGATCTGGGATTCAAACAGAGCCGCCCGGCCGTGCTGGAATTGAACCACTTGGCGGCCACTGCTTGGCGGGCCATATTTGTATATTGGAGTCGACCAAAGGCGCCGTGTGCATGCAGAAAGATGCCACGAGACAGGTGTTTGAACGGGGGGCGACATCCGAATACAAAAACTGCCCGCCTTTTTTTTTGGTTTCTAAAGATGCAAACGCCCTTTGCGTACCTGGCATGTCGGCGTTGCTTTGCTGATCACCCTTTTCATCGTCATCAGGATCAAGTACTACTTTGTATATGTGCTGCTGTCCAAGTGGTATCTAGCTAGCTCATCGACGATCAGCTCAAAATTTTAAACCAAGCTTGTAAGTAATACTCCGTACTCTTGAAAACGACATGTTTCATCTAGGAGTAGTAGTTCATCTCTCAAGCGCGAATCATTACTAAACACGAAGTTTTTCGTACACAATGGGTGGGTTCAGGTTCCTCAACATTTTGAGGCCAGAGGGTGTACAAGAATAGGTCACATCAAACAATGCAGCAGCAGCAGGCCAGCAGCAGCTGGACTGATCATTGAGGGTCGGGGTGATGTGATCTGTGACAATTCTAAGGAATCGGGCAGCGGGAGGGTGCAGAGATCGACCTGCACAGCGTCTGCATGCAACAACTACTACTACTGTGAATAATGCGCCCACCCAATCCTGCATTGGGAGGAGCTTCGGTTCAACACACCTAATGATTTCCATTCCCGTGTTACTACTCAAAG
The DNA here is from genome assembly GCA_022036555.1 of Microstegium vimineum. NCBI lineage: Eukaryota > Viridiplantae > Streptophyta > Magnoliopsida > Poales > Poaceae > Microstegium > Microstegium vimineum. The sequence continues at coordinate 23,933,360 of CM039137.1, forward strand.
AAGGCAAAAAAAAAAAGGGATAGTAGATGATGCTTAGATCCAACATGGAAGCGTGCTCTCGCCCTAGCTTGTCTACAAAGGATTCTGGAGCACAATGAACCAACCTCGCTGGTCGCCGCATCACCATCATCATGTGATTACATTACATTACACAAACAAAAAATGTAGGCCAATGATATCATGTTATCCTAGAACTAGAAGCGGGTCCAGCTGAGGCGAGAAAAAAAATATCTGCACTGCACGGATCTTAAAGACCTTAATTCGACGGCGTGGATGCGCCGGAACGTCCTATTCGCCTATATTCATTTCAGAATGAATTTTGGGTGGAACACTGCAGGAATTCGGTGCCCGCAAACTTATTAGCCGACATATACTGTATAGGACCACCTGGGGCTGGGGGCCTACGGTCTTGTCCGTGCATGTGTTTTCTCCTGGTATTTAAGAGGCATCTTTTTTAGGAGGAGGAGTATTGATCGGGCCCTGTCATCTCTTGAACGAAGAAACTGATGCTACAGGCTACTAGCTGCCTAGCTGGTGTCCAAACAAAGTTGAAAGAGAAACGTTTAAGATTTGGACACATAATATAGATTAAAATAATAATTAATTACACAGTTTATCTGGAATTGGAGAGACGAATCTTTTAAACCTAGTTACTTTATGATTGGACAATAATTACCAAATACAAACAAAAATACTACAGTGTCATTTTGCATTTTGGTTTTGGATCTAAACACCCCAAAATCAAGACGGTATCTCTTTTGGGTGGGATGGATAGATGGAGGGAAGGGAAATCGATATATAGGTTCCTGTTTGGATCTCTACTACAGTTGAGAAGATATGATAAAAAGGCAGCTCCAACAGAGCAGCTGATCGTCAGGCTGAGTAGAATATGCCAAATTGACACTGAAATCATACACGCACGCACGCAGAAGATCATTGAGATAGAGCAGCCTAGAAGGACAATGCTCTTCTTCACGTGGGCCCCACACGAGATGCTGCAGGCGAAGGGAGGCAAAACGCGCTCGAGTTTTCAATTCGTCTCGACGGAGACTGAGGAACTAACTATTAGCTGCAAAAATTAGACCAAAACAGCATGCTAATTATTAGCTGGAGGCTACTAACTATTCTTTTTCATTAGCATACCTGAAGATGCTAATATAGTTCATATGTACTTTTAACTTACTACCCAACCATCCATTAGCATGTAGATCCAAACATGCTCTAATAAAGCCTTTATTTTTATTCAATAGCCATCCCAGGAAGGCATAAACGGAGCGAAGGTTTCAGGGTTTGCAAACTTAATCTGGCTTGTTGCTTAGCTCTGATCTCTGAATTGCAGATTTGCAAGGGAATTGAAGCGTTATTCCAGCCATCATCACTGCCGCTGACATCATTCTGTCAGCACTGCGAACCACATACTCCCAGCAGAAAACTACACATGATTTCTTTATATATATATATATATATATATATATATATATATATATATATATATATATAATCCCCTACTGAATTACTAAATGAGCCCATATGTCAACCTCGTGCCAGCGGTACGAATTACTTCTATAATTCTCTCTATTCCGAATTATAAATTAATTTAATAATTTGGTTGGTACAGTTATTTGTCATACAGTTAGATAGAAAGTTTTTTTCTCAAATATGATAAAAATTTATGTATCATTATAATTAAGGTAGAAAACTTTGATACAATCAATGTTGAGAATGACGACGGATATACGGCGAAGAACACAAGATCAAACCACATCGAGACACAAGATTTAACGTGGAAAACCCCTCCAATGCGAAGGGGAAAAACCACGGGCGCCAGCCAGCAAACACTCCTCACTATTATCAAAAGTCGGTTACAACGCCGTGCGGCGGCCTACAAGAATAATGAATGACTTGGTGTCGGTGGAACCCTAGCGACGAGGTCCGACCTTTATCTTGGACTGTTAATTTGGAACATATTCAACAAACTCCACCTTGAAACGCTAAAGAACTTTCTTAATATAATTTTGCTGACTAAGAAATAGCAAACCATATTTTCTGTCTCTAGTAATTCCATATCGAGTATTTTCTTAGCAGCACCAAGATCCTTCATGTCAAACTCACTACTCAACAATTTCTTCAATTTAGTGATTTCAACCCTACTCTTAGCAGCAATTAGCATATCATCAACATATAACAACAAGTATATAGGTGATCCATTAACATGTTTAATGTTAACACAGCTATCATATTTTGACCTTTTAAAATTGTGCGACAGCATAAATGAATCAAACCTTTTGTTCCACTGACGAGGGGACTGTTTCAAATCGTACAAGGACCTTTTTAGTTTGCAAACCAATTTCTCCTTGCCAGGCACAACGAACCCTTCCGGCTGGTCCATATATATATCCTCCTCAAGCACTCCATGTAAAAACGCAGTCTTCACATCTAACTGCTCAAGCTCAAGATCATGTGAAGCAACAATACTAAAAATTGTGCGAATAGTACTGTGCTTTACAACTGGAGAGAACACATCATTGTAGTCAATATCGGAAATTTGACTGTAGATTTTTGCTACTAACCTTGCCTTAAACTTTGGAGGCTCGCTTGGAGTTAAACCCTCCTTTTTCTTGAAGACCCATTTATAGCGAACAGTCTTCTTCTCTTTGGGCAAAGGTACAACCTCCCATGTGCTGTTCTTCTCGAGAGACTGCATCTCATTATGCATAGCTGAGATCCACTTCTCACGTTCACCACAATCAACAGCTTATTCTTCACCTGTTCAGCACAACTCAAAGCATAATAAGTCAAATTACACTCTTCAATAAGACGGGCTAGAGGTCCACAACCCCTATTTGACCTGCGATGAGCAATAGGTAAATCCTCCTGTGACTGCAAAATAGTCGGTGAGTGCTGTTGAACATCATCATGAGTACCAACATCAACAACTTTATCATCATGAGTATCAACTGGCTCCACCTGCACACCAGCCTCATCATCATCATACTCCACCTGCACGCTGATATACTGCAACTCTTTTTCAGAATTCTCTGGAACATGATCTGAGGACAAACTGTCATTAAACATCACAAATTCATTGAAAACAACACTCCTACTCATGAAAGTCTTTCATGTTTCGGGATTTCACAATTTATATCATTTAACTCCCGAACCATAACTAAGAAAAAGATATTTAATAGCTCTAGGTTCTAATTTTCCATTATCAACATGAGCATAAGCAGTGCAGCCAAAAACTTTCAACTATGAATAATCTGCAGGTGTACCAGACCATACCTCAATGGGAGTTTTCTTATTAAATGGAATAGAAGACGACCTGTTTATCAAGTAACATGCGGTGTTAGTTGCTTCAGCCCAAAAACGCTTGCTCATCCTTGCATTGGACAACATGCAACGAGCCTTTGAGATGATGGTTCTGTTCATACGCTCGGCCACACCATTCTGCTGCGGGTTGTACGGTATGGTGTGATGCCTAACAATGCCTTCTTGCCTACAATAATCATTAAAAGTATCCGAACAAAACTCTCCACCATTATCAATACGAAGCAATTTCACCTTTCTTTCAGTTTGCCTTTCTATCATAACTTTTCAATTCTTAAATGTAGCAAAGGTATCATCTTTATGTTTCAAAAAATAAGGCCAAACTTTTCTAGAGTAATCATCAATAATTGTAAGCATGTAACGAGCACCACCAAGAGAAGGCTTACGGGAAAGTCCCCATAAATCAGCATGTACATAATCAATAGTACCTTTGATGGTATGAACTGAGATGTTGAACTTTACCCTTTTATGCTTCCCAAAAATACAGTGCTCACAAAACTTCATGTTACCCGAAGTGCAGCCATCCAGCAAGTTTCTCTTCATCAATTCTGTCATACCAAGTTTGCTCATATGTCCCAAACACATGTGCCAAAGGTTATTCTTACTAGGTTCAACATTAGTAACAGCAGCTACAGCAGCAGCGGAAACAGAACCATGCAAAGTACTTCCTCTAAGGACATATAACTTTGCAGAATTAAGATCACCTTTCAAGCAAACAAAAGAACCTTTTGATACCTTCAGAACGCCATCTGAACCGGAGTAATGGAAACCTTCTGCATCGAGCGTGCTGAGCGAGATGAGATTTTTAGACATCCCTGGTATGTACCTCACGTTCTTCATCGTGCGTGTCATGCCATCATGTGCCTTGATCTGAACAGAGCCGATCCCCACAATGTCACACGGGTTATCATCTCCCATGCGCACAATATCTCCTTTCTGCACATGCTTATAGGAACTAAATCAATTTTCGTTAGTGCAGATATGAAACGAACAAGCGGAATCAAGTATCCATTCATCATGACCAGAAACACAACCAGCAAAAACTACCAGACAATCTCCAGAATCAGAATTTTCAGCACCAGAAACGACAGAAGCATTACCATCATGATTGTCTTTTCTCTTCTCCTTATTCTTAAGTTTCAGACAATCCTCAATAAAATGGTTAGTCTTCTTGCAATACTTACAGAACTTCTTAGATGGTTTGGACTTTGAACGACCTCTTCCGTCGTGGCTCTTGTCACGATTGTTGCCGTCATTGGAGGATCTATGCTCGGATCTGCCTCTCACATGCAACGCTTCGCCCTTGGATGGCGACGATCCGTTGGATTGCACCATGCCTTTCATCTTCTCCCTGGACTGGAGCGACTCATAAACTTCCGCAAGGGTTAGTTCATCACGGCTCAAAAGTATGGTGTCACAGAAATTAGCATATGAATTTGGCAGTGAACATAACAGTAAAAGATCTAAGTCCTCGTCATCATACTTCACCTCCATCGACTTAAGGTCGGCAACAATCTCCTTGAACACGGATATGTGACTCATCACCGACTCACCCTCCTTCATCTTGAGAGTGAACAACTTCAGCTTCATATGCATCTTACTGGTTAGATCCTTGGACATACATATCGATTCCAGTTTCAACCAGAGTTTTGCAGCACTCTTTTGCTGCAACACCTCTTGCAAAATATCATTAGATAAGTGAAGTTGAATTAGGGACAGAGCCTTACGATCTTTCCGTTTTTCCTCAGGAGTCCAATCAGCCTTGGACTGCTTCCCGAAGCCTTCCAGCGCTTCATCATAGTCATCTTTCTGTGCCAGAACTGCCCGCATCTTGACTTGCCATAGCGAGAACCTCGTTTTGTAATCCAGCAGCGGTAGATCGAACTTCATCGACGTCGTCATGGAAACCTAATCTGCAACCACAGCTCTGGTACCACTTGTTGAGAATGACGACGGATATACGGCGAAGAACACAAGATCAAACCACAGCGAGACACAAGATTTAACGTGGAAAACCCCTCCAATACGAAGGGGAAAAATCACGGGCGCCAACCAGCAAACACTCCTCACTATTATCAAGAGTCGATTACAACGCCGTGCGGCGGCTTACTAGAATAATGAATGACTTGATGTCGGTGGAACCCTAGCGACGGGGTCCGGCCTTTATCTTGAACTGTTAATTTGGAACATATTCAACAATCAACACGCTTCTGGTAAGAGCCCTAGGAGGTCTACGGAAGTATAGCCATAGGTTGTACCTTCCTAGCAAAGAGATACATAATTCTAATATAAAATGACTTATAATTTAGAATACATAAAGTATTATAACATTTTCTCACACACAAGAAAAAATTTATACTTGTAACAACAATATTCAATCAGTTTATTATCTCTCATATAATACTATTCAATCAAACGACTTTTCAAAAGGCGAACATGACCAATAATTTAACGGGAATTGGAACCGTGGATACGACAAACAATCAAATTCAGTATCTTGACAGCCAATGCAAGGAGTATGCTCCATCACCTCACGATTTTTTTTTTGTGATAAGAAAATCACCTCACGAATCACGATTGACGGCGGGTGGCGAGCGAGCGCGGATTGAAGGTGTCTGGTGTGCGCTGCATGCACTGGTTTTCCCGTGACAACTATCGCGACCTCGACGGCGATCCCCCCGATTCCCCGACACGCGCTAGCTGCATGCATGGATGCATGCGTGCAAGTTGTGTGCGCGCGCCGCGGACGACGCTGCTGTCCTTGCCAGCCGGATCCATCCGGTCTGCCGACGGGAGGCCAGATCGCCGGACGGAGCGCAACGAGCACTCGTTTTCGCACGGATATCACAGGTGGATTTTTCTCATTCTCAATTTCTCACCCCCACTCCCGGCTCCCTTTCCAGCGCTCGCCATCGACCTGCATGTACACGCACGTACGTCGTCGAAGAAACAAACACGTACGTATGGCTGCATTCGTTTGCGTTTTTTGTTTGCCGGCAGGTGCGGTAGCACAGAAAACGGCAGGAGCGAAGCGGTGCTCGGCATCTACGACGAGACAGGCAGCGTGAGAAAGGAAATACACGTACTACTAGTATAGCTAACTAAGAGGGTGTAAAAAAGAGAGTGAGAGAAATGTTTGCTTGGCAAAAAACAACAACATCAACAACAGCAAGGTGTGTGAGTGTGACGACGTGAGGTGAGGTGAGCCCTGCCGGGCGCGGCCGGGGCCGGTTGGTGGAGTCAATCAATTTGGCTGGCTGGGATGGGGCTACGTAGTACATTGATGAGCGAGAGCAACTGCAGCTCTCCTCCATGGTCCAAGCAGCTAGCCAGCTTTTTTCAGAATTCAGATTGCTGGGTTACTCTGTCTGCCTGGACTGGACCCCCGGCCGGGGAAAGCCTGTGCCTGCACTGCATGCATGCATGGCATTGGCATGGCGTGGCATGCTTGCTACTCCGGCTCTACTACCACTACTCATCAGTCATCACTCCACATACTACTCCAGTCGCCGTCGCCCCGGCCGGCGGCCACTGTGCCTGCGAATCTATACTGTGCCTTTGATCCGCCCTGAGACGCACTGTTGCTGTCACTAGCAGCTGGGCCCGCCAACAACATGGTATGGTCATGGTCTACTACTGTAGTCCTCTCCTCTGGTTTACTCCATTGCAATTGCAACCCCTGTCCTGTGTGCGTAGATTTAGAAATATACTCCTACGTGTAAAGCGAACGAGAAGGACAATGGGTCTCCCTATGTCTCTGTGTCCGTTCCTGACACTGGAGGAGATGAGAGAATCTCACCCCAAATATATCTGCCTCCAGCTAGCTCTCTTCCAGTGAAGAAACAAAAACAAAAAAAACTCAGGATCCAGGCCAGCTCAGGGTGTAGACTTATATAGTGCTATTAGTTAGCCTCTAAGAGCTAGTATGTATGCTACTAAAAAAATGTGATGTGCCAAGCCTAATGTGGTAGAATTGACCTTCGGCTCAGATGCGTGATCTGCTTGGCCTGTTGTGGTAGCACTATCATCGATCGATCACCAGGAAGAGCTCCGTGACTCCCGTCAACTCCAATTGTACTAGCTAGCTACTAATAATAGACTAATAGCCAGCAAAATGTTAAAATATATATAACTCTGCATTTACGGTTGCAGTTGTGAGGCCATTTCGATCTTGTGCAGTGAATCAAACCTGACCAGAGTTTAGCCCTGTTTAGGAGATAGAGATCCTTCAAAACCATTTCTCTCCATCGACAAGAGAAATCCTACCAAGCGATTTGGGGGAGATTATTTAAGGTGCTGAACCGCAAACTTTTCTTGAATTCTACGGGAACCAAAAAAATTCATATCCCTACCAATTGGGAGTTTGGGACCCTGCTTTCCTCAAATTCTGATTCAGGACCAGACCACGTTTCAGACATGGTTTGTTATAGATTATGGGGAAAAAGATAATGTAAATGTTTGATGTGTGCTAACGAAGCATGAGTTTAGGAGCACAAGATGGAACGGGCAAACAATATAGTAGTAGAAATGATTATATAATAAATCAAACTCATGCCATGCCTCGTAATGAGCAGGTCAGCTGAGTCGCAACAATCGTGGAGGCAAAGAGATTTACCGGCAAGGCAGAGAGAAACCTGCCTTGGGTCAAGCAATGAGGGAGACCAAAGCCAAGTTTTCAGCAAAGAGATGAGATGGGATCAAAGGCTACCGCACTTAATAAACTACAACGATTATTAATTCCACCGGTGAGAAGGATGAAGTCAGAGACAACTTCGATCTCATTTTTTTTCTTATAAAAAAGTTCAGACTTGTTCCCAGGCTTAAACCCCACGCATATAATCCATCCCTTAAACTAATCAATCAAGCCAAAAAAACTACTACTACTCTAGTAGCTGGCATCAACCCCAAGAAAACCGCCCTGCAAAATATCAAAGCCATTATTAATTAGCCACTGATCTTGTACTCTTCCTAGCTATTAATTAGTTGTATACTGCTGGCTACTACATCTGGGTTGATTTGATTGTCCTTTCAGACATAGAAACAGTATGTAATGCAACTAGTGTGATGATAAGTACCTCGTCTGTTCCAAATTATAAATCATTTAAAGAATCTTAGAAAATATCTTAAGTTTGATTAAAATTATAAAAAAATAGTACATTTATGACATCAAATAGGTATATTATGAAAATATAATTGACGAAGAGTCTCATGTCTGATGATACTTAGTTAGCATCACAAATATTATCATATTATTAGATAAATTTGGTCGAACTAGAGATGTTTTGACTCATTTAGGACCAATAGAGTATTATTTTTTTTACAGAACTCCTTGGTAGGAGTAGCATACTAATTAGATGTTGACAAAAATACTGAAATGGTGCAGTAGTAGTACTTGTGATGCTGAATATAATACTGAATTTTTCCACCCAAAAAGAGAATATAATACTGAAATGGTAAGATTTGTTTGGAGTTTGGCCCCTGCTGTTGCTCTCTCTCCCCTAGGCCCTTGTGAGAGCTGCGACCTGCTTGCCGATTTGCTTGCAGTTCACTCCAATGATCGAGGCTCGCATGAGGGCACAAATTGAGCATCCTATCCCTCTCTCTCCCTGTCACTCACTCACTCACTCCCATCTAATTTTGCTGCTGGCCTTTCCGTGTTCCAATGATTGCCGGGAAGATGGTAACTGCCCCCCTGCTACGGAGGGGGCTTGCTCTTTGCTTGCAACCAAAGGAGCAGGCCATGAGGAGTACTGCCGGCCGCTGCACCGGCTGCATTTGCGATGCAATGCAATGCAACTACAGGGGAGGGGGCCATGCCACATTGCCACGGCACGGCGAGAAAGCAGGGCCCTGTGGGGGGTGATGAGCCGACTCCCAGACCGCTGTACTGCTGTCTGCTGCTGCCATGCAAAAAAAATGGTCCCAAAACGCCCCTGTCTGCCGCGCCGATCGCCCCATGCTCACCTCATCACCTCCGAGTGACCTCTGCTTCCACCTTACTACTTCACTGCCTTTTTTTTTTATTTGCCCCCTCTTCTGCTCACTCACTGTAAATCCAAAGTGAGTGATAAGCAAGATCCACTTCTCTTAAACAATGGGCTTCTGATCCGAGGTAAACGGGATCTTACTGCAATTCGCCGGGTAAGCAAATCTTACTGTCAGAGCTTAGTAAATACTACTCCAGTACTACCCGTAGTAGTACTTAATGACTGGTACCGAGAGGGAGGACCGACGATAATGACTGGATCAACGCGTTGTGTGTTTGCTTTTGTGCCGGTGTCTGTCGGCCCTGCGGCAATGGGGGACGGACGGGAGGGACTTTACGCTTTACGAGTGGTGGTGATGGTGGCGGTGAAAAGTCGTAGTAGTAGTATGTGTGTGTATGTGCATGGTCCTCTCTGCTTGTGCTTATGACTTTTACAAAGCGGCGCACGGCGCCCGCCGATGCTGCTGGCTGCAACAGAGCTTTTGTACGTGGCCATGGCACTCCAATCAGAGGCTAAACTATGCAGGAGGAGTCTACTAAAAAAGCAATGACAGTGAGTGAAAAGAGGAGTAAATTAATGTAAGACCTGGAAAAAGAGAGAGAGGGTTAAAAAGCCGGTTACTGCGTCGCGTCGTGTGTGCACAGGACGACTAGCTAGCTGTTCATTGGCTAGCTTGGCTGGCTGCGGCCGCTTCTTCCTTCCACAGAGCAGAGAGATGTCTGTTGTTCTCTCTTCCCCTTGCTTGATTTCTTTGCTCTTCTTATATATTTTTTTATAATATAATAACATATACAGTACTGTACAAGCCTTTTTCAAAGGGGGATTCCCTTTATTATGCTCGTACTCGTAGCAGTATTTTTTTGCTCTTCTCACCAGCAGTGGAGCAGGCATGTGACTGTCAGCGCCGATCCCGATGCAGCGATTAGAATAAGCTGCAAAGACATCATGCAATGCAGTACTCCTACTCCTGCCTGTAAAGAAAACGTTTAGTAGGTGCCCAACTGTCTGGTGGTGCTCGCAGTAATTAGGCCCTGTTTGAATATAAGTTCAAAAGTAAAAAAAGTGGCTTATTTTGTCAAACACCTTAACTTATAAGTCACCTCTACTTATAAGTTCATAAGTTGAGGTGACTTATAAGTTAGGGTGTTTGGCAAAATAAGTCACTTTTAAGTTGGGGTGGAGCAAAATAAGTCTCTTAAGGGCGCGTTGGCTCAGCTCTCGGGAGCCAGGCTCTCACGGGCCATCAGCGAGCGAGCCAGGCTCCAGAGAAACGAGATTCAGTTTCGTTTCCCGGGAGCCAGGCTGAGCGCCAAAAACTGCACGCGAATGCACAAGTTGGACGGAGATGCAAGCAACCAATCACAGGGCAGTTGCATACGCGGAGCCTGGCTAGCGGTGCTGCAGTCAACCAATCACTCGCCAGATGCATGCGTCGAGCTTGGTTCGGCCGCGTGCAAGGAACCAAACGCCCCCTAACCCGCTGCTACTGCTAATCCCTTCTCCATCACTTCATCCCCGCCTCAACCTCAACCTCAACCGTACATATATACTGGCCCAGCTGCAAATTAAAGCTTACATTCCCGTTGGCAGCAGGATCACATCAGTTTAATAAATAAGCTTTCGAGTTAAGTTGAATCGGTCAGTACATGCAATTAGAGCCCAAGATCTCAGGAGTAAATCCTGGCTCTTTGCCAATTTAAGTTGTTTATTATTATTGAGTCGAACTAGTTTCGTCACTGGTCCAAGTCATCTACAGTAAGATTTTAGGCTGAACTTACTCATGCATGCAACTTAATACTGCTTTTTTCCCCACATGCTCTCTAATCATCATAACAAATACAGTAAGTTGCAACAGAATTGCCAATTTGGCAAAAACCTCTCCATGGTACTACCACACCCATGGAAAACCGTGGCAGTATTTCCACGTTCGCAACAGGACGATACGATCCGTCGCAATAAGTAGTTTCCTCCACACGAGAATTCATTATCTACGGAGAATCCGCGATTTATTAGATCGCGCCGGCCATTGACCAAAGGTGACATATATGTTTCTCTATTTGATTTTATAAACAATTATACAAAAAATGGACAACACAACACAATTAAATGAAAATATAAAAGATCGCTGTGGTACGGCGTTGAAGCAGTGTCTGACATCGAAACTGTTGGTGCAGTAGTTAGGGCGAAAATTAAAACCGAAGCGTGGAAAAATTAAAAGCCTGTTTGGCAGGGCTCCTCTTGAGAGGCTTCTACAGAGAATTCAGAGCTGTTTTGAAGAAGCTTCAATTTGAGGCTCCTTTAAAATGACTCCGGCTCCTCTATATTTTACTGAAAAATAACTTCTTAAAAAAAATGTTTGGCAGGACTTTTTTAGAGGAGCCAGAGCTGAAGCCAGAAAAAAGCCTGTCAAACAGACCCTAAACTCGGAGCGGACGGAGGGCAGGCTCATCACTGGTACTCCTAGCCTTGTGTGGACGACGGGACGGCCCGAGGCTTTGCTCTGCTTCCTCCAGCTACGTAGTAGTACCGACGTAGCAGCGCAACAACGACGAGGTTTTTTTTTCCGGAGTCGCGTCTCGCAGGGCCGCATGCCGCCGCCGCCTCCGCCTCCGCCTCCGTCATCGCCGCTGGTCCCCCTCTCTTCCCCTCCGGCATCTTGACGGAGGCTGAAGGGAGTAGGGATCCATTGTTTTTAATAAGTTTCTTCAGTAGATCGAGTCCTTAGGGTTAGGGTTTCTCCATGTCAAAGTTCTTGGTATTGGAGTTTTATCTCCTCCTTCTCCTCTTCTCCGGCAATGGTGAAGAAAAAGGGTGAAATCGTTTTCTCCATGGCGGCTTCGTTGAAGACGAGGACGACAACTTCGGCTTCACCATCTTCATCGGCATGACGACATGGAGATCTTTGTTTCCGGACGGCGGCATCAAGGCGGAGATGATGTCGTCGCTATGGAATAATTTTCTCCGGTCTTTTCTTCGTTTTGTTGTGGTTAGATCTGACCACAATGAAAGACTAGGGAGGATATCCTTCAGATCAGTCTTCCTCCTTCTTTGGTGATAGAAAAAAGAAGAAGGAAGACACCAACAAGAAAAAAAAATCCTCAATTCCACCTACAGGGATGTTGATCGTCCGTTGTGCATCTATTCTCAGGCTTGCCGCTATTGTTGGTGCTGAGTATTTGTCTGTGCGGATATCTATACGAAGCGTAAAAAAAGTTTGGTTTTGAGATTTAAAGTTTTTCACGGTGTGGGTATATTTTAGATGAAAATCAGTTTCTGGATTTATCTAGTATAATTTAGAGTGTTTATAATATGTTGATCTACACAACTATTATATAATATAATTCTTTTTTTTTTTGGAAAAAAAGCTACCTAGTAGTACCGACCTGTCCGCTGTCCCCCCGTCTCGTCTCGTCTCGTCAGCGCCACCGCCAGCAGCCCCAGGACTGGAAGGGGTCGGAGGCTCGGAGCGATGGCGTCCGTGGTTTCATTGGATCCGTTTCGCTTCGCTTCGTCTCGTTGTCTCTCTCGGACGGTGGAATTAAAAAAGGCCTTTTTTTATTTGTTTGTTTGTTGGTTGGTTTGTTTATTTATAGATCACAAGAAGAAGACTACTAGGAGACGGAATTCGCACGAGATGATGGTACGTGGTCAAGCACCGTAGCAGTAGACGACTTGCGGTTTCCTTTACTATGTGCTACTCGTCGCAAATTATAAAACATTCCAAGAATCTTAAAAAGTTAAAGTATCTCAAGTTTGATCGATAGTTATAGAAAAAACTATAAAGATTTATGAAATGAAATAGACATATTATGAAAATATAATTGATAACGAATCTAATGATATTATTTAACATTATAAATGTTATTATATTATCGTATAAGTTTGATCAAATTTGAGATATTTTGACTCTTTAAGATTTTTGTGATGTCTTATAATTTGGAACGGAGAGAGTGGTATATACGTGCAGTGGAGAGGGCGGGGTGCCATGGTCATGGCGCTGAAACATTCCAATATTTCTGCTACTACAAGTCGTGGATCTACTTGTCTAGGGAAAGCATCGTGAGTATATATCACATAAAGCGTAGGGTAAGCACCTCCGGTCCAAGTGTATTCCGTATTTAATAATTTATTTTTCTTTTCCCCCTCAAATAGCTAATAATTTTCCAAATATTTCTTTAAAATTTAAAAAATATTATGGGATTGTGTAGTGATTTTCAAATAATAGAAACTAATGAGTATGATTTTCAAGACTCAATAATTCAATGTTATTTATGTTTCTCCTCCCTCTATTGTTCAATGCTTACAACTTATATCCCATATTACATGATGTTTTAGAGTCTCTCACAAAAACCAACACAAAAGGCAAAAATATCAAAATGTCACTCAAGGAGTAGAGATAGAGATGTATTGGAAAAGAGAAATGTGTATTGGATTTGGAGCTTTGAGGCGGGCGAGCTGGTTGCCCGCCTTGATTAAGGCTTAACGTAGTGATCTCAAAGTTGGCATAGCTAATACCAAAGTTATAGCGGCCAACCTGAGCTACATATTTGATATTGACAAGTTTTTTTACTAAAGTCATCTAGAATCTCAAATATGTTTTAGATTCACATGTTTTGGGACCAATTTTTTTGAATTTTTTCAAACTATCTCGAATGAATCCTATACCAAAATTGCAGTCCTTGACAAGATTTAAAATTTTATAGTTAAAAGTTTTTCTTTTGAGTTCATTTAGTAGCTAAAATATCCAATATAATATTACGAAAGACTTTGACTCTCCAGAGTCACATGATTTTTGGGTTCTCCGGAAAAAATTAACGAATATGGACATATTGAGGCGACCACCTTTGTTAATAGATTTATCGAGGTGGACCACCTCGGTTTATAAAAAATGTCCGCCTCAAGAAAGATTTGTGTACTAATATTTTTGGAGTTATCTTAAATTAAACTCCTTCAAGTTTTGACCAAATTTGTATAGAAGAGCACCAAGATTTATGACACTGGATTGACATGAAATATATTTTCATAATATATCCATTTAATGTCACTGATATTGTTGTCCTTTATTAATTCGGTCAAACTTAAGTATGTTGAACTTAAATACAGCTCTAGGAATTGATCTATCCAGGATGAAGGAAGTATTGCAGAAGAGATGGAATAGACCCAATGATGCACTAAACGATGCTCACTTCTTCAAACTAAATTATGTTATTTTGACTTTTTTATACATTAATTTTGCTATGGATATGTGTACATATCTAGATACATAGCAAATTTGCATAAAAAGAATAAAGCGTTTTAACTTGGAAAGAGGTAGCATACTTTTGTGACAGAATAACTAATTCACAATGACTTGAAACCACGAGAATTGCTTGAAATAATACGGTGCCGTCTTCCACACGGCGGCAGCAAAGATGCCATTACGTGTTATTTCTTACTAGTTCAATGTAACACACGATGAATGGAAGCACGTAACTACGTAACAAAAGTTGCATGAAACCAAAAGGGCAAGGAAAAGGAGAAAAAACAAAGGCACGTAATGGGGACGGCAGGGTGCAGTGCAGCAGAAGCAACAAGCAAGCACGAATGACCCCTCCTTTTCCTTGCGTGGGGCGACTTGTCCACACCACAAAGCATTTATCATTTTGAGGCAAAGCCATCGGATTTACTCTACGTTACGAGCCCTACTGTCCTGCGATTTCCTGCACGGCCAGGCGACATTTTTCCCGTGTCCAGTGTCCTCGCAGCTAGCACAACAGTGGCCACCATCAGTCCCCCAGCACCCGGCAAGCGAAGCGGGCCACTGTTTGGCTTGGCATGTAGAGTGGTACACTGTGTAGCCGAAGAGGCAGAGCCATTGTTCTGTTCGTACATTTGCCGCCTGCGCGAACTGTCTCGACGGATTTGGGATGAATGAGAGGCCATCTCGTTCCACGGACACGAAGAGAGGGGGCCGGACTCGCCCTTGTTGACCCCGTTTAATACTTTTTTTTTGCGTTATTCTCGAGGTCGATGTTGCTGCCGGGGTGAAGGAAGGAAGGAATCTCGTGCCACTAGCAATTGTCTTGAGAATCCGATCGTGGTAAATGGAACGTGGTAGCACACTCCCTCCGACACGTCACACGTCCATGGTTATAATGTGTATTTTGATTTCGGAGGAAGAGGCCTGGTAAACAATGTATATTTGTCGGGTACGAAGGTAAGGGGTACCCTAAACTCTTCGATAAATTAACGTTAAACATAGCAACCATTTTTAAGGCAGCGACCAGCCCACTACTCGGTAAGGCGCGGCCCATCACTCGAGGGCCTCCTCCACACCAGCTGCGGCGACAAGCCACGGGCCGGCCCACTTCGACGAAAAATGACGGACCGAGGGGGCGAGCGAACGACCCCCCGGCTCCACCTCGACGCCGAATGACGGACCGAGGGGGCGAACGAACGACCGCCCGGCTCCACCCCGACGCCGAATGACGGACCGAGAGGGCGAGCGAACGACCCCCCCCCCCGGCTCTTACGTCGACGAACGAAGGACGGACGAGGGGTCGAACGAACGACCCCCCGACCTCTACCTCGACCTCACCGACCCCGTCGGTGCTCCGACCTCTACCTCGACCTCTCCGACCCCGTCGGTGCTTCGACCTCTACTTCGACCAGGGGTCGAACAGACGACCCTCGGACGAGGGGCTCGATTAACCCAACTGCTCCCGGCATGGGTTAAAGTGAACCCACCTAACGACATGGGCGCCCGCGTCCGCTGTCAAATCCGCCAACTCCCCGTCAGGTCCCCGATTCCTGTCAACTGTGCCGCCACTGTCGCCACTACGCGAGTACGGACTCCAACAGTACCCCTCGGAAAGTGAACAGTGCGACCCTCGACGACGACTTCGGAAACGCGACAGAGCCACGCAGGGCTCGACCCCCCCTCTCGACCGGGGGGCTCGACCCCACTCTCCAACAACTCCAGTACGGAGGCCGTCCCATCCGCCCCGTCCCGCTTCAGCCGTGGGATTCGTGCCTGCCCGCGGGCACTGTGCTGCGACGACTTCCACTGCCGCCACGACCGGGGATGCCAGAAGGACGGGAAGGCCACGCCGCCACAGTGCTCAACGTCTCTCCGCCAACACTGTGCCGCGGATACGCTACCCATACTGCCACTGTTAGGACCCTGTACCCTCGGACCTCCCCTTGGTCTATAAAAGGGGACGCCGAGGTAGAGGATGGGGGGAGCTTCTTCCTTTTTGGACGGTCAGAGCCTGAAACCTCCGGGACCTCAGTTCAGACTCTGACACTCCACGCACACACACACCCGCCACTCGATCGACCCCTCGGGTGGCAAACCCTGTGTAACACAGCTTGTACCCCCCCTGTACGAGCACGCTTTGGGTGCGAGATAATACAAGTCATCCTCCCCCCGCTGGACGTAGGGCCTTCTTTGCCCGAACCAGGATAAACCTTGTGTCCATCTTGCATCACGTCTGAGAGAGGGAGCACGCGATATACAAATTTACTCGTTGGTGGTCTTGACCCCCGGTCATAACACCGACAGTTGGCGCGCCAGGTAGGTGGATTCGCGTGTCGACCAACTCCGAACTACTCTCTCAAATGGATTCTACCATCCCACCGTTCCCGTTCACCACCGTCATCTGGTTCGGCAGTCTAGGGTTCGTTTCCACGGACCAGGGCGACTTCATAGTCTTTCCCTCCGCCCGTGGCTAGACATCAGCAGCTCCGCTGCGCCGGAGCCAGCAAGGATCAGGCGACGGTCCCTCCGCTTGCGACTCTGGCCTGCGATCAGGAGGAGGCGCGAGCGGCTCCGACGCGCTCGTCGTCGTGCGAGTTCTGAGGCGTCGGTGCCGTTCCCCCGGTCCCAGTTGGCGACACAGCCCCTTCTCCTAGGGGTCCGCTTGACCCACGCTTGTGGGCCGAGGGCGGGCGTCTCCCCGAGCGGGACTTCGGCTCTGCCACGTCGTCGTCCCCGGAGGCTCCCGTGGCCTCTCCGACACCCTCGATCCCGTCACCACCGCGTGACCCGTTCCCATACGGGCTCCGCAACAGTGCCGGACTCTACTCTGCCTTCGCAGGGCTGCGGATACATACATATGACGAGTCTCCATGGACTCCGTCGTGGGATACGGTCGATCCCGTCACCACCTCTTCACCGGGCGAGCTAGAGCTGCCCCGTACATGGGGCACGTTACGGCGGCGCCTGGAGGAGGAAGAAACGGGTAGACCCTTCCCTCCCTTCTACCACGCCGACCTCGACTCGGACTCTCCCGACGAGAGTTATGACTCCACCCGGGAGTGCTTCCACCTCGATGAGCACCTCGATGAGCAAGCCGATCCTCTGGAGGATGTCGATGACACCGCGGCCACCGAAGAAGGAAGGGGGACCAACGTCACGCCAGCTCGAGATGCCATTCCCCCAAGTCCTGATAGAGCCGATCCACCCCCCGACGTCCAGATTACACAGGTCCAAGAGCTTCTCAGCAAGCTCGAGGAGGAGCGCCTACGTCTTCAGCAGCTCGAACACGCCCTCGAGGGGGATCGAGGGCGTCCTCAGGGTGGAGGAGCTCGCGAGCGGGCCCGGGAAGTCCACCGGCAGATCATCGAGGAGGGGAACGCCGAACCCCGAGTCTTCAACCGCACTAGCCAGAATGTCATAGCAGCCGCGATGCTGCTCCGCGACATGCCAGCGCCATTGACCCCCCAGGCACGGCGTATCAGGGACGAAATCCAGGGGCTTCTCCAAACTGCGGCCGTACAGTAGGCGGAGAGCTCAGCCTCGAGGCGTCGAGGGGCTGCCTCCGAGCGACAAGCAGCGCCCCCTCGACAAAATCGGGAGGTCTCCGTCCACCAGAACAAGGCACCCCAGGGCCAGGTCGAGCGACGATCGGTTCAGGAACTCCTCGTCGACGACCTCCCCCCTCGGGTGAACAATCAACGTCGGTACGGCGACGCCGAGGCTTGAGGCTACAACGCTCACCGAGGTGGGCGCTACGACAGCGACGAAGACCGATGCCGGTCTCCGGAGCCGCCGGGGCCCCGAGTCTTCGGTAGAACCATCCGACGGGCCTCCCTGCCCGTACGTTTCCAACCACCCACCAGCCTGGTCAAGTAGGACGGCAAAACCAAGCCAGAGCTCTGGCTTGCCGACTTCAGGCTGGCATGCCAGCTGGGTGGAGCCAACAATGACCACGTCATCATTCGGCAACTCCCACTGTTCCTCTCCGACACCGCTCGGAGGTGGCTCGAGGAGCTACCCCCGGACTTGATCCAGGACTGGTCCGACCTGGTCCGGATCTTCGAGGGCAACTTCAAGGGCACCTACGAGCGGCCGGGCAACCCCTGGGACCTTCGCAGCTGCAAGCAGAAGCCAGGGGAGACCCTCCGCGCCTTCACCCACCGATTCTCGAAGCAGCGCACCGCACTGACCCACATCTCCGACCACGAGGTCATCGCGGCGTTCATAGCCGGGACAACCTGTAAGGAGTTGGTGCGGGAGCTGGGGCGAAACACCCCCAAGACCGCCAACGAGCTCATGGACGTCATCGCCAACTACGCAGCTGGCGAAGAGGCCGTTGGCGCATTCTTCCAGATTCCCCCAGGGAAGGGAAGGGCAACGCGGATGAGCCCGGGGGCTCGGACGATGGGCCCAAGAGAAACAATGGGCCCAGAAGGAACAACGACGGCAACGGCGGCCGGAAGAAGAAGAAGAAGAACCAACAAGGCCGACGCAACATCGAGCCCAACGTCGAGCACGACGACGAGCCCGATGACCTTGTCGCTGCGGAGGACAAGAGGAAGCCTCGAGGGCCCCCTCCCGACGGGGGCGTCTTCGATAAGATGCTGAAAGAGCCTTGCCCCTATCATATGGGGCCGGCCAACCACCGCCTCGAGGACTGCCGCATGCTCCGAAAGCACTTCGTCCCTCCTGGCTTCAGGAGAGATGACGGCAAGGAAGACCCGCCCTGTGACGCCCACGTCAGGGGCGATGTCAAGAAAGGAGGCTTCCCCGAAATTCACGACTGCTACATGATTTACGGGGGACCCTCGACTCGCCTCACCACGCGCCAGCGCAAGAGGGAGCGTCGAGAAGTTTTTTTCCGTTCGGGCCCAGGCCCCGCGATACCTCGACTGGTCCCATACGCCGACCACCTTCGATCAGGACGACCACCCCGAGCACATCCCCAACGCGGGGGCTTACCCGCTCGTCGTCGGCCCGATCATCCTCAACACCCGCCTCACCAAGGTGCTCATGGATCGGGGGAGCAGCCTCAACATCATCTACGCCGAGACCCTCGACCTCCTGGGGGTCCCGAGGAACATGCTCCTGCCCAGCGCGGGGGGGTTCCACGGGATCGTCCCGGGGAAGAAGGCACTCCCGATCGGTCGCATCAAGCTGTCGGTTTGTTTCGGCGTCCCCTCGAACTTCCGAAAGGAAGAGCTGACCTTCGAGGTGGTCGCGTGGCGAGGCACCTACCACGCCATCATTGGTAGATCGGGATACGCCAAGTTCATGGCGGTCCCGAACTACACCTACCTCAAGCTCAAGAAGTCGGGGCCCTCGGGGGTCATCACCGTCGACACCCCCTACGAGCACGCATACGACTGCGACGTCGAGTGCGTGGAAAAAGCCGAGGCCCGTGAGGATTCGGCTATCCTCGCGGCCCTCGACGACTTGTCCGGAGAGATCCCCGACCCCAAGCGCCATGCTGGCAACTTCAAGCCGGCGGAAGACACAAAGACCGTCCCGCTCGACCCCGGCCTCGCGGATGGGAAGGCGCTGACGATCAGTGCCACCCTCGAGCCCAAATAGGAAGCAGTGCTCGTCGACTTTCTCCGTGCGAATGCCGACGTGTTCGCATGGAGTCCCTCGGATATGCCGGGCATTCCGAGGGAGGTCGCCGAGCACTCCTTGGACATCCGAGCCGGGTCCAAACCGGTGATGCAACGCCTGCGCCGCTTCGACGAGGAGAAGCGCAGGATCATCGGGGAGGAGGTCGACAAGCTTCTGAAGGCCGGATTCATCAAGGAGGTGCATCATCCCGAGTGGTTAGCTAATCCCGTGCTTGTAAAGAAAAAGAATGGGAAGGATAGGATGTGTGTAGACTACACCAGTTTGAATAAAGCATGTCCTAAAGTTCCTTTTCCTTTACCACGCATCGATCAAATAGTAGATTCCACTTCGGGATGTGAAACCCTTTGCTTCCTTGATGCGTATTCCGGCTACCACCAAATAAAGATGAAGGAGTCCAATCAGCTCGCGACCTCCTTCATCACTCCCTTCGGCATGTTTTGCTACGTCACCATGCCCTTCGGCTTGTGGAACGCTGGGGCCACCTACCAGCGATGCATGCTCCACATCTTTGGGAAACACATAGGGCCGACCGTCGAGGCCTACGTCGATGACATCGTGGTCAAGTCCAGAACAGTCGGAAACCTGGTCGGAGACCTCGAGATCGCGTTTGGGTGCCTTAGGGCTAATCGCATAAAACTAAATCCTGAGAAGTGTGTCTTCGGGGTCCCTCGAGGCATGCTCTTAGGGTACATAGTTTCCCAGCGCGGCATCGAGGCCAATCCCGAGAAGGTAACCGCCATCACGAGGATGGGCCCGATCAACGACCTCAAGAGCGTGCAAAGGGTTACTGGGTGCCTCGCCGCCCTCAGTCGCTTCATCACGAGGCTCGGAGAGAAGGCCCTACCCCTTTACCGACTCCTAAAGAAGACGGAACACTTCGCGTGGACCACCGAAGCCGAGGAATCGCTCTCGAGGCTCAAGGCCTTGCTCACTTTGCCCCCGGTCTTGGTACCCCCGAGTCCGGCCAAACCCCTCCTGCTCTATGTTGCAGCAACTACCCAGGTAGTCAGCGCGGTCATAGTGGTCGAGAGGGAAGAGGAAGGGCACGCCCCGCCGGTTCAGAGGCCTGTCTACTTCGTAAGTGAGGTCCTTACCGAGACTAAGAAGAGGTACCCCCACATCCAGAAGCTGTTGTACGCGGTCATCCTTACTCGGCGTAAGCTCAAACACTATTTCCTGGGCCATCCGGTCACTGTGGTTTCATCTTTCCCCCTCGGAGAGATAATCCAGAACCGGGAGGCATCAGGAAGGATCGCCAAGTGGTCCGTCGAGCTCATGGGGGAGACCCTCTCCTACGCCCCTCGGAAGGCTATCAAATCTCAGGTACTGGCAGATTTCGTTGCAGAATGGACCGACACCCAACTACCCCCAGCGCAGGTCCAGAGCGAGCTCTGGACCATGTACTTCGACGGATTGTTGATGAAGACGGGAGCAGGCGCCGGATTGCTGTTCATATCACCCTCAGGGTCCATATGCGCTACGTCATCTGCCTCCACTTCCCCGCCTCCAACAACGTCGCTGAATATGAGGCCCTCGTCAGCGGCCTGCGCATCGCCATCGAGCTCGGGGTTCGACGCCTCGACGTGCGAGGGGACTCTCAGCTGGTGATCGACCAAGTGATGAAAGACTCGAGCTGCCACGACCCTAAGATGGAAGCCTACTGCAAGGAGGTCCGAAGGTTCGAGGACAAGTTCTATGGCCTCGAGCTCAACCACGTAGCCCGTCGGTACAACGAAGCTGCCGACGAGCTGGCCAAAATCGCATCTACTCGAGGCACGGTCCCTCCCGACATCTTCTCGAGGGATCTGCACACACCGTCCATCAACCTGGACTCGGGGGCTCCCGCCCTCGAGCAAGGGGTCGACCCACCCCCCTCGACCGATCCCCCCTCGAGCGGGGGAGAGGTCATGGAGATCGACGGGGCCGTCGCAGCGCCAACCCCTCCGACGGATTGGCGCGCGCCTTACCTCGAGTACCTGACGCGAGGCGAACTCCCGGAAGACCGCACGGAAGCCCGTAGAGTAGCTCGACGTGCCAAAACCTACGTTTTATACGGGGATGGCCGCGAACTATATCGACGAAGCCCGTCGGGTGTACTTCAACGCTGCCTCACCCTCGAGGAGGGGAGGGTATTGCTGAAGGACCTACACTCGGGGGCTTGTGGCCACCACGCGGCGCCGAGAACGCTGGTAGGAAGTGCCTTTCGACAGGGCTTCTACTGGCCGACGGTCGTCAACGACGCCACTAAACTCGTTCGATCCTGCAAGGGATGCCAATTCTACGCCAGGCAGACCCACCTACCCGCCCAAGCTCTTCAGATGATACCCATAACTTGGCCGTTCGCAGTATGGGGGCTCGACATGGTCGGCCCCCTGAAAAGAACCAAGGGTGGCCACACTCACCTTCTTGTGGCTATCGACAAGTTCTCGAAGTGGATCGAGGCTCGACCCATCGCCAACATCCAGTCTCGACAAGCCGTGCTATTCTTCACCGACGTCATCCACCGCTTCGGGGTCCCCAACGTCATCATCACCGACAATGGCACGCAGTTCACCGGCCAAAAGTTCCTGGACTTCTGTGACCATCACCACATCAGGGTGAATTGGTCCGCAGTTGCCCACCCTCGAACTAACGGTCAGGTCGAGCGTGCCAACGGTATGGTTTTGCAGGGCCTCAAGCCAAGGATCTTCGATCGGCTGAACAGGCATGGCAGGAGGTGGGTCAATGAGCTGCCCGCTATACTATGGAGTCTCCGAACGACACCGAGCCGAGCCACGGGGTTCTCTCCGTTCTTCTTGGTCTATGGGTCCAAGGCCGTCCTCCCCACTGACCTCGAGTACGGGTCCCCTCGACTGAAAGCCTACAGCGAGCAAGCCAACACGGTAGCCCGAGAGGACTCCCTCGACCAGCTCGAGGAAGCCCGTGATGCGGCCCTCTTCAAGTCGGCACGGTACCAGCAGACGCTGCGGCGCTACCATGACAAAAACGTGCGCAAAAGGGACCTCAACGTCGGCGACCTCGTTCTGCGCCATCGACAAAGCAACAAGGGGGGTCACAAGTTGACACCACCTTGGGAGGGACCCTTCATCGTGGCAGAGGTGCTGAAGCCTGGCACTTACAAACTAAAGAACGAGAAGGGCGAGATCTTTACCAACGCGTGAAACATCGAACAACTACGTCGCTTCTATCCCTGAGGCCCCAGGGCCTTGTATATTTTCGCATTTATGTACAAATTCTCGAATGAATAAAATGTTCTCGAAACACGTTTCACGTTCATTCGCAGCTCGAAGGTAGCCTCGACTTTGCCCGGACAAAGTCGAGCTCCCCTCGGGGGCTGACAGGAGGGCACCCCCCTCCTAAGTCCCCGAAAAATCCGAACGTTTTTTCGAAACTCAACTCTCCCTCTCGATTTTCGCCTCGAGTACACTTCATAACTAAGTAAAGGCGCCTCGAACTCCCTAAGGGTCGAGGGTGTCGTCGAGCCAGGCATCCACCTACGCCCCAGGGCTACGGTATCCCCGCTCGCCACCCCCCTTCCAGGAATACGAACGTGCGTCGAATACTTAGTTCACAAGCGTCGACTTAGGCAAAGAAAAGCAGAGGGAGCCCGAGAAGTAGAAATAACGAGACGAACCCGTCTATAGCACTAAGGTAGCCTTGACTTTGCCTCAGCAAAGTCGAGCCTCCCTCGGGGGCTAACAGGGGGGGCACCCCCCTCCTAAGTCCCCGAAAAACTCGAATGTTTTTTTCGAAACTCGACTCTCCCTCTCGTTCTTCGCCTCGAGCACGCTTCATAACTAAGTAAAGGCGCCTCGGACTCCCTAAGGGTCGAGGGTGTCATCGAGCCAGGGACCCACCTACGCCCCAGGGCTAAGGTATCCCCGCTCGCCACCCCCCTTCCAGGGATACGAGCGTGCGTCCAACACTTAGTTCACAGGCGTCGACTTAGGCAAAGAAAAGCAGGGAGAGCTTGAAAAAACAAAAATAATTATGTGCATCTCGATCAAAATGCATTATACACAAAAAGCCCTCGGGGGCATGGCATTGTATCAGTACAAAGGCCTAACTATTACATGGACCTTCTTGTCCAGATATGGCTCGCAGGCCCGGGACTACCCGTTGACACCTTCCAAGGGCTACTCGTCCACCGAGGGGATCACCTCGGGTTCGAAGAGTTTCGCCAGCAGGCCTCCAGGCACCTCTGCGTGATCCATCAACTCCTGGCACTTCGCGTCGTTCTCTTCCTCGGTCAGCTTCGGGTCGGTGGCGAACCCGTCGACAACGAGGTTGAGGTCCACGTCGTAGAGCGAGTTGACGACCACGAGGGCCCGCTTCACGCCCACATGCAGGGCGGCTCGGACGTTCTCCGTCACCCCCGCGTCATGGAGTAGAAGCGGCGCAGCAGGGAGTCCCCTTGAGCATCCCCCTCGACCTCCGGCTCCGGCCTGACCGACAGGTCGTTGCAGAAGGTGTTGATGGCATCCGCGAGCGTCGCGTTGAGGTTCGCCTCAGTGCCGAGGAGGCCCTGAAGATTGTCCAGGTCCTTGTGGGCGCGGGCATTATCCTTCGCAAGCTCTGCCGAAACAAGCAAGCAACAGTCAAAACCCAAAAAAGCAGAAAGAGGGTCGAGGTAGGACAGATTCTCCAACACTCCCGAAACACTCACCTTGGGCCTACACGTCCAGGGTGGAGTAGGCCCGCTCGGTCTCCTCGAGCTGGCGGCGGACGTCGACAAGGTCGGAGGACTGATCCTTGACCTTGGCCTCGAGGCCCTCGATGGTTTTGCCTGCGTCATCGAGGGCCGTCTTCTGGTTCATCGCCACCACGCCCAGGGAGGTCGCGTGGGTCCGAGCCTTCTCCTCCGAGGTGGCCAGCGCGTTGCGCTCGCGGGAGACGGCGTCGAGGTCTCCCCGGAGCCCTCGGATGCTTTCCGTCGCCCGGGCCAGCTCCTCCTTCAGCCGGGCAGCCTCCTCCTCGGCCTTGCGCTTGGCCTCGAGGGCAGCATCCCGCTCCTGCCCGACGGTGACAGAGGACTGAAGGGCGAGGTCGACTTTCGTCTGCGCTGCCTGCAAGGCCGCCCAGGCTTCCTTCTGGATGGCCTCGTAGCCGGCCTTCGCGTGGGCGACCTTCGACTCGGCATCCTTCCGGACAGCCGCCATCTCAGCCTTCGCGCGGGCGACCTCATCCCCCGCCCTATCCAGCGAGGCGCGGAGGGTCGAGAGTTGTCCCTGTACCCGGAGAATGTACTGGGACTTCTCGTAAGACCTCACCCGCAGCGACTAACGAAGATAAAAATGAAGACCGTCAACAATCGGCAACCAGACAATTCGAATACAATCTAAGGGGGAACAAAACCCACCTCCATTCCCTCGCGTATGTCCGCGGCGGCGACCTCCACAGCGCGACGTATCAAGTGCTCAAACCACGCCCGATACTCCTCGACGAGCTCCCACCGTCGGAGCTCGGACTGGTCATCGAGCGTGAGAAAAAGCCGCTCGGGGTCTCGAGGGTCCGCCAACTCGAGAACCTCCTGGCCCCAGGCCACGCTGCGGGCGGCGATCCTCTGTTCGACCGTTCCCGTGACGCCCTCGCGCAGATCCCCCCCCCTCGATAAGCGGAAAGGGGCGAGGCTTCTTCCGCCTGTCCTCTCCGGTCCTCGGGGCCACCTCGCGAGGACGTCGACGGCCCCGCCAAGCCGTCGCCACCAGGAGATGAAGACCCCGGCCAGTAGGACGGCCCTGCGCGATGAAGGACTCGAAAAAGTAAATACGCAGCAAGGCAAACCCACTACGTCCCGAGTGAGTCAAAGTGTGACTTACCTCGAGACAGTGGCCCCCCAACCTCGAGGGGAGGCCGAGCCACCTCCGGCCCCGCCCGAGGAGCCGCGACGATGGTCGTCTCCGCCGAGCCCACTAGCTCGGCCACCATCTCGTCCACCTGGGCGGGGGTGGACTCCATCAACATCCCGCCCTGCGCCGGCGTGGGCGTTCCCTCGGGCCGGTCGACCGGACCCCCCGCCTCGAGCTCCGGCGTCGTCGAGGGGCCCTCGGGCGTGGCGGCGGTCGTGCCCTCGCGCTCGAGCCGGAGTCGACACTCCAGTGCAGCTAGGCCCTCGGGCCAACGCCCCGGCGTTGGGTGAGCCGGAGCCTCCCCCTTGTTCACAGGGGCCTGGGGCCCGACCACCTCCACCTCCTCGGCCGCGACCGCCGTCGGCGGAAGCTCCGCGCCCACCGGGGCGCCAGGTGCGACTTCTTCCGACGGCCGCGCGGGCACCACGACGGGCTCGCCTCCTCCGCCGTCTGAGCAGACACCGAGGCCCCCTGCGCCTTCCCCCGTGCCATCGCCTCCGGGCCGTGGCTGCCCATGCCGCCTCGGGGGCAACCGTCGAAGGGGGCGGGGCGGCAGGACCGACCTCGGCGGCTACTTGGACCGCAGCCCCCACCTTCAGCTTTTTGGCAGGGGCTAAGGGCGTGGCTCCCTACGGGCGCTTCGACCTGAAAAAGAAACACGTGTGCAACGATAAGCACGGGTCGTTATCGACAAAAAGAAAAAACAGACAACGTCCATGAAAGCGACTTACCCCCTCGGAGCCCGGCGCTTCGGCCCGGTGACCGTCGGGCTGGTCGAACCCTTGAGCAGCACCGCCTGGGGGGCGGGGGTCAAGGCGGCTCTCGGCACCGTCTCCCGGGCAGGGGCCGGCGGCGCCACTGTCGTCCCCTTGCCGGCCCCCACCTGCGTCGACGGGCCCGGCGCCCGTGCGCTCGACGCAGCAGGCGTCGGGGGCTCGCTCGATCGACCCCCCGACGGCGGCGCCACCGTCGTCCCCTTGCCGGTCCCCACCTGCGCCGACGGGCCCGCCACCCGTGCGCTCGACGCGGCGGGCGTCGGGGGCTCGCTCGGTCGACCCCCCGATGAGGACCGCGACGTCTGCGAGCGCGTCTGCCGCGGCACGTCTTCCTGAGAAGCCACGAGGCGCTCCGCCAGTGGCCCAGCTTCGATGGAAGGGGCCGACCTCGAGGTCGACCCCTCCCCTCCACCAGTTACAACGGCCGCCTGTTCAGGCGCCATCTCCTCACCCTCCACATCACTCCAGTTCACCACCTCCTCTTCCTCATCCTCCTCGTCCTCCTCTTCCGAGGGCGACAACTCCTCCTCGAGGCCCTCCCGCCTCTGGCGGGCCCGCCGCTGCTCTCTCAGCTCTCTCTCCCGGGCCCTCTTGGACGTGGCCACCTTGGCTTTGTCCTTGTCGGACTTCTGCTTCTCCGCGTGGAGGCGATTCGCCTCCTTCGCGGCCCGGTCCTCCTTCACCGGCGGAGGCGAGGGTCGGTAGGACACATTCCCCTGTGGAACGCAAGGCAGTTAGAGCACGGGCAGAGAGGACGGAAGGGGCGAGCGCGAGGACTCTAACCAGAGGAAAGGACCTAACCAGCTCAAGGAAGCTCTCGTCCGGCTTCATGGCTATCTTCGCGATGTTCTTGGGTCGAACGACCCCGCGAAGAAGCGGCGGACGCGGCGGACCACCCTATTCGGGGCCAGTTCTTCTTTGGCGAAGCGACAGCCCAAGAGATCGACCCCCGGACCCATCTCGTCGATGCGGAGGGGTCGGGCCATCAGCGGCATGACCCGCCGCCGGTGGAACGCTGAGCGACGATCTCCGCCGTGAGCCCCTTCTCCTTCAGATGCCTGAGCGCGTCCAGCAAGCCGTCGAGGCGGCCCTGCTTGTCCGTCGGGATGCCATATCCCCAGCGGTCGGGCTCAGCGTCGAGTGTCCTCCCGGTGTACGCCGGGAGCAGATCGTCGTCGTTCCTCAGGTAGAACCACCTGGAGTGCCATCCGGAGTGGCTCGAGGACAGCTTCGCCGGGATCCAACACTTCGGCCGCTTGACGGAGATGCTGCAGCACCCGGCCCTGACCATCCGGCGGGTACCCTTGTCGACCGAGGCGTGGAAGATGCTGGCCTTGAAGATATGGAGCCACAGCTCCCAGTGGGGCTCGATCCCAAGGTAGCCTTCGCACACCGCGGCGAAGACCGCTGCCTGGCTGACGCCGTTGGGGGTGAGGTGCTGGAGCTCCACGCCGTAGTAGTGGAGGCGCGCACGCAGAAAGCGGCTGGGTGGGGCACCCAGTCCTGCTCGGGGGAAGATCTCGAACGATACCACATACCCCTCCGGCGGGTTGGGCTCGGCGTGGTCCCGCGACGGAAGCATCCACTCCGGCCTCTCCGCCGTGGTAACGGGCCGGAGAAAACCACTCTCCACCAACCCCGTCAGATGCGAGATGTTCACCAGGGAGGCGGGCCAGTCGTCGGCGCCGACGAGGTCGAACTTGGCCATAGGGACGGTGGTTTGCTCGGACTTAGGGGCGGACAGTACGTTCCCTATCTTTCTCTTTCTCTCTCTCTCGCTCGTGCAGAGTTCCGGCTCGCGGGATGCCTAAGGCAGAGGCGGAGAGAAGAAGGCAAGGAAGACGAAGGCAAGGAGGCGAGGAAGGCAAGTGTGCGGAAAGAGCACCCGACTCCTCACCTTCGCTATTTATACGCGGGAGGCCAACGGACGGATCCGGCAAACAGGCAAGAGAATCTCCGCATTTAGTTTGTCTATACTACCTTCCTCGTATTCCTCCAGGATAAGGCGTCCCGTCCCATCATCGGGCTCCGCGCCGCACTCCGCCCTGCAACCGCCACTGTTGCGCCGAACGGACATCACCTAAAAAGGCGCGCGGCCGGAAACGTCGTCTTCGAGGGTAAGGAATCTTGAGGCAGCGAGAGCTGGCCCTCGAGAGAGGGTTCGACAGCTACCCTCGAGTACCCGAGGCCAGAAATGACCTCGGGTTAGGACCTCGGTCCACCCCCAAAATCTCGAGGGGACAAAGGCCGGCCTAGGAACGGGTTCGATAGCCCCCCTCGAGTACCCGAGGCCGGACGGGGCCTCGGGTCGCCAAGTGCAGTTCGTTCCACGGCCTCAAAGGGGTAAAGGCCGGCCCGTCCGGGGGTTCGACAGCCTCCCTCGAGAGCTCCGGCACAGGTATGTCCCCAAGTTCAATACAACAACCACCTGCTTTTCCCCTCGGCGGTCCACAAGGCAGGACTCCTCCTCCTGAGGATAGCGTCGGATGATGAACCATCCGTCAAATCTTGAGGGAGCGAAGGTTGGCCCTTACATAGGGCTCGACAGCCGCCCTCGAGTACCTGAGGTCAGGAAGGACCCATGGTTAACGGACTCCGGTCCACCCCCAAATCTTAAGGGAGCGAAGGCTGGCTCCACGAACGGAGTTCGACAGCCGCCCTCGAGTACACGAGTCAGGGATGTCCCGGTGGCTCGAGAACGAACTCTCGAGGATCCCTAGGACATATCCGAGGCATACCTAGGAACACCTAAGGATCCCTACGCTGGGAGGCATCGAGCCACCAACTCCTATCGAATGGGGTTGGCACCTTGGTGATCCACATAGTCGTGCTTAGTAAGCCGTACGGCTTGCTTAACAATGAGAATGCCTCCGGGCCACTAGTCGACCCCTATCGAACGGGGTACGAGTTCTCACTCGGATTTTTACCCGTACAGGGCACCATTTCTAATGGACTCATGCCCGAGAACAGCTCACCGAGGACTTCGGGCTCGTCCTAACGAGGATAGCATGATGCTCTTCACCCCACAATCCGAACGAAAGGATCCGTGGGAAGGACGCTATGGGGTAGTGAAGGCCTAGCCATTCGAGGGCTCGAGGGCCCGACTACGCACGGCACCCCTCGATGAAAGAGGGTCGAAAAACTAGTAACCTGGCAGACAGAGTCGACCTCTCAGGCGGGGCGCTCTGACTCCAGTTGTGCTCGAGGGAGCGAAGGCTGGCCCTCGGTAGGGTTCGACAGCCGCCCTCGAACACTTCTCTTTTCAGGGAAAGGAATGGAATCGCCCCCTCGACAGGGTGCCACGTCTCCAGGTATCCTTAAAAAGACCCCTCTATACAACGTATTTTAGCCCCTAGAGGAGTTCTAAATCACTCTTCTGGGGCCCTGGGGGCTACCCCCGCGGGGTGCGCTCGCGCGCACCCCACGGAGAATCGAATTTCTCACTAACCCTACAGGCCAAGGACAAAACCTCCGAGTAATCCTTACTCCTTCCAAGAAAACATGTATCATAGCCCCCAGAGGAGTTCTAAATCACTCCTCTAGGGCCTCGGGGGCTACTGTCGGGTACGAAGGTAAGGGGTACCCTGAACCCTTCAATAAATTAACGCTAAACATAGCAACCATTTTTAAGGCAGGGACCAGCCCACCACTCGGTAAGGCGCGGCCCATCACTTGAGGGCCCCCTCCACACTAGCTGCGGCGACAAGCCACGGGCCGGCCCACTTCGACGAAAAATGACGGACCGAGGGGGCGAGCGAACGACCCCCCGGCTCCACCTCGACGCCGAATGACGGACCAAGGGGGCGAGCGAACGACCCCCCGGCTCCACCCCGACGCCGAATGACGGACCGAGGGGGCGAGCGAACGACCCCCCCGGCTCATACGTCGACGAACGAAGGACGGACGAGGGGTCGAACGAACGACCCCCCGACCTCTACCTCGACCTCACCGACCCCGTCGGTGCTCCGACCTCTACCTCGACCTCTCCGACCCCGTCGGTGCTTCGACCTCTACCTCGACCAGGGGTCGAACGGACGACCCTCGGACGAGGGGCTCGATTAACCCAACTGCTCCCGGCATGGGTTAAAGTGAACCCACCTAACGACATGGGCGCCCGCGTCCGCTGTCAAATCCGCCAACTCCCCGTCAGGTCCCCGATTCCTGTCAACTGTGCCGCCACTGTCGCCACTACGCGAGTACGGACTCCAACAGTACCCCTCGGAAAGTGAACAGTGCGACCCTCGACGACGACTTTGGGAACGCGACAGAGCCACGCAGGGCTCGACCCCCCCCCTCTCGACCAGGGGGCTCGACCCCACTCTCCAACAACTCCAGTATGGAGGCCGTCCCATCCGCCCCGTCCCGCTTCAGCCGTGGGATTCGTGCCTACCTGCGGGCACTGTGCTGCGACGACTTCCACTGCCACCACGACCGGGGACGCCAGAAGGACGGGAAGGCCACGCCGCCACAGTGCTCAACGTCTCTCCGCCAACACTGTGTCGCGGATACGCTACCCATACTGCCACTGTTAGGACCCTGTACCCTCGGACCTCCCCTTGGTCTATAAAAGGGGACGCCGAGGTAGAGGATGGGGGAGCTTCTTCCTTTTTGGACGGTCAGAGCCTGAAACCTCCGGGACCTCAGTTCAGACTCTGACACTCCACGCACACACACACCGCCACTCGATCGACCCCTCGGGTGGCAAACCCCGTGTAACACAGCTTGTACCCCCCTGTACGAGCACGCTTTGGGTGCGAGATAATACAAGTCATCCTCCCCCCGCTGGACGTAGGGTCTTCTTTGCCCGAACCAGGATAAACCTTGTGTCCATCTTGCATCACGTCTGAGAGAGGGAGCACGCGATATACAAATTTACTCGTTGGTGGTCTTGACCCCCGGGTCATAACACCGACAATATTACTATCATATTATGCCACTAGTACTTCATTTGGAGTTTGAAGCTGGTGACATACTGGGTTGCAAGCGTTTGGTCTGTGAGCAGATTAAATTTTGTGGGTTCTAGTAGCAACTCATAAAAATAAATTTATATACGGGCTCGCAAGTCAGCCCACTTGTATCTCTAGATGGTATACCAAAAAATATATATATAATTTAATGAT
Source organism: Microstegium vimineum (assembly GCA_022036555.1). Classification (NCBI taxonomy): domain Eukaryota; kingdom Viridiplantae; phylum Streptophyta; class Magnoliopsida; order Poales; family Poaceae; genus Microstegium; species Microstegium vimineum. Next base: position 23,965,274 of record CM039137.1, read on the forward strand.
TAGTACTTGATCAAAACTTCCGTGTATCAAGTTTGGGATCATATTTATATGTTGCTTAAAATATACTCCCTCTATTCTAAATTATAAGTCCTTCTGCCTTTTTATGTACAAAACTTTTAATAATGTGACATAAGAAACCATATAATATACTCCTTCCGTCCCAAATTAAATGTCGTTTTAGATTTTCGTGTCATAACTTTGACTAGATTTATATAAAATACTTGTAACATTTATATCTCCAAATAAATTTATTATAAAACTAGATCAAAAGATCTATCTAATGATATCAATTATGTATCGTAACTATTAATAATTTCTTATATAAAATTAATTCAAATTATTGGAACGGAGGGAGTAACCTTTTATCTATCAAAACCAGATAGATTTAATCCTCTAGCTAGTTTTAAAAGTGGTTTTCTATTTTCTAATAATAATGAAAATTTGGTTTGGTCGCCATAAATTCATCATTGATTTATTTTAATAAATTTTAAAAAATGGAATATAATTCCAGTTTTATTTTAGAAAAATTATATATGTGTTTATGCTTTGTTTAGAGTTATTTGGATATTAGTTGCTTTAAATAAATAATTAGCACGACTACAAGCAATAAAGAAATAGGAAACTAATTCCAAAATAAAACTATATATAAACCACAAACCAGTAGGCAATTTTTCAGGAGAAAACAGATTCTTTCTTTCTGCTTGTTTTGGTCTTATTTTTCTAATTTGGAATATATTAATTAAGAATTTAAGGAGATCAAACCATATTTTCTTGTTATTTCTATAAAATATTAAAACTCATGTTAAACAACTAGAGGATCAAATTTATCCGTCTTTTACAGTTAAAAAGTGTCATTACTCTGTTTCATAGTTTATGGTTAAAAATCTGACTGACATGCCACTTAAAGTTTGAACAAATATACTTTACCGTGAGAGAAATTTTTTGTATGCTTTAGCCAAGTTGCTCTCAAACCCTAACGCGAGTGACAAGTTCCGTAGTCTAAATTGCGTTTTACGATAGCATGCGCCGTAGTATCCACTGGACACTACTGCCAGCTCTGGACAGTATAGATACCGTACAGTACGTGTTCATGTTTGGTGGGTAGATACTAGATGGGGTTGGACAAATGTGCCGGCACAATCCTAAAGACCTTACCGTTTCTGTTCGTATGTACTCCGGGTCCAATCCTGGTAACCTCTAACAGTTTGACATTTAGACTCGACATATCTAATTTTATTAAAATAACTAAAAAATTGGTGGGCAATAATTTGATATTTGAGTTTGGCATTTTTGCCAAAATTACAAATAAGAGCCCGCACTTGATAATTTGGAGATCTTGAAAAGGGGAGACAATTTTTTTTCCTTCTTTTTTTCACGCCTTAACACTAGGCGGCGCATTTTTTTCTTTTTTTTCCTTCCTTTTTTTCACGGTGGAAGGCGGCGACTTTTTTCCTTCCTTTTTTCCCCTTTTTGCCAAGTCATTATGGAGAACTGTTGGAGATTACATATTTTTTGCTTTGACATATCTATTTTCGAGTTGGCAAATTCCATGTTTTGCCAAACCAAAATTACCATACTGTTGAAGTTGCTCTAACGCGAGTACGTATTCAGTATTCGTGCCATTTTTTTGCATGCTTTATATCTATATATCGATCTACGTGTACTCCGTACGTCCTAGCGCTACATATGAAGTTGTCGGTGTTATGACCCAGGGGGTCAAGACCATCAACTAGTAAATTTGTATATTGCGTGCTCCCTCTCCTAGACGTGATGCAAGAAGAACACAAGATTTATTTTGGTTCGGGCACAGAAGGCCCTACGTCCAGCGGGGGAGGATGTATTGTATTATCTTGCACCGAAGTGCTCGTACAGGGGGGTACAAGCTGGTTTACACGGGGGTGCTCAGGATGAGCTGAGGCCTAGGACTAGTAGGGCTATCCTAGGCAGTCGGATGGTGGACTACTTGATGTGTCGATCGAGCAATCGGGTGAGGTGTGTGCTGATAAGTGTGTTTCGGATCTTTTGTGCGAATCCTCTCCCTCTTCCTATCCCAGCGTCCCCTTTTATAGACCAAGGGGAGACATGGGAGTACAGTGATCCTAGACTGTAGAGGTATGGGAGGGATGTTCGTGGTGCCATGCTTGCGATGAGACGTCGATCACTGTGGCGGCATGGCCCTCCTATCTTTCCAGTGTTCAGGGAGTGGTGATGGCTGACTGGACACCGCCGTACAGCATGACGCAGCGGGGTTGACCTTCGGAAGATGGGTGCGAGTTCCACAGCTGAGGCAGGACGGAGCGGACGGGATGGGTCCCATGCTGGAGTGGTTGGGACAAGGGGTCGAGCCCCCTGGTCGAGGGGGGTCGAGGCCGGCGTGACCTTGTCGTATCCCTGAAGACACAGTCGAGGGGTGTCCTGTTCATGGCTCGAGGGGGTGCCTCTGGAGTCCGTACTTGCGACATGGCTACAACGGCAGCACAGTCGTCGGAGGTCCAGGGCATGGGCGGTGAGTTGATGGATTTGACTGCGGTAGTGGGCGCCCATGGCGTTAGGCGGGGGCAGGTAAGTGCATTGGATCCCCTTTACCCCATACGGGAGCAGGTGAGCTGATCGAGCTTCATGCCCGGGGGTCGTTCGTTCGACCCCCTGTCCGTCATTCGGGGGGTTGAGGCGGAAGCGGAGGGGTTGTTCGTTCGACCCATGTCCGTCAGTCGGGGCCGAGGCGGAGGCGGAGGGGTCGTTCGTTCGACCCCTGTCCGTCAGTCGGGGTCGAGGCGGAGGCAGAGGGGTCGTTCGTTCGACCCCTTGTCCGTCTGTTGGGGTCGAGGCGGAGGCGGAGGGGTCGTTCGTTCGACCCCTTGTCCGTCTGCTTTTCCATAAATGGGTCGGCCCACGACTGGTTGCTGTTGCCGGTGCGGGGGGCCTTCGTGTGATGGGCCTTTCTTCATGGACTCGAGCGGCTGATCGGATCCTGTCTCAAAAATGGTTGCTATATTGAGCGTTAATTTATCGAAGGGTTTTAGGGTACCCCTTACCTTTGTACCCGACAGTAGCCCCCGAGCCTCTGTGCGGATAAGAAGAATCCGCATAGGGGCTTTTGCCATTGACCTGCAGAGTTAGTAAGAGGCTCGAATCTCCGCGGGGTGCGCGTGAGCACACCCCGCGGGGGTAGCCCCCGAGGCCTCAGAGGAGTGATTAAGAACTCCTCTGGGGGCTTTGATGCGTGTTTTATCGAGGGGATTTAGGATTACCTGGAGTCGTGGCGCCCTACCGAGCGGTCGATTCCGTTTGCCAGGTTATGGGCGTCCCACTTCCCGAAAAAAGGGAGTGCTCGAGGGCGGCTGTCGAACCCTTTCGAGGGCCAGCCTTCGCTCCCTCGAGTGTTACACTGGAGTCATAGTGCCCCACCGAGGGTTCAACTCTGTCTGCCAGGCTACGAATGTTTTCGACCCTCTTTCGTCGAGGGGTGTCGTGCGTAGTCTGGCCCTCGAGCCCTGCGTGGCTGGGCCTTCACTACCTCCTAGCGTCCTTCCCACGGATCCTTGCGCTCGGATTGTGGGGCGAAGAACATCGTGCTATCCTCGTTAGGACGAGCCTCGAAGTTCTCTGTGAGCTGGTGTCGGGTAGAAATCGGTAGAAATAGTCCCCGGTATGGGTAGAAATCCAAGTGAGAACTCGTGCTCCATTCGATAGGGGTCGATAGAAGCCCTGAGGCATTCTCATTAAGCAAGACCGTATGGCTTACCTAGCTGCTAACTCCGTTCGATGGGAGTTGGTGGCTCGATGCCTCCCGGTGTAAGGATCCTTGGGTATTCCGTGGTTATGCCTTGGATATGTCCCGGGGGGCCTCGAGAGTTCGTTTTCGAGCTAGGGGCTCGCGCCGGCCCGCCCTGGGTTATCCCTGACTCGAGTACTCGAGGGCGGCTGTGAACCCTGTTCGTAGGGCCAGCCTTCGCCCCCTCGAGATTTGGGGGTGGACCGGAGTCCGTAACCCTGGGTCTTTCCTGACGTCAGGTACTCGAGGGCAGCTGTCGAACCTTATGCAAGGGCCAGCCTTCGCTCCCTCGAGATTTTGAAGGACGGGTCGACGTCCATTGCTTACCTCCGAAGGTGACGTCCTATCCTTGTGGAATACAAAGAGGGTAGGTAGGTAGGTATATTAAATGCGGGGACATACCTGTGTTTTTGTTGGATCCGCCCGTGGGGCTAGCGCTGGCCCCGCCTGGATTATTCCCGACTCAAGTACTCGAGGGTGGCTGTCGAATTTGGGGGTGGACCGGAGTCCATAACCCTGGGCCATTTCTGACCTCAGGTACTCGAGGGCGGCTGTCGAACCCTATTCGAGGGACAGCCATCGTTTCCTCGAGATTTTGACGGACGGGTCGACGTCCGTTGCTTACCTCCGAAGATAACGCCCACTGTTGCACGTTGTCCGCCGCAGACGCTCCTTTTTAGGAGATTTCCGTTCGACCGCGGCCGTGGCAGCCATAGGGTGCAGCGAGTCGTGCGGCGCGGAGCCCGATGACACGACGGGTGCAGCTAATCTTACGGAATACGAAGAGGCGGTAGGTGAGCGCATTAAATGTGAAAACTTACTTGCCTTTTTGTTGGGTCCGCCCGTTGGGCTTCCGGTTATAAATACTGGGGTGGGGGTCTGGCTTCCGCACGCTTGCCATTGCCTTCCCCGTCTCCTTCCTCTCGTCGTTGCCTTCGTCGCCCCACGAGCTGGATCTCTGCGTGCATGAGAGAGGGAGAGGAGAGATTGGAAACATACCTTCCACCCCCGGATTCGAGCGCATCCGCTTTCCTGCTCCTATGGCCACCTACAGCTTGCGTGGCCCTGACGCCTGGCTTCCGTCGTCGACGACTGTGGCGCGCTTGGGAGACTTGGTGGAGAGCGGCCTTCTCCGACCCATCACCTTCGTGGACCGGCCGGAGTGGATGGTGCCGCCGAGGGAGGACGCTGAGCCCAACCCGCCAGAGGGTTACGTGGTTAGCTTCGAAGCTTTCCACCAGGCGGGGCTGGGATCCCCCCAACCGTCTTTTGCGCGGGATCCTCCATTACTACAGCGTGGAGCTCCAACACCTCTCCCCCAACGGCATTTGCCACGTGGCGGTATTCACTGCCGTGTGCGAAGGTTACCTGGGGATGGAGCCACATTGGGAGTTGT
>CM039137.1:23970544-24118722 GCA_022036555.1 Microstegium vimineum
TTTTTTGTTTTACATTTTTAAAAGGAGGTATTTTTTGTTTTGTGTGGCATGATTTTGTTTGCTCTTTTCCCTTTTTCCTTTGTAATCAGTATGAAAGCGCAAAAAGGGGGACAAAATTGGAAAATTTATGTGTAAGTTTGATTGTACACTTTTTTTTAGCTTGTTTTTTAAAATTTGTTTTTCCCGTGATGCCCCCTGTAAAGAGATTTGAGGGGTTTTGTACGTATACAAAAACCCCTTAATACCAATTAATATAGTATGCAAAAGAACTGTTATTTTTTTTGGGGCAGCAAGATCTTTGTAGATTCAATTCTTGTCTATTAGGGTTTTTCCCTTTTCTTTTTTGTTTAAAGCACTCCTTGATACTTTTACCTGAAACGTCGTTTCCTTTCTTTTTTCTCTTATTTTTTAGCAAAAGGGGTTGATATGTCCCGGGGGACTCGGGATGGATTTTTTTTTTTTTGTTACAGAGGTGACCCGTTTGTTTAAAGGGGGAAAAAGGGCCCCCGTGATGGGTTTTATTGCCCTTTACTATAAAAAAAAACTTTCAGTTTTTCGGGGGTTTTTCCCCAATGCCCTACAAAACCCGTATCGGGCTACAAGATATGTCAAAAAAAAAAGGGACGAAATGGCATATGTTTTTTAATTCAAAAAATCTTGAAATCGAAAATTTTTTTGTTTTATTATGGGTTTGGGCCCCCAAGGGAAAACGGTTTGGGGGTGGGAAAAAAAGGGGAAAAGCTAAGATCCCCAAAATGGGTTTTGGTGAGCGACCCCCCCAAAAAAGTTCAGGTTGGTGAATTTTTTGGCTTGCTTGGGTTTCCCCTGTGAAAAAAATTATTTGAAAAATTTTTTTCCTCTTGCGGGGGCCCCATTTTAACCCCCCAATTTTTTTTAAAAGTTATTTGGGTTTTGGGGTGTGTGGTATAAAAAGAAAAATGGAAATTTTTTTTAAATAGGTGGAGCAACTTGATTTTCAAAACGGAGCTTTCGCTGTAAGGGGAAAGCCCCCGGGGGTGCACAGGCAGAGAGGTGATAGTGGTTAAAATAAGAAATTGGAAAATTTTCACCCCCGGGGGTGTAGAACCCAAATAGTTTTTTGAGGGGGTTGCTAAAAATTTTTATTTTTTAGAGATGTCCCAAAAAATGTGATTTTTCCCCCGATGGTTAGCCCTATGAGTATCTTAAAAACCCTTTCCCTTTTGATCCGTATGAAAATTCATCTGGGTTCAAATTCAGCTTTTCATGTTTTGTTGCATGATTTTGTAGGGGAAAAATTTCAAATGTACTAATGAGTGTTGAAAAAAAACTTTTTCCCCGAGCCTTGTTCTTGATCTTTGTGCTTTTTTGTGTTGTGTGCGAAAAGATTGTTTTACCCCCTCACGGGGTGCTGTTTTCACCCCAAAAAATTTTTTCCAAAATTGGCGTGAAGGGGTTGAGTTTAAAAATTTTACTGTAGAAAGGCCCCCGACGGGGGGGTGTGCGCGGGCGAGTGGAGCGCTTGTGTTGGGACCCTGTTTTTTGGGCCAAAAGGGGGAAGGGGGAAACCCTTCCCCCTAAATGTGTGTTTCCTGTTTTTGGCCCGCAAATGGATGGCTTGCTCTTGGTCCTGTCCCCCGGGGAGGGGAGTTGCGCCCTTTTTTTTTGTTTTCGGAAAAAAGGTCCCTTTGCCCCCGGTGCGAGGTAAAAACCCCTTTTAAAATCAAAAGGCACGGAGGGGGGTGTCCGGGGTTGGAGCCCAGTGCTTTGCTGTGCCAGATTTCGGTAGATGAAGTGTTTTGCTAGGGTACGTAATTTTTTACCTCAGCAGGCCCCCCACGACCGCAGATCGAAGTGTGGAAGTGTGAAGTGTTTGGGGGGGTGTCCAGTGCCATCTGAACGAGTGTTTTTCGTCTGAGTTTTCGATGGAGAACGGAGGTTGAAAAGGTGTTGGGTTAGCGAGCCCCCCCGCCCCGGGGGGCAAAAAAAGGGTTTTGGGGGGGGATACGAGGCCCCCCGGGCGGTTCCGGGGCCTTTTTCTAAAGGTGCCTTTTGGGTCCCCCTTTACCAAAATTTTTCTGAAGGGCCCGGGGCGTGAAAAATGCCGCAAAGAGGGGCGTTGCTCTTTTCCCCACACCTGACCTGCTGCAGGCTTTGCTTGGTTGGCTTGGGTTTTGGGTTTTTTTTTCGGGTTTACCGGTACGGGGGAAAAGGGGGCCCTGGGGTAAAGTTTGAAAAACGGGGGGTAGAAAATCCACGGATTTTCGTTTCTTGCGCGATGGGCGGGGCCCTTTGCCCCCCCCCCGTCCCCCGGGTTTTGGGGGCCCTGGGGCCATGAATGGGTGACGGGCGGCTTGTTTTTTTGGGAAGTGGGGGGCGCGGCGGGGAACCCAGAACGGCCCGCCGGGGTTCCCCGGGGGCCCCGGCCCCCTGGTGGGGGGGGTTTTGGGAAAAAAAATTTTTTTTAAAAAAATTGGGGGGGGGGTTTTTTTTTTTTAAAAATTTTTTTTTGGGGGGTGGGGGGGGGGGGGGGGAAAAAAATTTTTTTGGGAAAAGGGGGGGTTTCCCCCAAAAATTTGGGGCCTTTTTTTTTTTGGGGTTTTTCCCCCCCCGGGGGGAAAAAAATTTTTTTTTTTAAAAACCCGGGGGGGCCCCCCCCCCAAAAAAAACCAAAACCCGGGGGGGGCCGGGGTTGGGGGGGGCCGGCCCCGGGGGGGAAATTTTTGGGGGTTTTTTTTTTTTTAAAACCGGGGGGGAAAGGGGGGGGGGGGGCCCCCCCAAAAAAAAATTTTTTTTTTTTTTTTGGGGGGGGTTTTTAAAGGGGGGGGGGCCCCCCCCCGGGGGGGGGGAAAAAAACCCCCCGGGCCCCCCTTTTTTTTTTTTGGGGGGTTTTTAAAAATTTTTAACCCCTTTAAACCCCAAAAAAAGGGGGGGGTTTTTTAAACCCCTTTTTGGGTTTTTTTTTGGGGGGTTTTTTTTTTTTTGGGGGGGGGGGGGGGTTTTTAAAAGGGGGGGGAAAAAAATTTTTTAAAAAGGGGGGGGGAAAAAAGGGGGGGGGGGGGGGGGGGGGGGGCCCCCCGGCGGGGGGGGGGGGGGGGGGGAAAAAAAAAACCCCCTTTTGGGGGGGGCCCCCCGGGGGTTGGGGGGTTTTCCCCCCCGGGGGCCCCCCTTTCCCCCCCCCCCCCCCCAAAAAAGGGGGGGGATGTGGGGGGGGGGGAAAAGGAAAGCCCCCCCCAGGGGGGGGGGGGAAAAACCCCCTTGGGGGGCCCCCCCCCCCAAAAAAAAAAAAAAGGGGGGGGGGGGTTTTTTTTTTTAAATTTTTTTTTTAAAAAAAAAAAAAAAAGGGGGGCGGGACGTTTTTTTTTCCTTTTTTGGGTTTGGATTTTTTAATTTAAAAAAAATTTTTTTTTTGGGGGTTTTGAAAAAAAAAAAAGGAAAAAAAAATTGGGGGGGGGGGGGGGGGGAAATTTTTCTCTGGGTATTTAAGGGCATTTTTTTAGGAGGAGGAGTCTTGAAGGGAGTCATATCTTTGAACGAAGAACCTGAAGCTACAGGCGTACTAGCTGCTAGTGGTGTCCACACAAAGTTGAAAGAGAACCGTTTAAAGATTTGGACATAATTAGAATAAAATAATAATTAAATTAACAGTTATCTGGAATTGGAGAGACGAATCTTTTAAATAGTTATTTATGATTAGGACAATAATTACCAAATCAAACACAAATATTACCGTGTATTTTGCCATTTTGGTTTTGTATTAAAACCAACATTCAAGACGGTATTTTTTGGGTGGGATGGTAGATGGAGGGAAGGGCAATCGCTCTATAGGTTCTGTATTGGTTCTCTATACAGTTGAGAAGATATGATAACAAGGCAGCTCAACAGAGCATTGTCGTCAGGATGCGTAGACATATTGCCAAAATTGACCTGAAATCTAAGCACGAGTGACGCTCCACTTGCGGATAGCGCCGCCTAGAAGGCCATGCTTTTTACGTGGGCCCCCACAGAGCTGCTGGCAGGCGAAGGGAGGCCAACGCGTGAGTTTCCTACGTCTCGAGGAGATGCGGAAATAACTATTAGCTGCAAAATTAGACCAAAACAGCATGCTAATTATTAGCTGGTGGCTACTAACAATTTTTCTCATTAGCAAGACCTGAGATGCTAATATAGTTATGTATATTTTTCTTGTATTACTACCACCATCCATTAGCATGTAGATCCAAACATGCTCTAATAAGCTTTATTTTTATTCAATAAGCCATCCAAGGGAAGGATTGAAGGAAGCGGAAGGTTTCAGGGTTTGAACCCTTTAATCTGGCTTGTTGCTTAGCTCTGATCTCTGAATTGCAGATTTGCAGGGAATTGAAGCGTTATTCCAGCCATCATCACTGCCGCTGACTTCATTCTGTCAGCCTGCGAACACATACTCCAGCAGAAACACTACCATGATATCTTTATATATATTATTATATATATATATTATATATATATTATATTATAATCCCTTACTGGAATTATAAATGAGTCCATATGTCAACCTCGTGCCAGCGGTACGAATACTTCTTATAAATTTCTCTATTCCGATTCTAAATTAATTTACTAATTGGCTTGTACAGTTATTTGTCATCCAGTTGATAGAAAGTTTTTTCTCTAATATGATACAAATTTTCTGTATCATTTAATTAAGGTAGAAAACTTTGATACAATCAATTTGAGAATGAGGACGATATTACGGCGGACGCCCACGACGCTCCAAAATCGAGACACAAGATTTACAGTGGAAAACCCCTCCAATTCGACGGGGAAAAACCGGGGGCCAGCCAGCAAACATCCTCACTCTTATCGAAGTCTGGTTACCACGGTTGCGGGGCCTCCAGCATAATGATAATTGACTTGGTGTCGGTAGGAAGTACCCTAGCGCGAGGTCGACCTTTTCTTGGATTGTTCAATTGGACCTATTACCACTCCACCTTGAAACGTACAGAACTTTTTAATAAATTTTGGGACTAGAAAATAGCAAACCATATTTTTGTCTCTAGTAATTCCATATCGAGTATTTTTTAGCGCACGATCTTCATGTCCAATCCTACTCAACAATATATTCACTTTAGTGATTTAACCCTATTTAGCAGCAATTAGCATATATCCACAATACCACCGTATATCGGTGCTCCATTAACATGTTTATGTTAACAAGTATCCATATTTTGGACCTTTTAAAATGTGCGACCGATAAGATGAATCAAACCTTTTGTTCACTGAGAGGGGATGTTTCAAATGTACCGGACATTTTTAGTTTGCAAACCAAATTATCCTTGCCCGGGGCACATCGAAACCCTTCGGCCTGGTCCATATCTATATCCTCCGTCAAGCACTCCATGTTAAAAAAACTGCAATGTCCGTCTTCACATCTAATGCTAAGCTTCAGCTCATGTGAAGCAACACTACTAAAAATTGTTGCGAATAGTACTGTCTTTACAACTGGAGAGAAACAATCATTGTAGTCTATCTCGGCAAATTTGTACTGTAGATTTTTTGTTCTACACTTGCCTTACATTTGGAGGCTGCTTGGAGTTAAACCCTCTTTTTTGGACGACCCATTTATAGCCGAACAGTCTTTCTCTTAGGGCAAAGGTACAATCTCATGTGTGTTTTCCGAGATGATGCATCTCTAAGCATAGCTGGCACATTCATCGTTCCCCCTCAACAGCTTATTCTTCCTGTCAGCCCTACTGCATAATTAAGTAAATTCCCTCTTCAAATAAGACGGGTCGAGGTCACAAACCCTATTTGCTGCGCTGAGCATAGGTAAATCCTCCTGTGCCTGCAAAATAGTCGGTTAGAGTGTGTTGAACATATCGATGAGTAAACATCAAATTTATCATATGAGTATCAAACTGGCTCCACTGCACACCAGCCTCATCCTATCATACTCCACTGCACGGTGATTACTGCACATCTTTTTTCGAATTCTCTGGAACATTGATTGAGGACAACCTGTCATTAAACATCACCACTAATGCAAACAACACTCCTAACTCATGAAAGTCTTTATGTTTCGGGGATTTCACAATTGAATATCATTTAACTCCCCGAACCATACTAGAAAAGTATTTAATAGCTACTAGTTCTACTTTTCCATTATCAATTGAAGATAAGCAGTGAGCCAAAACTTTCACTTATGACTAATCTGCAGGTGATAGGACCTATCCATGGGCGTTTTTCTTATTAAATGGACTAGACGACGACCTGTTTATCAAGTAACATGCGTGTGTTAGTTGTTAGCCAAAAACGCTTGTCCATCCTTGCATTGGACAAATGCACCGAGCCTTTGGATGATGGTTATGTTCATACGTCGGCCACTTTCTGTGCCGGGTGTAGGGTATGGTGTGATGCCTAACACATGCTTTTGCTACAATAATCACTACAAAGTTTTATCGACACAACAAATCTCCATTATCAATACGAAGCAATTTTCACTCTTCTTTCAGTTTGCTTTCATATCATTACTTTTCAATTCTTAAATGTTGCAATGTATCTCTTAATGTTTCAAAAAATAAGGCAAACTTTTTAGAGTATCATCAATAATTGTAGCATGTACCGAGCACACAAGAGCCGGCTTCCGAGGACAAATTATATCAGTGTTATAAACACTAGATCCCTTTGATGGTTTTTGAACTGAGATGTTGAACTTTATCCTTTTTGCATCCCAAACTACAGGTGCTCACAAAACTTCATGTTACCAGGAAAGTGCAGCCATATTTTTTTTCAGCAAGTTTCTCTCATCAATTCTGTCATACCACGTTTGCTCATCTGTCCCAAACAATGTGCAAAGGTTCTTCTTACTAGGTTCAACATTAGTAACGAGCAGCTACAGCTAGCCGGGAAACAGAAAACCATGCAAAGTCCTTCTTAAGGAATAGAACTATGCAGGATTAAGATCACCTTTCAAGAAACAAAAGAACCTTTTGATTCCTTCAGACGCCATCTGAACGGAAGTAGGCAGAGTGAGTAATGGAAACTGTGCATCGAGCGGTGCTGAGCGCGATGAGCTTTTTAGATTTACCTGAGGTATGACCTCACGTCTTCATCGTGCGTGTTCATGCCATCTGTGCCTTATTTGACAGCAGCGATCCCACAATGTCACACGGTGATATCATCTCCCGATGAGCACAATATCTTCATTTGCCATTGTTTCGGAACTAAATCAATTTTCGTTTAGTGCAGCTCTGAAACGAACAAGCGGAATCCAGTATCCATTATCATGACCAGAAAAACACAACCAGCAACAAACTACCAGCAATCTCCAGAAATCAGCATTTTTCAGCACCTGGAAAACGGAAGCAAGCATTACCAACATGATTTGTCTTTTCATTTTCTTATTCTTAGTTTCAGAAACCTCAATAAAATGGTGAGTCTTCTTGCAATACTTACAGAAACTTCTTAGATTGGTTTGGGACTATTTGAACGGACTTTCGTCGGGTCTTGTCACGATTGTTTGCGTCATTGGAGGATCTATGCTCGGATCTGCCTCTCAATGCAACGCTTCGGCCCTTTGGTGGGCGACGATCGTTGGATTGCCCCATGCCTTTCATTTCTCTGGACTGGGCGACTATAAACTTCCGCAAGGGTTTAGTTCATCACGGACTCAAACGTCTGGTGTACCGAACTTAGCATATGAATTGGCAGTGAAACATAACCGTAAAAGATCTAAGTCTCGTCATCATATTCACTCAATCGACTTAAGGACGAGCAACCAATCTCCTTGAACAGGATATGTGCTCATCACGACTCACCCTCTTCATCTTGAAGAGTGAAAACTTCGCTTATATGCATCTTTACTGGTTAGATCCTTTGGACAAAATATCGATTCCATTTTCAACCAGAGTTTTGCAGCATCCTTTTGCTTGCACCACCTCTTGCAAACTATCATTCGATAAGTGAAGTTGAATAGGGACAGAGCCTTAACGATCTTTTCCGTTTTTCCTCCGGAGTCATCCAGCTTGGATGCTTCCGAAGCTTCCAGCGGCTTCATCATAGTCATTCTTTCTGAGCAGAACTGCCCGCATCTTGACTTTGCATAGCGGGACACATCGTTTTGTAATCAGCTCGGTTGAGATCGACCTCAACGACGTCGTCATGGAAATATATCTGCAACCAGCACTGGGTCACTTGTTGGACTGCGTGGATATACGGCGAAAGAAACAAGATAAACCACAGGGGCGAACAAGATTTAACGTGGCAAACCTCCATACGAAGGGGAAAATTTACGGGCGAAACAGCAAACCACTCTCTCAAATTCTAGAGTCGATCCAACGCGTGGGCGGTTACCTAGAATAATGAATGACTTTGATGACGTGGTTGGAACCCTAGCGACGGGGTCCCGGCCTTTATCTTGAACAGTTATTGGAACATAATTCAACAATAACACGCTTCTGGTAAGAGCCTAGGATGGTCTACGGAAGTATAGCAATCGGTTGAACTTCTAGCATAGAGATCCATAATTTAATATAAACAGACTGATACTTTAGATACATAATAGTATAATAACATATTCTCCCACACAGAAAAAATTTATACTTGTAACACACTATTCAATCAGTTTATTATCTCTCATTCTACTAACTATCATCAAACGACTTTGCAAAAGGCGAAATGACCCACTAATTTACGGGAATTGGAAACCGTGGCTACGGACAAACAATCAAAAAAAATTTATTTTCAGCTATGCTCTTGACAGCCAATGCAAGGAGTATGGTTCCATCACGTCTCACGATTTTTTTTTTTGTGATAAGAAAATCACTCACGAATACGATTGAGGCGGGTGCGAGCGAGGCGGGATTGAAGCGTGTTCTGGGTTTGCGCTGCCTGCCTGGTTTTCCCTGTGGACAAACTATCGCGACCTCGACGGCGATCCCCGATTCCCCGGCCCCGCGCTAGCTGCATGCATGGCTGCATGCGTGCAAGTTTGTGTGCGCGCGCCGCGACGCGTGCAGTCCTTGCCAGCCGGATCCATCCGGTCTCCGCCGGTGGATGCCAGATCGCCGGACGGAGGCGCAAACGAGCACTCGTTTTCGCACGGATATCACTGGTGGATTTTTCACCTTCTCACTTTCCACCCCACTCCCGGCTCCCTTTCAGCGCTCGCCATCGCCTGCCTGTACCACGCACGTACGTCGTTTTTGAAAGACAACAACAGTAGTATGGATGCATTCGTTTGCGTATTTTGTTTGCGGCAGGTGCGGGTTTAGCACAGAAAAACGGCAGGAGCGAAGCGAGTGCTCGGATTACGACGAGGACAGGCGCGTGCGAAGGAACTAAGTATCCTAGTTAGCTTAACTTACAGAGGGGTGTAAAAAAGAGAGTGAGAGACATGTTGTTGTTAGCAAAAACCACCACCAACAACAACAGCAAGGTGTGTGGTGTGACGACGTGAGGTGAGGTGAGCCTGCCTGGGCGAAGGGCCGGGGCCGGTTGGTGGAGTCAAATCAATTTGGTGGCTGGGATGGGCGCTACGTAGTAACATTGATGAGCGAGAGCAACTGCGCTTCTCCATGGTCAAGCAGTAGCAGCCTTTTTTCAGATTCAGATTGTGGGTATCAGTTGCTTGGATGGACCCCGCGGGGAAAGCCTGTGCTGCACTGCATGCCATGATTGCATTGGATGGCGTGGCATGCTTGTATCGCTCTATTACTACCACTATCATCAGTCATACTCACATACTACTCAGTGCCTTGCCCCGGCCGGCGGCCATGTGCTGCGAATCTATACTGTGCTTTGATCCGTGGACGCAAGATGCTGTCCTCGCAGTGGGCGCCAACAAACATGGTGGCTGGTCATGGTCTATTGTAGTTCTCTCTCTGGTTTACTCATTGCAATTGAACCCCTGTCCTGTGTGCGTAGATTTAGAAATCTACTCCTACGTGTAAGCGAAAACGAGAAGCACAATGGGTTCTCCCTATGTCTCTGAGTCCGTTCCTGACACTGGAGGGGAGATTAGAGCATCTACCCCAAAATATTATCTGCCTCCATCTAGCTCTCTTCCGTTGAAGAACAAAAACACAACAACACTCAGGTCCTGGCCAGTCAACTTCAGGTTAGACTTCTATTAGTGCTATTTGTTAGCTTCTAAGCGTAGTATGAATGCTATAAAAACATGTTGTGCCAAGCTAATGTGGTAGAATTGACCTTGGCTCAGCTGCGTGCTCTGCTTGGTCCTGTTGTGGTAGCACTATCATCGATCGAACACGGAAGAGCTCCGTGCCTCCCGTCAACTCCAATTGTACTAGTAGTACAATAAAAGACTTAATAGCCAGCAAAATGTTATAAAATATTAACTCTGCATTACCGGTGGTTGCAGTTGTGAGTCCATTTCGATCTTGGGCAGTGACTCAAACTGACCTGAGTTTAGCCTGTTTAGTAGATAGCGATCCTTCAAAACCCATTTCTCTCCATCGACAAGCGCAATCTACCAAGCGATTTGGGGGAGATTATTTAAGGTGCTGATCCGCAAACTTTTCTTGAATTTACTGGGAACCAAAAAAATTCATATCCTACCAATTGGGAGTTTGGGACCCTGTTTCTACAATTTCTGATTCAGGCCCAGACCACGTTTAGGACCTGGTTTGGTTATATGATAATGGGAAAAAGATACTGTAAATGTTTGAAGTGTGCTAACGCAGCCTGCGTATCGGAGCACCAGATGTCACGTGGCAAACAATTATAGTCGTAGAAATGATTATATAATAAATCAACTTCAAGCATGCCTCTTATGAGCAGGGTAGCTGAGTCGCAACAATCGTGGAGGCCACAGAGATTTACGCAGGCCTGCGCGCCCAGTTGGGTCACAGCAATGAGGGAGACAACGCCAAGTTTTCAGCACCCGCGCTGCTAGGGCTCCACGGCTCCTCATTGCCTACCACTCCCCCGATTATTCATTCCCCACATCCCCCCGTCTCCCCACCACCCCCCCACCCGTCGACGGACTGACCAGTCAGAGCACACAAACACTTCGATATATTTTTTTTCCACACTCCCCACCTATACAAACTTCCCACAGCCCCCCTCCAGACCCCCACTATCCAGGCTTAACCCCAGCATAAATCCATCCCTTAAACTAATCACTCAAGCAAAAAAACTACTATACTCTAGTAGTGGCATCAACCCCAAGAAACCGCCTGAAAAATATCAAAGCCCTTATTAATTAGCCCACTGTATATTGTACTCTTCCTAGCTATTAATTTTTTTTTTTAGTTGTATACTGCTGGCTACTACCTTGGGTTGAATTTGATTGTCCTTTCCGACATAGAACAGTATGTAATGCAACTAGTGTGTTTGATAAGTACCTGTCTGTTCCAAATTATAATATCATTTAAACGAATCTTAGAAAATATCTTTAAGTTTGATTAAAATTATAAAAAAATAGTACATTTATGACATCAAATAGGTATATTATTATGGAAAATATAAATTGGACGAAGGTCTATGTGCTGATGATACTTAGTTAGCATCACAATATTATATATTTTGAGATAAATTGGTCGAACTAGAGATGTTTTGACTCATTTAGGACCAATATAGAGTATTATTTTTTTTTTTACAGAACTCCTTGGTAGGGTAGCATACTATTAGATGTTGACAAAAATATGAAATGTGATTGCAGTATTTAGTACTTGTGATGATGCTGCGAATATTATTATGAATTTTTCCCCAAAAAGAGAATTAATACTGAAATGGTAAGATTTGTTTGGAGTTTGGTCCCCTGCTGGTGCTCTCTCTCCCCTAGGCCGCTTGTGAGAGCTGCGACCTGCTTGCCGATTGGCTTGCAGTTCACTCAATGAACGAGGCTCGCAGAGGGCACAAAATTGAGCATCCTCTCCCTCTCTCTTCCCTGTCACTCATCATCACTCCATCTTATTTTGCTGTGGCCTTTCCGTGTTCCAATGATTGCGGGAATGATGGTAACTGCCCATCGCTACGGCGGGGCTTGCTCTTTGCTTGCAACCCAAAGGAGCCGGCCATCTATGAGGTCGTACGGCCGGCCGCTGCACGGCTGCAGTTGCGATGCAATGCAATGCACTACAGGGAGGGGGCCATGCCCCATTGACACGGCCCGGCGAGAAAGCAGGGCCCTGTGGGGGGGTGATGAGCCAGATCCCAGACGCTGTACTGTTGTCTGCTGCTGCCATGCAAAAGATAGGTCCCAAAAAACGCCCCTGTCTGCGCGCCGATCGCCCCTGCTCACCTCTCACCTCCGCGTGACCTCTGCTTCCCCCGAACTACTTACACTGCCTTTTTTTTTTATTTGCCCCCTTTCTGCTCACTCACTGTAAATCCAAAGCTGGTGATAAGCAAGATCCACTTCTCTTAAACATTGGGCTTCTGATCCGAGGTTAACCGGGATCTTACTGAATTCGCCGGGTAAGCAACTTTACTGTCAGAGTTAGTAAATACTACTCCTGTCATACCCGTAGTAGTACTTAATGATGGTTACCGAGAGGGCGGCCCGACGATAATGACTGGATTCAACGCGTTGTGTGTTGCTTTTTGTGCCAGGTGTCTGTCTGCCCTGCGGCAATGTGGGGGACGGACGGGGAGGGACTTTCCGCTTTACGTGTGTTGGTGGTGATGAGTTGGCGGTGAAAAGTCGTAGTAGTTTAGTATGTGTGTGTATGTTGCATGGTCCTCTCTGCTAGTGTTATGACTTTTACAAAGCGGCGCGCGGCGCCGCCGATGCTGCTGGCTGCAACAGAGCTTTTGGTACGTGGCATGGCACTACCTCCAATCAGAGGCTAAAATATGCAGGAGGAGAGCTACTAAAAAAGCAATGACAGATGATGGTGAAAAGAGGGAGTAAATTAATGTAAGACCTGGAAAAAGAGAGAGGAGGGTTAAAAGCGGTTACTGCGTCGCGTCGATGTGTGCACAGGACGACTAGCTAGCAGGTTCAGTGGCTAGTTGGTGGGCTGCGGCCCGCTTCTTCCTTCCACAGAGCAGAGTGATGTCTGTTGTTCTTCTTCCCCTTGCTTGATTTTCTTTGCTCTTCTCCTTCTTTTTTTATAATATAAATACATATACAGTATGTACAAGCCTTTTTCAAAGGGGGATTCCCTTTATTATGCTCGTACTCGTGAGTAGCCGAAATTTTTTGTCTTTCCCCAGCAGTGGAGCGGCATGTGACTGTCGCGCCGATCCCGATTGCAGCGATTAGACTCAGCTGCACAGCCCAGACATCATGAGCATACTCTACTCCTGCTGTACGAAACCGTTTAGTAGGGCCAAACTGTTGGTGGTGCTCGCTGTATTCGGCCTGTTTGAAATAAGTTCCAAAAGTAAAAAACGTGGTTATTTTGTCAACACCTTGAACTTATAAGTCACCTCTTACTTATAGTTTAAGTTGGAGGTGATTATAAGTTAGGGGTGTTTGGCAAAAATAAGTCACTTTTAGTTGGTGGGTGGAGGCAAAATAAGTCTCTTAAGGGCGCGTTGGCTCAGCTCTCGGGAGCAGGCTCTCACGGGCCATCAGCGAGCGAGCCAGGCCCAGAGAAACGCGCTTCGTTTCGTTTCCCGGAGCTGGTGAGCGCCAAAAACTGCCGGCGAATGCACAAGTTGGGACGGGATGCAAGCTAACCAATCACGGGCAGTAGATACGCGGAGCATGGCTGCGGTGCTGAGTCAACCAATCACCTCGCCCAGATGCCGCGTCGAGCTTGTTTCGCCGGTCAAGGAAGCCAAAACGCCCCTACCCGTGCTATGTAATCCTTTTCCATCACTTCATCCCGCTCAACCTCAACCACAAACCGAATTATATATGCCAGTGCAAAATTAAAGCTTACATTCCGTTGGCAGCGGATCCAATCAGTTTAATACAAAAAAAGCTTTCGAGTTAAGTTGAATGTCGTACATGCAATTAGAGCCCATGATCTCAGAGTAAATCCTGGCTCTTTGTCCAATTTAAGTTGTTTATTATTATTGAGTTCGAAACTAGTTTCGTTCATGGTCCATCATCGACAGTAAGATTTTAGGTGAATTCATCATGGCATGCCACTTAATACTGCTTTTTTCGCCCACATGCTCTTAATCATCATAACAAATACCAGTAAGATGCACAGAGATTGCCAATTTGGCAAAAACCTCTCCATTGGGTACTACCAACCCCATGGAAAACCTAGGCAGTATTTCCACGTTCGCAAACAGGACGATACGGATCCGTCGCAATAAGTAGTTCCTCACACGAGAATTCTTTATCTCTACGGAGACATCGCGTTTATTAGATCGCGCGGCCATTGACCAAAGGTGACTATATGTTTCTCTATTTTGATTTTATAAACAATTATACAAAAAAAATTTGGGGACAACACCACACAATTAAATGAAATATAAGAAGATCGCTGTGGTACGGCGTTGAAGCAGTGTCCTGACATCGAAACTGTTGGTGCAGTAGAGTAGTGTAGGCGAAATTAAACGACGGTGGAAAAATTAAAAGCTCTTGTTGGCAGGGCTCCTGTTGAGAGGTTATACAGAGAATTCCGGAAGCTAGTTTTCGAAGTAGCTTCAATTTGAGGCTCCTTTTTAAAATGACTCCGGCCTCTCTTATTTTACTGAAAAATAACTTCTAAAAAAATGTTTGGCAGGATTTTTTGAGGAGCCAGAGCTGAAGCCCAAAAAAAGCCTGTCATACAGACCTAAATCGGAGCGGAGGAGGGCAGGCTCATCACTTGTACCCTAGCCTTGTGTGGACGACGGGACGGCCCGAGGCTTTGCTCTGCTTCTCCAGCTACGTAGTTGTACCGACGTAGCAGCGCAAAACAACGACGAGGTTTTTTTTTCCGGAGTCGCGTTCGCAGGGCCGCATGCCGCCGCCGCCTCCGCCTCGCCTCCGTCATCGCCGCTGGTCCCCCTCTTTCCTCCGGGCATTTGGACGGAGGCTGAAGGGCGTAGGGCATCCAATGTTTTTAATAAGTTTCTTCAGTAGATCGAGTCCTTATGGGTTCGGGTTTCTCCATGTCAAAGTTCTTGGTATTTGGAGTTTATCTCCTCTTCTCCTCTTCTCCGGCAATGGAACTGGTGAGAAAAGGTGATGAAATCGTTTTTCATGGCGGGGGCTTCGTTTGAAGACGAGGGACAACAATTCGGCTTCACCATCTTCATCGGCTGCATGGACGATGGAGATCTTTGTTTCGGGACGGCGGGCATCAAGGCGGAGGGAGATGATGTCGACGCTATGGAATATTTTCTCGGACTTGTTCTGTCGTTTTGTTGTGGTAAGATCTGACCAAATGAAAGACTAGGGAGATATCCTTCCCGATCGAGACTACTCCTCCTTTTTGGTGATAGAAAAAGAAGAAGGAAGACACCAACAAGAAAAAAACTCCTCAATACCACCTACAGGGCTGTTGATCGTCGTTGTGATCTATTTCAGGCTTGGCTATTGGTGGTGCTGAGTCTTTGTTCTGTGGGATATCTATACGAGCGTTAAAAAAGGTTTGGTAATGAGCTTTAAACGTTTTTCCACGGTGTGGGTATCTTTTAGATGAAAATCAGTTTTGGATTTATCTCGTATAATTTGAGTGTTTAATATGTTGATCAACACACTTTTATAAAATCTAATTCTTTTTTTTTTTGGAAAAAAAGCTACCTAGTAGTCCCGACCTGTCCGCTGTCCCCCCGTCTCGTCTCGTTCTCGTCAGCGCCACCGCCGCAGCCCCAGGACTGGAAGGGGTCGGAGGCTCGGAGCGATGGCGTCCGTGGTTTCATTGGATCGTTACGCTTTCGCTTCGTCTCGTTGTCTCTCTCGGACGGTGGAATTACAACCGGCCTTTTTTTATTGTTTTTGATGTTTGGTTTTGTTTATTTATAGATCACACGAAGACGACTACTAGGAGGACGGAATTCGCACGAGTGAAGGTACAGTGGTCAAGACCCGTGATAGCAATCGACGCTTGCGTTTCCTTTATATGTGTACTCGTCGCAAATTATAAAACATTCCAGAATCTTAAAAAGTTAAAGTATCTCACGTTTGGATCGATAGTTATAGAAAAAACTATAAAGATTTATGTAATGACAAAAGACATATTATGACATATAATTGATAACGCATTTACTGATATTATTTACATTATAAATGTTCTTTTTTTCTGTTATAAGTTTGATCAACATTAGAGATCTTTGCCTCTTTAAGGATTTTTGTGATGTCTTTAATTTGGAACGGGAGAGAGAGGTATATACTTGCAGTGGTGAGGCGGGGTTTGGCCATGGTCATGGCGCTGAAATCATTCCATTATTTCTGTTACTACAAGTCGTGGATCTACTTGTTAGGGAAAGTCGAGAGTATATCTCACAATACAGGGTCGGGTAAGCACCTCGGTCAAGTGTTATTCCGTTTTAATAATTTATTTATCTTTTCCCCTCAAATAGTCATAATTTTCCAAATAATTTCTTTAAATTTACAAAAGTATTATGGATTGTGTAGTGATTTTTCAAATAATAGAAGAATCCTAATGAGTATGATTTTCAAGATCAATAATTCAATGTTCTTTATGTTTCTCCTCCCTCTATTGTTCAATGCTTACAACTTATATCCCATATTACATGATGTTTTAGAGTTCTCACCAAAAAACCAACACAAAAGCAAAAATATCAAAATGTCACCAAGGAGTAGGATAGTGATGTATTGGAAAGAAAATGTGTATTGGTTTGGAGCTTTTGCGGCGGGGCGAGTTGGTTTTGCCCGCCTGATTAAGGCTTAACGTGTGTCTCAAAGGATGTGGCATAGCTAATACAAAGGTATAGAAATATAACATAAAATAATAATATATAATTAAACAAATAAACATAATAAAACTAAAATTTACAAAAAATATATTACAAATAAAAACTATCATTATAAATATAAAAACATTAAATATAATAAAATTTATTTTAAAAAAATTATATTATAATTTTTTAATTATTATTAAGGCCAACTTGAGCTACATATTTGATTTGACAAGTTTTTTTACTAAAGTCTCTAGAAAATCTCAAATCTGTTTTAGTTCACCTGTTTTGGGACTCAATTTTTTTGAATTTTTTCAAACTATCTCGACTGAATCCTATACCCAAATTGCAGTCTTGACAAGATTTAAAATGTTATAGTTAAAGTGTTTTCTTTGAGTTCATTTGTTAGCTAAAATATCCATATTGCAATATTACGAAAGACTTTGCACTCTTCAGAGTCACATGATTTTTTGGGTTCTCCGGAAAAAATTAACGGAATCTGGGAATATTGAGGCGACACCCCTTAGTTATAGATTTTATCGAGGTGGACACCTCGGTGTTTATAAAAAATGTTCCGCCTCCAGAAAGATTTGTGTACTATATTTTGGAGTCATCTTAAATTAAAAACTCCTTCAGTTTTGACCAAATTTGAATAGCAGAGCACAAGATTTATGGACACTGGATGACCATGACATAAATTATCATAATATATCCTTAATGTCCTGATATTGGTTGTCCTTTATTAATTCGGTCAAACTTACGTATGTTTTGAACTTACATACAGCTCTAGGATTGATCTATCCAGGTATGAAGGGAAGTATTGCAGACGAGATGGAATCGACCCCTGAGCACAAACGATGCTCACTTCTTCAAACTAAATTATGTTATTTTGACTTTTTATTACATTAATTGTGCTAGGGGATATGTGTACATATCTAGATACACTAGCAAATTTGCTTAAAAGAATAAAGGCGTATTAACTTGAGAAAGAGGTAGCATTACTTTTGTGACAGAATAACTAATTCACAATGACTTGAACCACGTGAATTTGCTTGACATAATAAGTTTTGTGGCCGTCTTCCCCCCCCCCCCCCCCCCACCCCCCAAACGGCGGCAGCAAAGAGCCATTACGTGTTATTTCTTACTAGTTTCAATGTAACACACCGATGAATGGAAGACGTACCTACGTAACAAAGTTGCATGAAACCAAAAGGGCAGGAAAGGAGAAAAAAACAACAGGCACGTAATGGGGACGCAGGGTGACACGTGCAGCAGAAGCAAAGCAAGCACGAATGACCCCTCCTTTTCCTTGCGTGGGGCGGGACTTGTCCCACCACAAAACCCATTTATCATTTGGAGGCAAAGCCATCGGATTTTACTCTACGTTACGAGCCCTACTGTCCTGCGATTTCCTGCACGGCCAGGCGACATTTTTCCCGTGTCCAGTGGTCCTGCAGCTTGCACACAGGGCCACCATCAGTCACCAGGCACCCGGCAAGCGAAGCGGGCACTGTTTGGCATAGGCATGTAGAGTTGGTACACTTAGTAGCCGTAAGAGGCAGAGCCATTGTTTGTTCGTACATTGGCCGCAGCTGCAGCGAACATGTCGCGACGGATTTGGGATTGAATGAGAGGCCATCTCGTTCCACGGACCCGAAGAGAGGGGGTCGGACTCGCCTTGTTGACCCCGTTGTAATCACTTTTTTTTTGCGTTCTTTCGAGTTCGTCCGATGTTGCTGCCGGGGTGAAGGAAGGAAGGAATCTCGTGCCACTAGAATTGTCTTGCGGAATCCAGACTCGTGGAAAATGGAACGTGGCTAGACACTGCCTCCGGACACGTCACACGTCCATGTTTATAATGTGTATTTTGAATGTCGGAGGAAGAGGCCTGGTAAACAATGTATATTTTGTCGGGTACGAAGGTAAGGGGTACTAAACTCTGTTGTAAAATAAACGTTAAACATGAGCAACCATTTTTAGGCAAGCGACCAGTCCCACTACTCTTTGGTAAGGCGCGGCCATCATCGAGGGCCTTCCTCCACACCTCAGTGCGTCGACAAGCCACGGGCCGGGCCCCCTTCGACGAAAAATGACGGGAGCGAAGGAGGGGCGAGCGAACACCCCCCGGCCTTACCTCGACGCCGAATGACGGACCGAGCGGGGGCGAAGACGAACGATCCGCCCGGCTCCACCCCGACGCGAATGACGGACCGAGCGGTGCCGAGTTTGCGAACGACCCCCCCCCGGCTCTTTCCGTCGTTCGAACGAAAGGAGGACGAGGGGTCGAACGATCGGATCTCCCCCCGACCTCTACCTCGACCTCCACCGACCCCGTTCGGTTGCTACCGACCGTCTACTCGACCTCTCCGTCCCCGTCGGTGCGTGCTTCGAACTCTATTTCGACCAGGGGTCGAACAGTAACGACCCTCGGGACGCGGGGCTTCGTTAACCCAACTTGGCTCCCGGCCAAGGGATAAAGTGAACCCAACTAACGACATGGGCACCCCGCGTCACGCTTGTCAAATCGCCAAATTCCCCGTCAGGTCCCGCTTCGTCAACTGTGCCGCCACACTTTCGCCATACTGCGAGTTACTGACTCCAACAGTCCCCTTCGGAAAGGGAACAGTGCGACCCTCGACGACGGACTTCGAAACGCGAACAGAGACACGCAGGGCTGACCCCCCTCTAGGACGGGGGGCTCGACCCCACTCTCAACAACTCCTGTACGGAGGCCGTCCCTAATCCGCCCGTCCGTTTCAGCCGATGGGATTCGTGCCTGCCGGGGCACTGTGCTGCGACGATTTCCATGCGCCCCACGACCTGGGTGATGCAGAAGGACGGGAAGGCCACGCGCACATGGCTCAACGTCTCTCCGCACAACTCTGAGCCGCGGATCGCTACCCATACTGCCATCGTAGGACCCTGTTACCCTCGGACCTCCCTTGGTCTATAAAAGGGGAGCCGAGGTAGAGGATTGGGGGGAGCTTCTCCTGTTTGGACGGTCAGAGCCTGAAACCTCCCGGGACCTCAGTTCAGACTCTGACACTCCACGCACACCCACACCGCCACTCGATCGATCCCCTCGGTGGCAACCCTGTGTACACAGCTTGTTTACCCCCCTGTACGAGCACGCTTTGGTGCGAGTAATACAGTCATCCTCCCCCCGCCTGGACGTAGGGCCTTCTTTGCCCCGAACAGGATAAACCTTGTGTCCATCTGCAATCACGTCTGAGAGTAGGGAGCACGGTATACAAATTTACTCGTTGGTGGTCTTGACCCCGGGTCATAACAGCAGTTGGGCGGCCAGGTAGGTGGATCGCGTGTCGACCAACTCCGAACTACTCTCTTCAAATGGGATTCGACCCATCCCACCGTTCCCGTTTCACCACCGTCATCTGGTTCGGCAGTCTGGTTGTTTCCACGGGACCAGGGCGAGGCGACTTCATAGTCTTTCCTTCGCCCGTGGCCTAGCATCAGAAGCTCCGCTGCGCCGGAGCAGAAGGATCTAGGGACGGTCCCTCGTGCGACTCTGGCCTTGCGAGCAGTGAGGAGGAGGCGCGAGCGGTCCGAGCGCTCGTCGTTCGTGCGAGTTCGGAGGCGTCGGGTTGCCGTTCCCGGTCCCAGTTGGCGACACAGCCCCTTCTCCTAGGGGTCCCCCCCCCCTCCCCACCCCTGCTTGACCCACGTTGTGGGGAGGGGGGGCGTCTCGCGCGGGGACTTCGTCAGCCCGTCGTGTCCCGGAGGGCTCCCGTGGCCTGCTCCGACACACTCGATCCGTCACCACGCTGTGACCGTTACCATCCGGGGGTCTCCGCAAAACAGTGCCGGACTCTACTCTGCCTTCGCAGGGCTGCGGATACATACATATGACGAGTCTCCATGGACTCCGTCGGGGATACTTTGTCGATCGTCACCCTCTTACCGGCGAGTAGAGCTGCCCCGTACATGGGCCGATACGGCGGCGCCCTGGAGGAGGAACGAAGAAACGGGGTAGACCTCTTCCCTCCCTTCTACCACGCCTGGACTCGACTCGGGACTCTCCGCGGAGGTTTATGACTCCACCGGGCGTGCTTCCACCTCGATGAGACCTCGAGGAGGCAAGGCCGATTCCTCTGAGGAAGTCGATGCACGCGGCCATCCGTAAGACGTAAGGGGGACCAACGTACGCCAGCTTCGAGATGCCATTCCCCCAAGTCTGGATAGAGCGATCCACCCCCCGAGTCCAGGATTACACAGGTCAAGAGCTTCTCAGCCAGCTCGAAGGAGGAGCGCCTACGTCATCAGGCCGCCCGAACACGCCCCTCGCGGGGGGATCGATGGGCGTCCTCAGGGTGGAGGAGCTCGCGAGGCGGGACGGGAAGTCCACCGGCGATCATCGAGGCGGGGACAGCCGAACCCGAGTCTTCAACGCACTAGCCAGAAATGTCATAGCGCCGCGATGCTGCTCGCGGACATGCCAGCGCATTGACCCCCAGGCACGGCCGTATCAGGGACGAAATCCAGGGGCTTCTCCAAAAGCGTTGCCGTTACAGTAGGCGGACGAGGCTCGCCTGGGGTCGATGGGGCTGCCTCCGAGCGACAAAGCTGAGGCCCCTCGACAAAATCGGGCTGGTCTCCGTCCACAAGAACAAGGCACCCCCGGGCCAGGTCGGAGCGACGATCGGTTCAGGAACTCCTCGTCACGGCTCCCCTCGGTGTGAACAATCAACGTCTGGAACGGCGACGCCGAGGCTGGAGGTACAACGCCACCGAGGTGGGCCTTACGACAGCGACGAAGACCGATAGCCGGGTCTCCGGAGCCTCCGGGGCCCCGAGTCTTCGGTTAGAAACCATCCGACGGGCCTCCTGCGTACGTTTCCAACCACCACCAGCCTGGTCAAGTAGGCCGGCCAAAAACCAAGCAGAGCTCTGGGCTTGCGACTTCAGGTGGCATGCCAGTGGGTGGAGCCAAACAATGACCACGTCATCAGTCGGGCAACTCCCATGTTCCTTCTCCGACACCGCTCGGAGGTGGGCTCGAGGAGCTACCCCCGGACTTGATCCAGGACTGTTTGGTCCGACTGGTCCGGATCTTCAGCGGGCAACTTTCAAGGGCACCTTCGAGCGTGGCCGTGGAACCCCTGGGGACCTTCGCAGCTGCAAGCAGAAGCAGGGGAGACCTCGCGCCCTTCACCCCCGATTTGACGCAGCGCCCGCCTGCCCACATCTCGACCACGAGGTCAACGCGGGTTCATAGCGGGACAACTGTAAGGAGTTGGTGCGGGAGCTGGGGCGAAAACCCCAAGACCGCAACGAGCTCATGGACGTCATCGCAACTACGCAGCTGGGCGAAATAGAGGCGTTGGCGCAATTTCTTCCTATTCCCCAGGGAAGGGGTAAGGGCAACGGGGAGAGCCGGGGGCTCGGACGAAGGCCCAAGAGAAAACAATGGGTCCCAGACGGAACACCGACTGGCAACGGGCTTGGCCGGGAGGACGAAGAAGCAGCAGAACCACCTCGAACTTCCGAAGGAAAGGCTGACCTTCGAGGTGGTCGCGTGGGGGGGCACCTACCGCACCCTTGGAATCGAATACGCCAAGTTCTGGCGGTCCGAATACACCTACTAAAGGCTCAAGAATCGGGCCCTTTGGGGGTCATCCCGTCAAACACCCCCTACGGCACGCATACACTGCGACGGAAAAAGGTGGAAAAAAGCCGGGGCCCTGGAGGATTTGGGTTTTCCCCGCGGCCCGCGACTGTCGGAGAGTCCCCGACCCAAGCCTTTCTGGGGAACTTCAAGCCGGGCGGAGACAAAAAAGACTCCCCTGACCCGGGGCCCCGCGGGTGGGAGGCCTGGGGGGATCTGCCATCTGGCCCATGGGAAACAGTGCTCGTCGACTTTCTCCGTGCGAATGCCCGTGTTGCATGGAGTCCCCGGATATGCCGGGGGGATTCCGAGGGGGGGTCGCCGGGATCCTTGGGCATCCAGCCCGGTCCAACGGGTGTGCAAAAGCCTGCGCCGCTTCGACGAGGAAGCGGCCCGGTCATCGGGGGGGGTCACAGTTTGAGGCGGGTTCATCAGGGGTGCATTTTCCGAAATGGGTTCTAATCCCGGGGCTTGTAAAGAAAAAGAAGGAAGGATAGGGGGTTTGTAGGGCTTCCAGTTTTAATAAAGCAAAGTCCTAAAGTTCCTTTTTCCTTTACCACGATCGATCAATAGTTTGATTTTCCCCTTCGAGTGAAACCTTTGCTTCCTTGATGCGTATTCCCTACCACCAAATAAGATGAAGGAGTCCAATCAGCTCGCGATCCTTTATCACTCCCTTGGGAGTTTTGCTACGTCCCCATCCCTTCGGGTTGGGAACGCGGGGCACCTACCAGGGTGCATGCTCCACCCTTTTGGGTTTAAAACATAGGGCGACCGTCGAGGCTACTCGGTGACATCGTGGTTTAAGTCCAGAACAGTCGGAACTGGTCGGAAAACCCGAGATCGCGTTGTGGGGCCCTTAGGGTATCGCATAAACTAATCTGAGAAGTGGTCTTCGGGGGGCCCCCGAGGCATGCCTTAGGGGACATTTTTCCCAGCGCGGCATCGAGGCATCCCGAGAAGGTAACCCCATCACGAGGATGGGGGGCCCCATCAACGACCTCAAGAGCGTGCAAGGGGTTTCTGGGTGCCTCCGCCTCATCATATCCGAGGGTCGGAGGAAGGGCACCCTTTACCGACTCCTAGAAGACGGGAAACCTCCGTTTGGGCCCCCCGAGGCGAGGGAAAGCTCTCGAGGCTCAAGGGCCCTTCTCACTTTGCCCCGTCTTGGGGAACCCGGTCCGGCCCAAAAAACCCCCTTCTATTTGCAAACAACTACCCAGGGAGTCAGCGCGGTATGTGGTCGAGAGGGAAGAGGGAAGGCACCCCCGCCGTTCAGAGGGGGGGGGCCCGTCTACTTCGGAAGTGGGGTCCTACGAGACTAAGAAGAGGTTTCCCCCACATCCAGAATGTTGTACGCGGTCTCCTTACTCGGGGTAAGCAAAACTTTTCTGGCCTCGGTCATGGGTTTTTCTTCCCCTCGAGAGATAATCCAGAACCGGGGAGGGAGGAAGGATCGCCAAGGGTCCGCGAGTCAGGGGGAGACCTCTCCTACCCCCTGGAAGGGTATCAATCTCAGGGACTGGCCGGTTTCGTTCAAAGGACCGCACCCAAAAAAAACCCCCCGGCCGAGGTCCAGAGCGGCCTGGCCCCGTACTTCGACGATTGTTGAGAAGACGGGAGCAGGCGCCGGATTGCTGTTATATCACCCTCAGGGTCCTTGCGCTAGCCCCTCTGCCTCCACTTCCCCCCTCCAACAACGTCGCTGAATTTTGGGCCCTCGTCAGCGGCTCTGCGCATCGCCATCGATGCTCGGGGTTCGACGCCTCGACGTGCGAGGGGACTCTCAGTGGTGATCGCCAAGTGATGAAAAAAATCGTGCTCCCAGACCTAAGAGGAAGCCTACTGCAAGGAGGTCCGAAGGTTCGAGGAAAGTTCTATGGCCTCGAGTCAACCACGTTGCCCGTCGGTACAACGAAGCTGCCAAACGAGTGGCCAAAATCGCATCTATCGAGGCACGGTCCTCCCGAATTTCTCGAGGGATCTGCACACACGCCCCATAAACCCTGGACTGGGGGGGCCCCCGCCCTCGGCAAGGGGGTCGACCCCCCCCCCTCGACCGATCCCCCCACGGGGGGGGGGGAGGTCTTGGAGATCGACGGGGCCGCGCAGCCCCAAACCCCCTCCGACGGATTGGCGCGCGCTTACCTCGAGTACCTGACGCGGGCGAACTCCCGGAAGCCCGCAGGGAAAGCCGTAGAGTAGCTCGAACGTGCCAAAACCTCGTTTTATACGGGGAGGGCCCGCAAAACTATATCGCAAAGGGCCCGTCGGGTGTACTTCAACGCTGCCTCACCCTCGAGGAGGGGGGTATTGCTGAAGGACCTACTCGGGGGCTTGGGGCCCCACCACGCGGCGCCGAGAACGCTGGTAGGAAGTCCCTTTCGACAGGGCTTCTACTGGCCGACGGTCGTAAACGACGCCACTAAACTCGTTTCGATCCTGCAAGGGATGCCTTTTTTACGCCAGGCAGCCCCACCTACCCGCCCAGCTCTTCAGTTTTGATAACCCATAATTTGGGCCCTTTCGCAGTAGGGGGGCTCGACATGGTCGGCCCCCTGAAAAAAACCCAAAGGGGTTTGGCCACACTCACCTTTTGTGGCTTATCGCCCAAGTTCTGAAGGGGAAAACGAGGTCGGACCCATCGCAAAACCCAGTCTCGAAAGCCGTGCTATTCTTCACCGACGTCATCCCCGCTTCGGGGTCCCCAAAAGTCATCATCACCGACAATGGCACGCATTTTACCGGCCAAAAAATTCCATGGATTTGTGACCATCCCCACATCAGGGTGAATTGGTTTCCCCAGTTGCACCCTCGAAAATAACGGTCAGGTCGAGGCTGCCCAAAGGTATGGTTTTGCAGGGCCCCCAAGCCAAGGATCTCGTTCGGCTGAACAGGCATGGAGGAGGGGGGTAATGAGCTGCCCGCTATCTAAGGAGTCTCCGGGAAAGACACCGAGCCGGCCACGGGGTCTCTTCCCTTCTTCTTGGTCTATGGGTCAAGGCCGTCCCCCCCACTGGGCCTCGGTAGGGTCCCCTCGACTGAAAACCCACAGGAGCAAGCCCACACGGTAGCCCGAGAGGACTCCTCGACCCGCTCGAGGAAGCCCCTGATGCGGCCCTCTTCCCAAAATGGACGGTACCAGCAGACGCTGCGGCGCTTTCCATGACAAAAACGTGCGCAAAAGGGCCTCAACGTCGGGACTCGTTCTGCGCCCTCGACAAAGCAACAAGGGGGGGTCACAAGTTGACAACCTTGGGAGGGCCCGTATCGTGCCGAGGTGCTGAAGCCCGGACTTCCCAAATAAAAAACGAGAAAAGGGGAGATCTTTACCAACGCGTTTAAAAAAATCGAACAACTACGTCGCTTCTATCCCTGGGCCCAGGGGGCCCTTTTATAAATTTTCGCTTTATGTACAAATTCTCGAAGATTAAAAATGTTCTCGAAACACGTTTCACGTTCATTTGCGCTCGAGGTAGCCTGAAATTTGCCGGTACAAAGTCGAGCTCCCCTCGGGGGCTTTCAGGGAGGGCACCCCCCTCCTAATCCCGAAAAATTCGAACGTTTTTTTCGAAAATCACACTTCCCTTCGTTTTGCTCGGGGTCACTTCATAAATAAGTAAGGCGGGCCCCGGACTCCCTAAGGGTTTGAGGGTTTTCGTCGAGCAGGCATCCCCCTACGCCCCAGGGGTACGGTATCCCCGCTCGCCACCCCCCCCTTTTTGGAATCCCAACGTGGTCGATTGTATTAGTTTAAAAGCGTCGACTTAGGCAAAGAAAAGCAGAGGGGCCCGAGGGGAAATAGAAATAACGAGACGAACGTCTATAGCACTAAGGTGCCTTGCTTTGCCTCAGCAAGTCGAGCCCCCCTCGGGGGCTAACAGGGGGGGCACCCCCCCTCCAAGTCCCCGAAAACCCCGGGAAAGTTTTTTTCGAAACCCCGACTCTCCCTCCGTTTTCTTTTTTTTTGCCTTTGAGCCGCTTCATAAAATAAGTAAAGGCGCCCCGGATCCCTAAGGGTCGAGGGTGTCATCGAGCCAGGGCCCCAACTACGCCCCAGGGCTAAGGTATCCCCGCTCGCCACCCCCTTCCAGGGGGTTCGAGCGTGCGTTCCCAAAATTAGTTCAAGGCGTCGAAATTAGGCAAAGGGAAAAACAGGAGAGCTTGAAAAACAAAAATAAAATTTTGTGGGATCTCGATCAAAAAGCATTATACACAAAAAGCCCTCGGGGGCATTTGGGATTGTATCAGACAAGCCTTAACTATACATGGACCTTCTTGTCCAGTATGGCTCGCAGGCCGGGGCTACCCCTTGACACCTTCCAAGGGGTACCGTCCACCGAGGGGATTCACCTCGGGTCGAAGAGTTTCGCCAGCAGGCCTCCAGGGCACCTCTGCTGGATCCATCAACTCCTGGCACTTCGCGTCGTTCTCTTCCTCGGTCAGCTTCGGGTCGGTGGCGAACCGGTCGACACGAGGTTGAGGTCCACGTCGTAGAGCGAGTTGACGACCACGAGGGCCCGCTTCACGCCACATGCAGGGCGGCTCGGGCGTTTCTCGTCACCCCGCGTCATGGAGTAGAAGCGGCGCAGCAGGGAGTCCCCTTGAGCATCCCCCTCGACCCTCCGGCTCCGGCCTGACCGACAGTCGTTGAGAAGGTGTTGATGGCATCCGCGAGCGTCGCGTTGAGGTTCGCCTCAGTGCCGAGGAGGCCTGAAGATGTCCCGGTCCTTGTGGGCGCGGGCAATTATCCTTCGCAGCTCTGCCGAAAACAAGCAGCAACAGTCAAAAACCCAAAAAAGCAGAAAGAGGGTCCGAGTAGGACAGATTCTCCAACACTCCCGAAACCACTCACTTGGGCTACACGTCAGGGTGGAGTAGGCCCGCTCGGTCTCCTCGAGCTGGCGGCGGACGTCGACAAGGTCGGAGGACTGGATCCTTGACCTTGGCCTCGAGGCCCTCGATGGTTTTGCCTGCGTCATCGAGGGCCGTCTTCTGGTTCATCGCCAACCACGCCCAGGGAGGTCGCGTGGGTCCGAGCCTTCTCCTCCGAGGTGGCCAGCGCGTTGCGCTCGCGGGAGACGGCGTCGAGGTCTCCCCGGAGCCCTCGGATGCTTTCTCGTCGCCCGGGCCAGCTCCTCTTCAGCCGGGCAGCCTCCTCCTCGGCCTTGCGCTTGGCCTCGAGGGCAGCATCCGCCCCTGCCCGACGGTGATGACAGAGGACTGAAGGGGCGAGGTCGACTTTCGTCTGCGCTGCCTGGCAAGGCCGCCAGGCTCCTTTGGATGGCCTCGTAGCCGGCCTTCGCGTGGGCGACTTCGACTCGGCATCTTCGGCAGCCGCCATCTCAGCCTTCGCGCGGGCGACCTCATCCCCGCCCTAGCCAGCGCGGCGCGGAGGGTCGAGAGTTGTCCCTGTACACGGAGATGTCTGGGACTTCTCGTAAGACCTCACCCGCAGCGACTAACGAGATAAAAAATGAAGACCGTCAACCATCGGCAACCAGGACAATTCGAATACAATCTAAGGGGGAACAAAACCCACCTCCATTCCCTCGCGTATGTCCGCCGGCGGCGACCTCCACGCCGCGACGTATCAACGTGCTCAACCACGCCCGATATCCTCGACGAGCTCCACACGTCGGAGCTCGGACTGGTCATCGAGCGTGAGAAAAAGCCGCTCGGGGTCTCGAGGGTCCGCCAACTCGAGAACCTCCTGGCCCCAGGCCACGCTGCGGGCGGCGATCCTCTGTTCGACCGTTCCGTGACGCCCTCGAGCAGATCCCCCCCCCCTCGATAAGCGGAAAGGGGCGAGGCTTCTTCCGCCTGTCCTCTCCGGTCCTCGGGGCCACCTCGCGAGGACGTCGACGGCCCCGCCAAGCCGTCGCCACCAGGAGATGAAGACCCCGGCCAGTAGACGGCCCCCCCTGTCGCGATGAGGACTCGATAAAAGTAAAATTACGCAGGCAAGGCAAACCCACTACGTCCCGAGTGAGTCAAAGTGTGACTTACCTCGAGACAGTGGCCCCCCAACCTCGAGGGGAGGCCGAGCCACCTCCGGCCCCGCCCGAGGAGCCGCGACGATGGTCGTCTTCCGCCGAGCCCACTAGCTCGGCCACCATCTCGTCCACTGGGCGGGGGTGGACTCCATCAACATCCGCCCTGCGCCGGCGTGGGCGTTCCTCGGGCGGTCGACCGGACCCCCCGCCTCGAGCTCCGGCGTCGTCGAGGGGCCCTGGGCGTTGGCGGCGGTCGTGCCTCGCGCTCGAGCCGGAGTCGAACTCCAGTGCAGCTAGGCCCTCGGGCCAACGCCCGGCGTTGGGTGAGCCGGAGCCTCCCCCTTGTTCACAGGGGCCTGGGGCTCCGACCACCTCACCCTCCTTCGGCCGCGACGCGTCGGCGGAAGCTCCGCGCCCACCGGGGCGCCGGTGCGACTTCTTCCGACGGCCGCGCGGGCACCACGACGGGCTGCCTCCTCCGCCGTCTGAGCAGACACCGAGGCCCCCTGCGCCTTCCCCCGTGCCATCGCCTCCCGGGCCGTGGCTGGCCCATGCCGCCTCGGGGGGGGAACCGTCGAAGGGGGCGGGGCGGCAGGACGACCTCGGCGGCTACTTGGACCGCAGCCCCCACCTTCAGCTTTTTGGCAGGGGCTAAGGGCGTGGCTCCCTACGGGCGCTTCGACTGGAAAAAGAAACACGTGTGCAACGATAAGCACGGGTCGTTATCGACAAAAAGAAAAAACAGGACAACGTCCATGAAAGCGACTTACCCCTCGGAGCCGGCGCTTCGGCCGGTGACCGTCGGGCTGGTCGAAACCCTTGAGCAGCACCGCCTGGGGGGCGGGGGTCAAGGCGGCTCTCGGCACCGTCTCCCGGGCAGGGGCCGGCGGCGCCATGTCGTCCCTTGCCGGCCCCCACCTGCGTCGACGGGCCCGGCGCCCGTTGCGCTCGACGCAGCAGGCGTCGGGGGGCTCGCTCGATCGACCCCCCCGACGGCGGCGCCACCGCGTCGGTCCCCTTGCCGCGGCCCCCACCTGCGCCGACGGGCCGCCATCCCGTGGGTTGTCGCGTCAAAGGGCGGCGTCGGAGGGTCGTCGGGGCTCGCTCGGTCGAACCCCCCGAATTGGGACCGCGAGTCTGCGGAGGGCGTCTGCCGCGCTCACGTCTTCCGTAGAAGCCACGAGGCGCCTCGCCATGGCCCAGCTTCGATGGAGGGCCGACCTCGAGGTCGACCCCTCCCCTGCACCATTATACAACGGCCGCCTGTTCAGCGCGGCCCATCCTCCCACCCTCCAATGCACTCCGTCACCACCTCCCCCACCTCACCGCGCCCCTCGCCATGCGAAGGGCGACAACCTCCTCCTCGAGCCCTCCCGCCTCTGGGCGGCCCGCCGCTGCTCTCTCAGCTCTCTCTCCCGGGCCCTCTTGGACGTGGCCACCTTGGCTTTGTCCTTGTCGGACTTCTGCTTCTCCGCGTGGAGGCGATTCGCCTCCTTCGCGGCCGGTCCTCCTTCACCGGCGGAGGCGAGGGTCGGTTAGGACACATTCCCTGTGGAACGCAAGGCATTTAAAGAGCACGGGCAAGAGAGGACGGAAGGGGCGGAGCGCGAGGACTCTAAAACCAGAGGAAAGGACCTAACCAGCTCAAGGGAAGCTCTCGTCCGGCTTCATGGCTATCTTCGCGATGTTTCTGGGGTCGAACGACCCCGCGAAGAAGCGGCGGACGCGGCGGACCACCCTATTCGGGGCCAGTTCTTCTTTGGCGAAGCGACAGCCCAAGAGATCGACCCCCGGGACCCATCTCGTCGATGCGGAGGGGTCGGGCCATCAGCGGCATGACCCGCCGCCGGTGGAACGCTGAGCGACGATCTCCGCCGTGAGCCCCTTCTCCTTCAGATGCCTGAGCGCGTCCAGCAAGCCGTCGAGGCGGCCTGCTTGTCCGTCGGGGTGCCATATCCCCAGCGGTCGGGCTCAGCGTCGAGTGTCCTCCGGTGTACGCCGGAGCAGATCGTCGTCGTTCCTCAGGTAGAACCACCTGGAGTTTCCATCCGGAGTGGCTCGAGGACAGCTTCGCCGGATCCAACACTTCGGCCGCTTGACGGAGATGCTGCAGCACCCGGCCCTGGGCCATCCGGCGGGTACCCTTGTCGACCGAGGCGTGGAAGATGCTGGCCTTGAAGATATGGAGCCACAGCTCCCAGTGGGGCTCGATCCCAAGGTAGCCTTCGCACACCCGCGGCGAAGACCGCTGCTCTGGCTGACGCGTTGGGGGTTGAGGTGCTGGAGCTCCACGCCCTAGTAGTGGGGGCGCGCACGCAGGGGAAAACGGTGGGTGGGGCACCAGTCCTGCTCGGTGGAAGATCTCGAAGATACCACATACCCTCCGGCGGGTTGGGCTCGGGGTGGTCCCGCGACGGAAGCATCCACTCCGGCCTCTCCGCCGTGGGTAACGGGCCGGAGAAAACCACTCTCCACCAAACCCCGTCAGATGCGAGATGTTCACCAGGAGGCGGGGCCAGTCGTCGGCGCCGACGAGGTCGAACTTGGCCATAGGGACGGTGGTTTGCTCGGACTTAGGGGCGGACAGTACGTTCCCTATCTTTCTCTTTCTCTCTCTCTCGCTCGTTGCAGAGTTCCGGCTAGCGGGATGCCTAATGGCAGAGGCGGAGAGAAGAGGCAAGGAAGACGAAGGCAAGGAAGGCGAGGAAGGCAAGTGTGCGGAAAGAGCCCCCCGACTCCTCACCTTCGCTATTTATACGCGGGAGGCCAACGACGGATCCGGCAAACAGGCAAGAGAATCTCCGCATTTAGTTTGTCTATACTACCTTCCTCGTAAATTTTCCAGGAAAAAGGCGTCCCGTCCCATCATCGGGCTCCGCGCCGCAAATCCGCCCTGCAACCGCCACTGTTGCGGCCGAAGGACATCACCTAAAAAGGCGCGCGGCCGGGAAACGTCGTCTTCGAGGGTAAGGAATCTTGAGGCAGCGAGAGCTGGCCCTCGAGAGAGGGTTCGACAGCTACCCTCGAGTACCCGAGGCCAGAAATGACCTCGGGTTAGGACCTCGGTCCACCCCCAAAATCTCGAGGGGACAAAGGCCGGCCTAGGAACGGGTTCGATAGCCCCCCTCGAGTACCCGAGGCCGGACGGGGCCTCGGGTCGCCAAGTGCAGTTCGTTCCACGGCCTCAAAGGGGTAAAAGGGCCGGCCCGTCCGGGGGTTCGACAAGCCTCCCTCGAGAGCTCCGGCACAGGTATGTCCCCAAGTTCAATACAACAACCACCTGCTTTTCCCCTCGGCGGTCCACAAGGCAGGACTCCTCCTCCTGGGATAGCGTCGGATGATGAACCATCCGTCAATCTTGAGGGGAGCGAAGGTTGGCCCTTACATAGGGCTCGACAGCCGCCCTCGAGTACCTGAGGTCAGGAAGGACCCATGGTTAACGGACTCCGGTCCACCCCCAAATCTTAAGGGAGCGAAGGCTGGCTCCACGAACGGAGTTCGACAGCCGCCCTCGAGTACACGAGTCAGGGATGTCCCGGTGGCTCGAGAACGAACTCTCGAGGATCCCTAGGACATATCCGAGGCATACCTAGGAACACCTAGGATCCCTACGCTGGGAGCATCGAGCCACCAACTCCTATCGAATGGGGTTGGCACCTTGGTGATCCACATAGTCGTGCTTAGTAAGCCGTACGGCTTGCTTAACAATGAGAATGCCTCCGGGCCACTAGTCGACCCCTATCGACGGGGTACGAGTTCTCACTCGGATTTTTACCCGTACAGGGCACCATTTCTAATGGACTCATGCCCGAGAACAGCTCACCGAGGACTTCGGGCTCGTCCTAACGAGGATAGCATGATGCTCTTCACCCCACAATCCGAACGAAAGGATCCGTGGGAAGGACGCTATGGGTAGTGAAGGCCTAGCCATTCGAGGGCTCGAGGGCCCGACTACGCACGGCACCCCTCGAGAAAGAGGGTCGAAAACTAGTAACCTGGCAGACAGAGTCGACCTCTCAGGCGGGGCGCTCTGACTCCAGTTGTGCTCGAGGGAGCGAAGGCTGGCCCTCGGTAGGGTTCGACAGCCGCCCTCGAACACTTCTCTTTTCAGGGAAAGGAATGGAATCGCCCCTCGACAGGGTGCCACGTCTCCAGGTATCCTTAAAAAGACCCCTCTATACAAACGTATTTTAGCCCCTAGAGGAGTTTCTAAATCACTCTTCTGGGGCCCTGGGGGCTACCCCCGCGGGGTGCGCTCGCGCGCACCCCACGGAGAATCGAATTTCTCACTAACCCTACAGGCCAAGGACAAAACCTCCGAGTAATCCTTACTCCTTCCAAGAAAACATGTATCATAGCCCCCAGAGGAGTTCTAAATCACTCCTCTAGGGCCTCGGGGGGCTACTGTCGGGTACGAAGGTAAGGGGTACCCTGAACCCTTCAATAAATTAACGCTAAACATAGCAACATTTTTAAGGCAGGGACCAGCCCACCACTCGGTAAGGCGCGGCCCATCACTTGAGGGCCCCCTCCACACTAGCTGCGGCGACAAGCCACGGGCGGCCCACTTCGACGAAAAATGACGGACCGAGGGGCGAGCGAACGACCCCCGGCTCCACCTCGACGCCGAATGACGGACCAAGGGGCGAGCGAACGACCCCCCGGCTCCACCCCGACGCCGAATGACGGACCGAGGGGGCGAGCGAACGACCCCCCCGGCTCATACGTCGACGAACGAAGGACGGACGAGGGGTCGAACGAACGACCCCCCGACCTCTACCTCGACCTCACCGACCCGTCGGTGCTCCGACCTCTACCTCGACCTCTCCGACCCCGTCGGTGCTTCGACCTCTACCTCGACCAGGGGTTCGAACGGACGACCCTCGGACGAGGGGCTCGATTAACCCAACTGCTCCCGGCATGGGTTAAAGTGAACCCACCTAACGACATGGGCGCCCGCGTCCGCTGTCAAATCCGCCAACTCCCCGTCAGGTCCCCGATTCCTGTCAACTGTGCCGCCACTGTCGCCACTACGCGAGTACGGACTCCAACAGTACCCCTCGGAAAGTGAACAGTGCGACCCTCGACGACGACTTTGGGAACGCGACAGAGCCACGCAGGGCTCGACCCCCCCCCTCTCGACAGGGGCTCGACCCCACTCTCCAACAACTCCAGTATGGAGGCCGTCCCATCCGCCCCGTCCCGCTTCAGCCGTGGATTCGTGCCTACCTGCGGGCACTGTGCTGCGACGACTTCCACTGCCACCACGCCCGGGGACGCCAGAAGGACGGGAAGGCCACGCCGCCACAGTGCTCAACGTCTCTCCGCCAACACTGTGTTCGCGAGATCACGCTACCATACTGCCACTGTTAGGACCCTGTACCCTCGGACCTCCCCTTGGTCTATAAAAGGGGACGCCGAGGTAGAGGATGGGGGAGCTTCTTCCTTTTTGGTACGGTCAGAGCCTGAACCTCCGGGACCTCAGTTCAGACTCTGACACTCCACGCACACAACACACCGCCACTCGATCGACCCCTCGGGTGGCAAAACCCCGTGTAACACAGCTTGTACCCCCCTGTACGAGCACGCTTTGGGTGCGAGATAATACAAGTCATCCTCCCCCCGCTGGACGTAGGGTCTTCTTTGCCCGAACCAGGATAAACCTTGTGTCCATCTTGCATCACTGTCTGAGAGAGGGAGCACGCGATATACAAATTTACTCGTTGGTGGTCTTGACCCCCGGGTCATAACACCGACAATATTACTATCATATTATGCCACTAGTACTCATTGGAGTTTGAAGCTGGTGACATACTGGGTTGCAAGCGTTTGGTCTGTGAGCAGATTAAATTTTGTGGGTTCTAGTAGCACTCATAAAAATAAATTTATATACACGGCTCGCAAGTCAGCCCACTTGTATCTCTAGATGGGTATACCAAAAAA
Organism: Microstegium vimineum; assembly: GCA_022036555.1. Classification (NCBI taxonomy): domain Eukaryota; kingdom Viridiplantae; phylum Streptophyta; class Magnoliopsida; order Poales; family Poaceae; genus Microstegium; species Microstegium vimineum. The sequence continues at coordinate 24,004,844 of CM039137.1, forward strand.
TTATATATAATTTAATGATTAGTACTTGATCAAAACTTCCGTGTATCAAGTTTGGGATCATATTTATATGTTGCTTAAAATATACTCCCCTATTCTAAATTATAAGTCCTTCTGCCTTTTTATGTACAAAACTTTTAATAATGTGACATAAGAAACCATATAATATACTCCTCCGTCCCAAATTAAATGTCGTTTTAGATTTTCGTGTCATAACTTTGACTAGATTTATATAAAATACTTGTAACATTTATATCTCCAAATAAAATTTATTATAAAACTAGATCAAAAGATCTATCTAATGATATCAATTATGTATCGTAACTATTAATAATTTCTTATATAAAATTAATTCAAATTATTGGAACGGAGGGAGTAACCTTTTATCTATCAAAACCAGATAGATTTAATCCTCTAGCTAGTTTTAAAAGTGGTTTTCTATTTTCTAATAATAATGAAAATTTGGTTTGGTCGCCATAAATTCATCATTGATTTATTTTAATAAATTTTAAAAAATGGAATATAATTCCAGTTTTATTTTAGAAAATTATATATGTGTTTATGCTTTGTTTAGAGTTATTTGGATATTAGTTGCTTTAAATAAATAATTAGCACGACTACAAGCAATAAAGAAATAGGAAACTAATTCCAAAATAAAACTATATATAAACCACAAACCAGTAGGCAATTTTTCAGGAGAAAACAGATTCTTTCTTTCTGCTTGTTTTGGTCTTATTTTTCTAATTTGGAATATATTTTAAATTTAAAAATTTAAGGAGATCAAACCATATTTTCTTGTTATTTCTATAAAATATTAAAACTCATGTTAAACAACTAGAGGATCAAATTTATCCGTCTTTTACAGTTAAAAGTGTCATTACTCTGTTTCATAGTTTATGGTTAAAAATCTGACTGACATGCCACTTAAAGTTTGAACAAATATACTTTACCGTGAGAGAAATTTTTTGTATGCTTTAGCCAAGTTGCTCTCAAACCCTAACGCGAGTGACAAGTTCCGTAGTCTAAATTGCGTTTTACGATAGCATGCGCCGTAGTATCCACTGGACACTACTGCCAGCTCTGGACAGTATAGATACCGTACAGTACGTGTTCATGTTTGGTGGGTAGATACTAGATGGGGTTGGACAAATGTGCCGGCACAATCCTAAAGACCTTACCGTTTCTGTTCGTATGTACTCCGGGTCCAATCCTGGTAACCTCTAACAGTTTGACATTTAGACTCGACATATCTAATTTTATTAAAATAACTAAAAAATTGGTGGGCAATAATTTGATATTTGAGTTTGGCATTTTTTGCCAAAATTACAAATAAGAGCCCGCACTTGATAATTTGGAGATCTTGAAAAGGGGAGACAATTTTTTTTCCTTCTTTTTTTCAGCCTTAACACTAGGCGGCGCATTTTTTTTCTTTTTTCCTTCCTTTTTTTCACGGTGGAAGGCGGCGACTTTTTTCCTTCCTTTTTTCCCCTTTTTTTGCCAAGTCATTATGGAGAACTGTTGGAGATTACATATTTTTTGCTTTGACATATCTATTTTCGAGTTGGCAAATTCCATGTTTTGCCAAACCAAAATTACCATACTGTTGAAGTTGCTCTAACGCGAGTACGTATTCAGTATTCGTGCCATTTTTTTTGCATGCTTTATATCTATATATCGATCTACGTGTACTCCGTACGTCCTAGCGCTACATATGAAGTTGTCGGTGTTATGACCCAGGGGTCAAGACCATCAACTAGTAAATTTGTATATTGCGTGCTCCTCTCCTAGACGTGATGCAAGAAGAACACAAGATTTATTTTGGTTCGGGGACAGAAGGCCCTACGTCCAGCGGGGGAGGATGTATTGTATTATCTTGCACCGAAGTGCTCGTACAGGGGGGTACAAGCTGGTTTACACGGGGTGCTCAGGATGAGCTGAGGCCTAGGACTAGTAGGGCTATCCTAGGCAGTCGGATGGTGGACTACTTGATGTGTCGATCGAGCAATCGGGTGAGGTGTGTGCTGATAAGTGTGTTTCGGATCTTTTGTGCGAATCCTCTCCCCCTTCCTATCCCAGCGTCCCCTTTTATAGACCAAGGGGAGACATGGGAGTACAGTGATCCTAGACTGTAGAGGTATGGGAGGGATGTTCGTGGTGCCATGCTTGCGATGAGACGTCGATCACTGTGGCGGCATGGCCCTCCTATCTTTCCAGTGTTCAGGGAGTGGTGATGGCTGACTGGACACCGCCGTACAGCATGACGCAGCGGGGTTGACCTTCGGAAGATGGGTGCGAGTTCCACAGCTGAGGCAGGACGGAGCGGACGGGATGGGTCCCATGCTGGAGTGGTTGGGACAAGGGGTCGAGCCCCCTGGTCGAGGGGGGTCGAGGCCGGCGTGACCTTGTCGTATCCCTGAAGACACAGTCGAGGGTGTCCTGTTCATGGCTCGAGGGGGTGCCTCTGGAGTCCGTACTTGCGACATGGCTACAACGGCAGCACAGTCGTGGGGAGGTCCAGGGCATGGGCGTGAGTTGATGGATTTGACTGCGGTAGTGGGCGCCCATGGCGTTAGGGGGGGCAGGTAAGTGCATTGGATCCCCTTTACCCCATACGGAGCAGGTGAGCTGATCGAGCTTCATGCCCGGGGGTCGTTTCGTTCGACCCCCTGTCCGTCATTCGGGGGGTTGAGGCGGAAGCGGAGGGTTGTTCGTTCGACCCATGTCCGTCAGTCGGGGCCGAGGCGGAGGCGGAGGGGTCGTTCGTTCGACCCCTGTCCGTCAGTCGGGGTCGGGTCGGAGGCAGAGGGGTCGTTCGTTCGACCCCTTGGGGTCCGTCTGTTGGGGTCGAGGCGGAGGCGGAGGGGTCGTTCGTTCGACCCCTTGTCCGTCTGCTTTTCCATAAAGGGTCGGCCCACGACTGGTTGCTGTTGCCGGTGGGGGGGGCCTTCGTGTGATGGGCCTTTCTTCATGGACTCGAGCGGCTGATCGGATCCTGTCTCAAAAATGTTGCTATATTGAGCGTTAATTTATCGAAGGGTTTTAGGGTACCCCTTACCTTTGTACCCGACAGTAGCCCCGAGCCTCTGTGCGGATAAGAAGAATCCGCATAGGGGCTTTTTGCCATTGACCTGCAGAGTTAGTAAGAGGCTCGAATCTCCGCGGGGTGCGCGTGAGCACACCCCGCGGGGGTAGCCCCCGAGGCCTCAGAGGGTGATTAAGAACTCCTCTGGGGGCTTTGATGCGTGTTTTATCGAGGGGATTTAGGATTACCTGGAGTCGTGGCGCCCTACCGAGCGGTCGTTTTCCGTTTGCCAGGTTATGGGCGTCCCACTTCCCGAAAAAAGGGAGTGCTCGAGGGCGGCTGTCGAACCCTTTCGAGGGCCAGCCTTCGCTCCCTCGAGTGTTACACTGGAGTCATAGTGCCCCACCGAGGGTTCAAACTCTGTCTGCCAGGCTACGAATGTTTTCGACCCTCTTTCGTCGAGGGGTGTCGTGCGTAGTCTGGCCCTCGAGCCCTGCGTGGCTGGGCCTTCACTACCTCCTAGCGTCCTTCCCACGGATCCTTTGCGCTCGGATTGTGGGGCGAAGAACATCGTGCTATCCTCGTTAGGACGAGCCTCGAAGTTCTCTGTGAGTGGTGTCGGGTAGAAATCGGTAGAAATAGTCCCCGGTATGGGTAGAAATCCAAGTGAGAACTCGTGCTCCATTCGATAGGGGTCGATAGAAGCCCTGAGGCATTCTCATTAAGCAAGACCGTAGGGGCTTACCTAGCTGCTAACTCCGTTCGAGGGGAGTTGGTGGCTCGATGCCTCCCGTTGTAAGGATCCTTGGGTATTCCGTGGTTTTTGCCTTGGATATGTCCCGGGGGGCCTCGAGAGTTCGTTTTCGAGCTAGGGGCTCGCGCCGGCCCGCCCTGGGTTATCCCTGACTCGAGTACTCGAGGGCGGCTGTGAACCCTGTTCGTAGGGCCAGCCTTCGCCCCCTCGAAAATTTGGGGGTGGACCGGAGTCCGTAACCCTGGGTCTTTCCTGACGTCAGGTACTCGAGGGCAGCTGTCGAACCTTATGCAAGGGCCAGCCTTCGCTCCCTCGAGATTTTGAAGGACGGGTCGACGTCCATTGCTTACCTCCGAAGGTGACGTCCTATCCTTGTGGAATACAAAGAGGGTAGGTAGGTAGGTTTTATTAAATGCGGGACATACCTGTGTTTTTGTTGGATCCGCCCGTGGGGCTAGCGCTGGCCCCGCCTGGATTATTCCCGACTCAAGTACTCGAGGGTGGCTGTCGAATTTGGGGTGGACCGGAGTCCATAACCCGGGGGCCCTTTCTGACCTCAGGTACTCGAGGGCGGCTGTCGAACCCTATTCGAGGGACAGCCATCGTTTCCTCGAGATTTTGACGGACGGGTCGACGTCCGTTGCTTACCTCCGAAGATAACGCCCACTGTTGCACGTTGTCCGCCGCAGACGCTCCTTTTAGGAGATTTCCGTTCGACCGCGGCCGTGGCAGCCATTTGGGTGCAGCGAGTCGTGCGGCGCGGAGCCCGATGACACGACGGGTGCAGCTAATCTTACGGAATACGAAGAGGCGGTAGGTGAGCGCATTAAATGTAAAACTTACTTGCCTTTTTGTTGGGTCCGCCCGTTGGGCTTCCGGTTATAAATACTGGGTGGGGGGCTGGCTTCCGCACGCTTGCCATTGCCTTCCCCGTCTCCTTCCTCTCGTCGTTGCCTTCGTCGCCCCACGAGCTGGATCTCTGCGTGCATGAGAAGGGAGAGGAGAGATTGGAAACAAAACCTTCCACCCCCGGATTCGAGCGCATCCGCTTCCTGCTCCTATGGCCACCTACAGCTTGCGTGGCCCTGACGCCTGGCTTCCGTCGTCGACGACTGTGGCGCGCTTGGGAGACTTGGTGGAGAGCGGCCTTCTCCGACCCATCACCTCGTGGACCGGCCGGAGTGGATGGTGCCGCCGAGGGAGGACGCTGAGCCCAACCGCCAGAGGGTTACGTGGTTAGTTCGAAGCTTTCCACCAGGCGGGGCTGGGATCCCCCCCAACCGTCTTTTGCGCGGGGGTCCTCCATTACTACAGCGTGGGCTCCAACACCTCCCCCCAACGGCATTTGCCACGTGGCGGTATTCACTGCCGTGTGCGAAGGTTACCTGGGGATGGAGCCACATTGGGAGTTGTGGCTCCATCAGTTCGAGGCGAGCCTGTTCCATGCCTCGGCCGGGAGCCACAGCCGCAGGATGGTCCGGGCAGGCTGTGTCAGCATCGCCCTCAAGAGGGCAGACGGCTGGATTTCCCGGCGAAGCTCACGTCGAGCCACTCCGGATGGCACTCCGGGTGGTTCTACCTGAGGAACGACGATGGTCTGTTCCCTGCCTACACCGAGAGGACGATCAACTTGAGGCCCAATCACTAGAGGTACGGCGTCGTTCAGAAGAAGCAGAAAGCTCCTCGACTACCTGCTCGGCGCGATCTCCTGCCTGAAGAAGGCGGGACTTACGGCAGCCATCGTGGCGTCGACCTTCCACCCAGCGGGGGAGTCGTGCCGCTGATGGCTCGCCCGCGACGCCTCAACGAGATGCCCCGGAGGTGGACCTCACGGGGTGTCGCCTTGTGGAGGACGAGCTACCCTTCGAGAGGGTGGTTCGCCGAGTACGCGCTTCCTTTGCCGGCGGGTTTGAGGTGAAGGGTGTCGCTTGCATCCCCATGATGCCAGACCAAGGCCACGTCCAGCTGGTAGGACACCTCTTTCTCCGTCAATGTCTTCTTGTCTGTCTTGTTCGTCTCCTTTGCCTGCGTTCTAACTGCCTAGCGTTCCCTCAGGGAACGTCGTCTTCCGGAAGTCGCTGCCACTGGTGAAGGAGGAGCAGGGCGACTCCCAGGTGAGACGCCTTCAGGCCGAGTAGGACAAGAAGGCCAAGGACAAGGCCAAGGAGGACAAGGCAAGAAGGCCCGAGAGAGGGAGGAGCGTGAACGACGCCGGGCACGGCAGAGGCAGGCCAACCTCTCCGAGGAGGAGTCCCCCTCGGAGGAGGTGGAGGATGAGGGGTCGAGCGACGATGAGGTTGTTAGTGATATGGCTCTGCGGTGCAGGGTTGTGACCGTTATGCTGATCCTGACGGAGATTGTCCTTGTGCAGGAAGAGGAACCGAAGCAGGAGGAGCAGGCCGAGCCGCAGCGAGGGCTCGAGGAAGAACGAGCGGCACCCAAGCAGCAGAGGGCGACCATCGATAGCGGACGAGGGGGGGGTCGACGTCGAGGTCGGCCCCAACTGCTGGAGCCGAGTCGCGGGTGAGCGCCCCGCGGCTCTTCAAGCTGAAGCGTTGCGGCGGACGCGTAGCCGTTCGTCGCGGTCCCCTTCGAGGGTCGGTCGAGCACGCCCCCGACGCCCACTCGGTCGAGCGCTCGGGCATCAAGCCCGTCGACCCAGGAGGAGACCAAGGCGGCGGCGGCGAGGACGCCGTTGGCCCGTGCCGCGGCCAGCGCTGGCGGGAGAAGTGGCTCCCGACGTGCCTCGTAGAAGCCCCCGAGCGGCTCGAGGTCCATTGGTCGGAACCCCACGACTCCGCTGGGGTAAGTTGCTTTCCTGCTGATCCCGAGTATTTTTCGTTGGTTATGACTTGTGCTTACCGTCGCGTGTGAATTCCTTTTTCAGGGCGAAGCGCTCGTCGGAGGGCGCGACCTTCACCCCGACCAAGAGGTTGAAAGTGAAGGTCGTGGCCAAGATGACCGTCGGGACCAGTCCTGCCGCCCCGTCCCCTTTGACCCTCACCCCAGAGGCGGCGTGGGTGGCCAAGGCGTGGGAGGCGATGAGGCAAGGGCAGGCGCAGGCCGCCGCGGAGCTAACTCAGGCGGGGGAAGAGACGGGTCGGCCCGTCGCGTCGTCGGGGCCCGCCGGAGTGGCGGTCGAGGCCGTGCTCACCCACCCGTCGGAGGGGGGCGCGCCCCAGCCTTGAAAGGCGCGGAGCCGGCGTCGACGACGGTCGTGGCTGAGGGGGTCGAGCCCCCAGCCGCCGTAGAGGTGGAGGTGGTCGACTTGACCTCCACCGGCGAGGGAGCGACGCTGGAGCGCCCGGCGCCGAGGCGGTGGCCCGAGAACCTCGCGTCGTGGGAGGCGCGTCTGCGGCACGAGCACGAGGGGGCGCGGCAAGAGGAGGGAGCAGCCATCGCCGCGCCGAAGGTGCCGCCGTCGGTGGGGACCCTCGTCAAGGGGGCCTCGGGATTACCCGCGGCGGGGGCGGTGACGGCGGCAAAGCTGGTGGGAACGCCACCGATGATGAGTGGCGGAAATGGTTGCGGAGCTGGCGGGCCCGATGAAGATGGCCGCGGTGATGGCCCTTCGTCAGAACCAGAGGGGCCGCTGCGGCGCCGCAAGGAAGCGGCGCGGTGAACGTGATAATGTCCGAGGCGCCAGCTCGGCCTCGTCTCGAGGTCGGGGAATCATCGTCTCGAGGTAATCCGTCCTCTAACTTAGTCGACCCGCAATGAGCCTGTGGCATTGGGTGCTGATCATTTGCTTTCTTCACCGCGCAGGTTGTTCTCTCGGCGGGGACTTCTTCCGCCTAGGGGCGATGACTCGGAGGGGCTGGCGGCGGCCCCGCAAGGTGACCCCAAGGCGGGGAGAGCCCAGCTCGAGGGGGTGGCTCCCTTCCCTACTCTGGCGGAGCGGGTGGTGCTCCACGGGGGTGGCCCCGAGATGCGCTAGGGCATCATGCGGGATGTCCAGGAGAGGATCGACCGCAGCAACAGGTTTTTGGGGGCAAGAGCCCCTCGAGCTGGCCAACCCGCGAGACCCAGGGCGCACCCTCTTCAAGCTCGACGATCAAGCCGAGCTCGGGAGTGGGAGCACCTGGAGGAGTTCCGGGCGTGGCTTGCGCACGTGGTGCGCCTGTCGGCGGAGGTTGCTTCTGCGGATCTGCACCGGGGGATGGAGGTAAGCCTCGTTCTTCCTTTGATCTTGCTTGGTTACCTGGCTGCTCTTTTCTGATGACCTTCCTTTTCATCCCTGTCAGGCGTTGAGGGCGAGGTCGTACGATAAGTCCCAATTCATCCTCCGGCGCAGGAGCAGCTTCCTACCCTTCACACTTCGCTGGAGAAGGCGGAGGCCGAGGCCGCCCAGGCGAAAGCCGAGGCGGCAGCCGCACAGGAGGAGGCCAAGGCCGCCCAAGAGGAGGCCTCCCGGGCGCGGTCGAGGGCCGAGGCCGCCCTCAAGGAGGTTGTCGAGGTCGGGCAGTTGCAGGACGTTGCCCAGGAGGCCCGTGCAAGGCTGAGGAGGAGTCCGCCCAGCTGAGGGAGGAGCTGACTCTGGCGGCGGAAAGTGTCTAGGAACTCCAGGGGGACGTTGACGCCGTCTCCCGCGAACGCGACGCACTGGGTGTCGCGGAGGAGAAGGCCCGGGCCCAGATCGCCACTCTGGGGGAGATGGCGGCTAACCAGAAGAGGGCCCTCGATGGTGCTGGCGAGATCATCGAGGGCCTCCGGGCTAAAAATGGCGACCAAGCTGCGGAGCTTGTCAACGTCCGCCTTCCACTTCAGAGGGCCGAGCAGGGCTACGTCACCCTGGAGGCACATGCCAAAGGTGAGTTTTTGGAAGTGTTACTGAGCTTGCCTGGTCTTGACCCTTCCCCTGCATTTTTGGTTTTGACTGAGTCCTGTGTTCGTTCTGGCAGAGCTCGAAGGGGACAAGGCCCGAGCCCATGAGGATCTGACCAGCCTTCAGAGCCTCCTTGGGGCAGAGACGAGCCTGAACGAGAGGCTCGAGGGCGCCATCTCCTCCTTCTGCGACGACATGGGGGTCGAGCCGGAGCTGGCGGCCGAAGGCGACGTGCGAGGAGACTCCCTCCAAACGCCGCTTCTACTCCATGACCAAAGAGGTGACGGAGCAAGTCCGTGCTGCTCTGCACGTGGGCGTGAAGCGGGTGCTCGCAGTTGTCCGCTCGGGCTACATCTACGACCTCAACGTCGTCGCCAGCGGCTTCGTCACCGACCTGAGGCTGTCTGAAGAAGAGAACGTGGCGAGATGCCATGAGCTGATCGAGGCCACAGAGGTGCCCGGAGGCGAGCTGGCGAAGCTCTTCGACCCTGAAGTGCTTCCCCCGCCGGACGATGACGGCGACGAGTAGTCGAGGCCTGTGAGCCAAATCTGGACAAGAAGGTCCATGTAATAGATTAGCTTTTATGACAATATGATGTCGAGCCCCTGAGGGCTTCTTATGTTTAATGCATTTTTATTCGAGATGCGTCTGAGTGTTTTTATTTCTCGAGCTGTCTCTATTTCTCTTCGCCTGAGTCGTTGCTTATGGACTAAGTATTCAACGCACGCTCGTATCCCTGGAGGGGGGAGCGAGTGGGGGTACCATAGCCCTGAGGCGTAGGAGAGTCCCCGGCTCGGCGGCCCTTCACCCTTAGGGAGTCCGAGGCGTTTTCTACTTAGCCGTGAAGCGTGCTCGGGGCAAAGGTGGAAAGAGAGGTGCTGAGTTTCGAAAAAAACGTTTGAGTTTTTAGAGGACTTAGGAGGGGGATCCCCCCCTGTCAGCCCCCGAGGGAGGCTTGACTTTGCCGGAGCAGAGTCGATGCTACCTTAGAGTTATGAACGAATGTGAAATGTGTTTCGAGAACATTTTATTCATTCATAATGCGATAAGTGTACATAATGCGAAAAATGTATAAGGCGTCGAGGCCTTAGGGATAGAAATGACGTAGCTGTTTGATATTCCACGCGTTGATGAGGATCTCGCCCTTTTCGTTCTTCAGCTTGTAAGTGCCTGGTTTCAGCACCTCCGCCACGATGAAGGGTCCTTCCCAAGGTGGCGTCAGCTTGTGACATCCCTTGTTGCTTTGTCGGTGGCGCAACACGAGGTCGCCGACGTTGAGGTCCCTTTTGCGTACGTGTTTGTCATGGTAGCGCCGCAGCGTTTGCTGGTACTTTGCCGACTTGAAGAGGGCCATGTCCCGGGCTTCCTCGAGCTGGTCGAGGGAGTCCTCTAGGGCTGCTGCATTGGCATGCTCGATGTAGGCCTTTAGTCGACGGGACCCGTACTCGAGGTCAGTGGGGACGACGCCTCGGACCCATAGACCAAGAAGAACGGGGAGAACCCCGTGGCTCGACTTGGTGTCGTTCGGAGACTCCGTAGCACAGAGAGCAGCTCGTCGACCCATCTCTTGCCATGTTTGTTCAGCCGATCGAAGATCCTTGGTTTGAGGCCCTGCAAAACCATACCATTGGCGCGCTCGACCTGGCCATTAGTTCGAGGGTGGGCGACTGCAGACCAATTCACCCTGATGTGGTGGTGGTCACAGAAGTCCAGGAACTTTTGGCCGGTGAACTGCGTGCCATTGTCGGTGATGATGACGTTGGGGACCCCGAAGCGGTGGACGATGTCGGTGAAGAATAGCACGGCTTGCCGAGATTGAATGTTGGTGATGGGTCGGGCCTCGATCCATTTCGAGAACTTGTCCATGGCTACGAGGAGGTGGGTGTGGCCACCTTTTGTTTTCTTCAGGGGGCCGACCATGTCGAGCCCCCATACTGCGAATGGCCAAGTTATGGGTATCATCTGGAGAGCTTGCGAAGGCAGGTGTGTCTGCCTAGCGTAGAATTGGCATCCCTTGCAAGATCGAACAAGCTTGGTAGCGTCGGTGACGGCCGTCGGCCAGTAGAAGCCTTGTGAAAGGCGCTTCCTACCAGCGTTCTTGGTGCCGCATGGTGGCCGCAAGCCCCCGAGTGTATGTCCTTCAGTAGTGCCCTCCCCTCCTTGAGGGTGAGGCAACGCTGAAGTATACCGGTAGGGCTACGTCGGTACAGCTCGCGGCCATCCCCATACAATACGTAGGTTTTGGCGCGTCGGGCTATACGGCGGGCTTCGGTGCGGTCCTCGGGGAGCTCAGCCCGTATCAGATACTCGAGGTAGGGTGCGCGCCAGTCCGTCGAGGGGGTTGGTGTTGTGGCCGTTCCGTCGACCTCCATGACTTCTTCCCCGTTCGAGGGGGGATCAGTCGAGGGGGTGGATCGACCCCTTGCTCGAGGGCAGGAGCCCTCGAGCCTAGGTCGACGGATAGCTTGTGAAGGTCCCTCGAGAAGACGTCGGGAGGGACTGTACCTCTAGTGGATGTGATTTTGGCCAGCTCATCAGCAGCTTCGTTGTATCGGCGGGCGGTGTGGTTGAGCTCGAGGCCATAGAATTGGTCCTCGAGCCTTCGGACCTCTTTGCAGTAGGCTTCCATCTTGGGGTCGTGGCAGCTTGAATCTTTCATCATTTGGTCGATTACCAACCGCGAGTCCCCCCGAACGTCGAGGCGTCGAACCCTGAGCTCGATAGCGATGCGCAGACCGTTGACGAGGGCCTCGTACTCGGCTACGTTGTTGGAGGCGGGGAAGTGGAGACGGATGACGTAGCGCATCTGGACCCTTGAGGGTGATATGAAGAGCAATCCGGCGCCTGCCCCCGTCTTCATCAACGATCCATCGGAGTACATGGTCCAGAGCTCGGTCTGAACTTGCGCGGGGGGTAGTTGGGTGTCGGTCCATTCTGCAATGAAATCTGCCAATACCTGAGACTTGATGGCCTTCCGAGGGGCGTAGGAGAGGGTTTCCCCCATGAGCTCGACCGACCACTTGGCGATTCTTCCAAACGCCTCCCGGTTCTGGATTATCTCCCCGAGGGGGAAAGATGAGATCACGGTAACCGGGTGGCCCAGGAAATAGTGCTGGAGCTTGCGTCGAGTGAGGACGATGGCATACAACAGCTTCTGGATGTGGAGGTATCTCGTCTTAGTCTCAGAAAGTACCTCGCTCATGAAGTAGACAGGCCTCTGAACCGATAGGGCATGTCCCTCTTCCGCCCTCTCGACCACTACGGCAGCGCTGACTACCTGGGTAGTTGCTGCGACATAGAGCAAGAGGGGCTCGACTGGGCTCAGGGGCACCAAGATAGGTGGTGAGGTGAGCAAGGCTTTGAGTTTGGAGAGTGACTCCTCGGCCTCGACGGTCCATGTGAAGTGTTCGGTCTTCTTTATGAGGCGGTAAAGGGGTAGTGCCTTCTCCCCAAGCTGCGAGATGAACCGGCTGAGGGCAGCGAGGCACCCTGTGACCCTTTGCATGCCCTTAAGATCCTTGATCGGGCCCATCCTGGTGATTGCGGTTACCTTCTCAGGGTTGGCCTCGATCCCGCATTGGGAAACTATGTACCCTAGGAGCATGCCTCGAGGAACCCCGAAGACACATTTATCTGGGTTCAGCTTTATGTGGTTTGCCCTGTGGCACCCAAACGCGATCTCAAGGTCCCCGACCAGGTTTCCGACTGTTTTGGATTTGACCACGATGTCATCGACGTAGGCCTCGACGGTTGGCCCTATGTGTTTTCCAAAGACATGGAGCATGCATCTTTGATATGTGGCCCCGGCGTTTCGCAAACCGAAGGGCATAGTGATGTAGCAGAACATGCCAAAGGGGGGTGATGAAGGAAGTCACGAGCTGATCGGACTCCTTCATCTTTATTTGGTGATAGCCAGAATAGGCATCAAGGAAGCAGAGAGTTTCACATCCCGCAGTGGAATCTACTATTTGATCGATACGTGGTAATGGAAAAGGAACCTTGGGACATGCTTTATTTAAACTAGTGTAGTCTACGCACATCCTATCCTTTCCATTCTTTTTCTTGACAAGTACGGGATTTGCTAACCACTCGGGATGATGTACCTCCTTGATGACTCCGGCCTTCAAAAGCTTGTCGACCTCCTCCCCGATGATTCTGCACTTCTCCTCGTCGAAGCGGCGCAACCGTTGCTTCACCGGTTTGGATCCGGTCCGGATGTCCAAGGAGTGCTCGGCGACATCCCTCGGAATGCCCAGCATATCCGAGGGACCCCCACGCAAATACGTCAGCGTTCGCGCGGAGAAGGTCGACGAGCACGGTTTCCTATTTGGATTCGAGGGTAGCACTGATCGTCAGCGCCTTCCCATCCGCATGGCCGAGGTTGAGCGGGATGGTCTTGGTGTCCTCCGTAGGTTTGAAGTTGCCGGCGTGCCACTTGGGGTTGGGGATCTCCTTGGAGAAGCCGTCGAGGGTCGTGAGGATGGCTGACTCCTCGACCGCCTCGGTGTTTTCCATGCACTCGATGTCGCAGTCGTAAGCGTGCTCGTAGGTGTCGACGGTGATGACTCCCTTGGGCCCCGGCATCTTTAACTTGAGGTAGGTGTAGTTCGGGACCGCCATGAACTTGGCGTACCCCGGTCGACCGATGATGGCGTGGTAGATGTCGTGGAACGCGACCACCTCGAAGGTCAGATCTTCCTTCTAGAAGTTCGAGGGGGTGCCAAAGCAGACGGGTAGCTTGACGCGGCCGATCGGGAGTGCCTTCTTTCCTAGGACGATCCCGTGGAATTCCCCCACGCTGGGCAGGAGCATGGTCCTTGGGATCCCCAGGAGGTCGAGGGTCTCGGCGTAGACGATGTTGAGGCTGCTTCCTCCATCCATGAGCACCTTAGAAAGGCGGGTGTTCAGTATGATCGGGTCGACGACGAGTGGGTAGACCCCTGCGTTGGGGACGTGATTGGGGTGGTCGTCCTGATCGAAGGTGATCGGTACGTGTGACCAGTCGAGGTATCGAGGAGCTCGAGCTCGAACGGAGAAGACCTCTCGACGCTCGCTTTTGCGCTGACGTGTGCTGAGTCGGGTCGAGGGTCCCCCGAAGATCATGAAGCAGTCGGGATCTCGGGGAAGCCCCCGTTCTTGCCATCGCCCTCGTCCTGTGGGTCCCCCTTCTTGTCGTCTTTCTTGAAGCCAAGAGAGTCGAAGTGCCTTTTGAGCATGCGACAGTCCTCGAGGCTGTGGTTGGCCGGTCCCTTGTGATAGGGGCAGGGCTCTTTCAGCATCTTGTCGAAGACGCCCCCCTCGAGAGGGGGACCTCGAGGCTTCTTCTTGTCTATCGCAGCGACAAGGTCGTCGGGCTCGATGTCGCGTCGACCCGGCTGGTTCTTCTTCTTCTTCTTGTTGTTGTTGTTCCTCTTGGGCCCGTTGTTCGAGCCCCCGGGCTCGTCCGCCTTGGCCTTGTCCTTGTCTGGGGATACATAGAAGAACGCGCCAACGGCTTCCTCGCCGGCCGCGTAGTTGGCAACGATGTCCATGAGCTCGTTGGCGGTCTTGGGGGTGTTCCGCCCCAGCTCCCGCACCAACTCCTTGCAGGTCGTCCCGGCGACGAACGCCGTGACGACGTCGTGGTCGGAGATGTGGGTTAGCGCAGTACGTTGCTTCGAGAATCGACGGGTGAAGTCGCGGAGGGTTTCCTCTGGCTTCTGCTTGTAGCTGCAGAGATCCCAGGAGTTTCCTGGCCGCACGTAGGTGCCCTTGAAATTCCCCTCGAAGATCCTGACCAGGTCAGGCCAGTCTTGGATCAAGTCCGGGGGAGCTCCTCGAGCCATCTTCGAGCGGTGTCGGAGAGGAAGAGCGGGAGTTGTCGAATGATGACGTGGTCGTTGCGGGCTCCTTCTAGCTGACATGCCAGCCTGAAATCAGCAAGCCAGAGCTCCGGCTTGGTTTCGCCGTTGTACTTGACCAGGCTGGTGAGCGGACGGAAATGAACAGGCAAGGCGGTCTGCCGGATGGTCCTACCGAAGACTAGTGGCCCTGGTGGTTCCGGGGATCGACGTCGGTCCTCGTCACTGTCTTAGCGCCCACCTCGGTGAGCGTTGTAACCTCGAGCCTCAGCGTCACCGTGTCGGCATCGTTTGTTGTCGTTGATGTCGTACCGCGCGTCTCTCGGTTGTCGGTCGTCGAGGATGCGGTCATGAACTGGCTGCCGCTCTGCTCCGCCTTGGGGCGCCTTGTCTTGGTGGACAGATACCTCTCGATCTTGTCGAGGGGGTACGTCCCGTCGCTCGGAAGCAGCTCCTCTGCGCCTCAAGACTGAGCTCTCCGCCTGTTGAACGGCCGCGGTTTGGAGAAGCCCCTGGATTTCGTCTCTGATGTGTCGCGCTTGAGGCGTTGATGGCGCCGGCATGTCACGAAGCAGCATTGCGGCCGCTACGACATTTTGGCTGGCACGGTTGTAGACGCGGCGCTCGTTTGCCCCCTCCTCGACAATCTGTCGATGGACTTCCCGGGCTCGCTCGCGAGCTCCTCCACCCTGTGGCCGCCCGCGATCTCGCTCGAGGGCGTGCTCAAGCTGCTGGAGTCGCAGACGCTCCTCCTCGAGCTTGGCGAGCAGCTCTCGGACTTGCGCGATCTGAGAGTCCTGTGGTGGATCGGCTTCGACTGGAACCGAGGGGGGCGACGTCTCGCGCCGGGGTAGCGTTGCCCCCTCCCCCTTCATCCGTGGCCGCGGCGTCATTGATGTCGTCCTGTGAGTCAACCAGATCGACGAGGTGGAAGCACTCCCACGTGGGATCGTAACCCTCGTCGGGGGAGTCCGAGTCGGGGTAGATGTGGTAGAAGTTGGGGAAAGATCCCCTGCGCTCCTTCTTCAGCCGTCGCCGTAACGTGCCCCAGGCTCAGCGAGGTACCCGCCCCCGACCCGCAAGCATGGGTCAAACAGGCTTCCGAAGGGAGGAACTGTGTCGTCGGCTGAGGCCGGGAGGACGGCATCCGGCGTCTCGGGATCCGCGCGGTGAAGAGTGCGGCAGCGTCGGCCGCGCCCCCTCCTGGTCGCAAGCGAAAGGCGCGAGTGGTGGGACCGTCGTCTGGTCCTCCTCGGCCCCGGAGTACCAGAGTTGTTGCTATCCATGCCACTAGCTGAGAGTAGAACCATGTCGTGGTCGTGGCCCGTGGACATGAACTCTAGACTCCCGAACCATACGGTGGTGGCGAATGGAAGTAATGGGATCGTGGAATCCATCTGGGAGAGTAGTTCGGAGTTGATCGACACGCAAAGCCCCCTACTTGGCGCGCCAACTGTCGGTGTTATGACCCAGGGGGTCAAGACCATCAACTAGTAAATTTGTATATTGCGTGCTCCCTCTCCTAGACGTGATGAAGGAAGAACACAAGATTTATCCTGGTTCGGGCATAGAAGGCCCTACGTCCAGCGGGGGAGGATGTATTGTATTATCTTGCACCGAAGTGCTCGTACAGGGGGGTACAAGCTGGTTTACACGGGGGTGCTCAGGATGAGCTGAGGCCTAGGACTAGCAGGGCTATCCTAGGCAGTCGAATGGTGGACTACTTGATATGTCGATCGAGCAATCGGGTGAGGTGTGTGCTGATAAGTGTGTTTTGGATCTTTTGTGCGAATCCTCTCCCTCTTCCTATCCCAGCGTCCCCTTTTATAGACCAAGGGGAGGCATGGGAGTACAGTGATCCTAGACTGTAGAGGCATGGGAGGGGTGTTCGTGGTGCCATGCTTGCGATGAGACGTCGATCACTGTGGCGGCGTGGCCCTCCTGTCCTTCCAGTGTTCAGGGAGTGGTGATGGCTGACTGGACACCGCCGTACAGCATGACGCAGCAGGGTTGACCTTCGGAAGATGGGTGCGAGTTCCACAGCTGAGGCAGGACGGAGCGGACATGATGGGTCCCATGCTGGGGTGGTTGGGACAAGGGGTCGAGCCCCCTGGTCGAGGGGGGTCGAGGGGGGTCGAGGCCGGTGTGACCTTGTCGTATCCCTGAAGACACAGTCGAGGGGTGTCCTGTTCATGGCTCGAGGGGGTGCCTCTGGAGTCCGTACTTGCGACGTGGCTACAGCGGCAGCACAGTCGTCGGAGGTCCAGGGCATGGGCGGTGAGTTGATGGATTTGACTGCGGTAGTGGGCGCCCATGGCGTTAGGCGGGGGCAGGTAAGCGCATTGGATCCCCTTTATCCCATACGGGAGCAGGTGAGCTGATCGAGCTTCCTGCCCGGGGTCGTTCGTTCGACCCCCTGTCCGTCATTCGGGGGTTGAGGCGGAAGCGGAGGGGTCGTTCGTTCGACCCCTATCCGTCAGTCGGGGCCGAGGCGGAGGCGGAGGGTCGTTCAATCAACCCCTGTTCGTCAGTCGGGGTCGAGGCGGAGGCGGAGGGGTCGTTCGTTCGACCCCTTGTCCGTCTGTTGGGGTCGAGGCGGAGGCGGAGGGGTCGTTCGTTCGACCCCTTGTTGTCTGTTTTTCCAGAAATGGGCCGGCCCACGACTGGTTGTTGTTGCCGGTGCGGGGGGCCTTCGTGTGATGGGCCTTTCTTCATGGACTCGAGCGGTTGATCGGATCCTGTCTCAAAAATGGTTGCTATATTAAGCGTTAGTTTATCAAAGGATTTTAGGGTACCCCTTACCTTTGTACCCGATAGAAATACTCTGTCCCAGCATGGCAGCATTGGGGTTTATAGAACATTGCTACAGGGACTCCCCGTAGGTGTGTCTACCAATCATAAATAAAATTTATTATAGGAATAATGGAGTAATTATTAAAATTGAAACCTTGCCCTATCGAAATGAAAAGTGCCTTGTTAAAACATAGTACTATCTTTGTCTCAAAACAAATAAATTTCTAGAATCATTTCAAGTCAAACTATCTTAAATTTGATTAACAGTACTATACAAAAGGTAATAACATACTTTCTCTATTTTAAATTATAAGATGTTTTGGTATTTCTATATTCATAATATTTTCTATGTGTTTAGACATAATATATAACATATATTTAGGTGCATAGAAAAAGCCATGAACCTAGAAAAGTCAAATCATCTTATTATTTTTAAACAAAGTGAGTATATGACACAAAAATAAATATGTTATGAAGATATACTTTATGGTGTATCTAGTGATACTAATTCGGTGTTGAACAAACTCAATAAATATGTTATTTTTATATTAAGTTATTTAAACTTAAAATAGTTTGACTTAGGACAACTCTAGAAACTAATTTAGGGTCTATTTGGATTAACTTATCCAAACTTTAGAGCAAAACCTAACAAGTTTGCAACGAATGGAGCGGTAGATCAAAAGGTTATGTAATGACCTATGTCTTGTTCGTCTGATCGTTTCGGTGGCTGATAATTCGGTTGATGCTATTTTTATTTTTGACTATTTTTTTTAAGAAAAAACATTGTTTTGGTGGCTGATAAGCCAAGCGAAAACTTGCACAACTTCTACTGACATGCCATTAAAGTTCAAATAAATTAAACCACATTTACTTTGGGTGGTAAAAAACATGATGCATTTTCAAAATTTCGACCCACATTAAAGTCAGTCTCAGTAAAAATTTCATTATTTAGTTTTTCAACACACCTAATATATTTTTGAAATAGTGTAGAAGAGTTTCATCATCATAAAATTCTATATATTATATACTTTCATTAAACTCTTATCATCTCTCTTGTTATAATATAATACCATACTAATATATTTAATATTCATGAAAATCTATATTGAGAGACACCAACATCATCGAGCAGAAGGGGCTGAAAACCTCAATCAGCCATATAAATAAATGATGAATTAAAAAAGCTATCACAGCACACAAACAGATCGTAGCGGTTCCCATCCAATGGGCTCCTTGTTCTATCCTGGAATTAAAAACTGTAGACTAGTATTAAAAATAGTTTAGTTTTTGACTAGTACTCCGTACTCCCTCCGTATCCTAATTAGATGACGTTTTGGACAAACTTTGGGTCAAACATTGAGAATATAAATTATCAATAACTTTTAAGTTGTTGAGATTCCAAATGTGAAAATTATATGAATAGATTTGTCTTGAAAAGTACTTTTATAAAAATATACATATATCATTATTATATAATTATTTTTATAAAAATAAAAGGTCAAAATTGTGTTTGGGAGATCGTGTCACTGTCCAAAACGTCTTCTAATCAGAATACGGAGGGAATATACGATCTAACCCAGACTACCAAGCATCCTTTGTCCCCTTGTGGGCTGCCTCCCTCCCTCCCCAATTTAATGATTGGTTGATCTCTCAATTCATGAGCGAGCCAAACAACCATCCCCTGCTTGCGCTTGCTTGCTTGGGGACCATCTCCTTCCTCTTCCTCCTTAAAAAAATTCCTGGATTAGATTATAAAACAAAACACAAGCAAATTCAAATTGTATTGGTCTTCTGGGTTTACTCCATACAATACAGCACAGATAAAGGAAGCAGCAGTAGCAGCAGACCAGCAGTGCATCTCCCTTTTCCCCTCTCCACCTCCCGCAAGCAAACTCACGGCACCGCCCGCCCCGCACCCACTTCTCTTCTCCAGTGCCCGCTCCCTCTAGCTTCTTCCTCCTTTCATGGCAGGAAAGGCTGAGGTGATGATGCCCATAAGCCATCCAATTTGACCCATGCCATCCTGGACCTCCTCTATACATACTGCCCCAGCGCTGGCACTCGCAATCTTCTCTACTACTACCGCTGCTGTGCTCTCTTCTGCTTTCGCCTCACTCAGCCTGCTGCAAGCTTTTGCTTTGGCTTAGGTGCTTCTTTTCCACTCCTACTGTTCCCCCACTTTTGCTTGCTTGCTTTGTCACGCACAACGAAAAGCTCCTGCCTTTACCTTCTCGGACCTTATCTCCGCCCGCCAGCCCCCCCGTAGTGGGATTTGGTGGGAGCTGCGCTGCTTGCCCCTCGCGTTTCTTTGCTCAATTGGGGTTCTCCACAGCCGAGTGCTGCGCGTGCTCGTGGACGGAAGGAATTCGGGTTCCTGCGCGGTCCCCGTCCCCGTCCCCGTCCCCTTTGGTGATTGCGGACGCTCGCTCGCAGATCTTTGAGATGAACTGCGGGCCGCCAGACCAGCTGCCGCCGGCGTCGGCGTCGGCGCCGTCGTGCTTCCTCAACCTCAACTGGGACCAGTCCATGGCCGCCGCCGGCGACCACCACCTCGACCCAGCGCTAAGCTCGATGGTCTCTTCCCCGGCGTCCAACTCGACGGCCGCCGCAGCAGCGACTGACGGCCTCGCTCTCCACGGGATCTCGCCGCAGCAGCCGCAGTATGGCGGAGGAGGCACCCCGCTCAGCTCGCCACCCAAGCTCAACCTCTCCATGATGGGCCAGTTCCACCACCACTACCCGCCAATCCTCGAGAACCTGATGCCAATGGGCCATCATCTAGACCAGTTCCTCGCCGACCCAGGCTTCGCCGAGCGCGCGGCGAGGCTCTCCGGATTTGACGGTGGCTATGGCGGCGCGGCTGTGCATGGACAGTTTGGCCTCCCCGACGACGCCGCCGGCCCCATCGGCGCATTGAAGGAGCTGGAGCTCGGGAACGGAGGCCGGGACGAGTCCTCGGTGTCCGATCCGACGTCCGCCAGCGCGGAGATGGCGCTCAAGGCTCCTTCCGATGGCAATGCAAAGAAACGCAAGGCTAGCGGCGGAAAGGGGAAAGGCAACAAGGACGGCCCCGGGTCCACCGCCGCCAAGGATCTCGCGACGAAGGTACTCTCGTGCACAACACAATCGCGTTGCTTTGGTTCCCCAATTCACCACGCAGTTCATTCAGGTTCGGGGGCAAAAGATTTCATCATTCTGGGCTGGGGGCGTTCGTTTTACAGGAGGAATCGAGTGGGAAACGGTGCAAATCGGCGGACGAGAGCAATGGCGCGGCGGATGACAACAACAACTCCACCAAGGGGAAGGCCGCGCAGAGCAATAGCGAGAATGGTGGTGGCAAGAAGCAGCAGGGAAGGACAGCGCGTCGAAGCCAGCTCCCGACCCGCACAAGGATTACATCCATGTACGGGCGAGGCGTGGTGAGGCCACAGACAGCCACAGCCTCGCGGAGAGGGTACAGTTCCAGTCCCTGAGCCTCAATTGCATTCTTGCTATCATCCTTGCTGGCTGTAGATAGATTTGTGTGCTGAGTTGTTTTTTTCTCGCTTCTTCTCGTGAACAATTTCAGGTGAGAAGGGAAAAGATCAGCCTGCGGATGAAACTGCTGCAGGATCTTGTGCCGGGTTGCAACAAGGTACTACTCACTCAGTGACTTGATATCAGGCACTTGCTGAGTACTGAGGGTGTGCTCAGATTTGAATTTGGAAAATGTTTCTCGTTTCAGGTGGTTGGCAAGGCAGTCATGCTCGACGAAATCATAAACTACGTGCAATCCTTGCAACGGCAAGTCGAGGTACAGATATTTCCACTGTCAATTCACAGCTGGAAAAATGACTGAAACTGCAGTTTTTTTGCCGTTTTAAGGGTTTGATGTGTTCTATCTGAACCCTTTCCTTTCACATCCATTTTTGCAGTTTCTGTCCATGAAATTGGCTACTGTGAATCCCCAGCTGGACTTCAACAACCTGCCTAACCTCCTTCCTAAAGATGTGAGGACACCCTGCGCATATATGATCGTTCACATTACCCTACTATGTTTGGTTCTTGGTATTTCCCTATTAGTAATTATTAAGGGAATAATGGAGCATTTCACCCTATCTCATACAGTATTTTCCAATTCTGTCTCTCGTAATCAGATACATCAGTCCTGTGGCCCGCTGCAGAACTCGCATTTCCCGCTGGAGACCTCAGGTGCACCGCTGCCATACCTTAACCAGGGGAACCCTCTAGGTTGCAGCCTAACCAATGGCGGCATGGACAGCCAGAGTTCTATGCACCCACTTGACCCGGCATTTTGCCGGACAATGAATTCGCAGCATCCTTTCCTCAACGGTGTTAGTGATGCAGCGTCTCAGGTGTGTAAAAATGCAACCACTGCCCCCCTGACTCTAGGATAAGCTGCTGTCATATGCAATGAGACTGACGATGAACCGTCGATACATCACAGGTCGGGACTTTCTGGCAAGACGACCTTCAGAGCGTAGTTCACATGGATATCGGGCAAAGTCAGGAGATCGCTCCCACCTCTTCGAATAGCTACAACGGTAAAGAATTTTCAGCATCCTATAGGCCACTAGTATCTTAGTTGATGAACATCGCTATATATATATGAACTCTGATATGGAATTACCATTCACCAGGTTCATTGCAAACAGTCCACATGAAAATGGAGCTTTGACGACATAGCCAAAATTCAGTTCAAAGCTCGACGCCCCTGTATATACAGAAGAGAGGACAGCTTGCAGTTGCAGCGGAAGCACTGAGATTCAACCTAACAACGTTGGGCCGTAGCAGTGTTTTAGCTTCTAATTTTTCCCTCCCCCCTGGTGTAATGATTCTTTGAACAAGATGTGAAGATCACCAGTGGCGGTTGGTTGGTCGCACCACCCCATCGCCTCGCCTGTTTAGCTGCAAGATCGATCGCCCGCAACGAACTGAATGCGGTGCGTGCATCCCAGTATATTCTCAATCAGACCCTTATCCTCCTCTCAAGCTATAGAGGGAAGATCTGTAATATCATTTGTATTGCCATTATATTTGTAGCTGATATATATATATATATATATATATATATATATATATATATATATATATAAGATAAGATCCCTATTCCTGTCATTTTCCTGACCTCACTGAGCTGGAACCTCCCGTTCCTGAATGAATGAATGAATCATCACGTACGTATAGGCTCTTAATTCTGATACCTGCATCATGCCAATGGCATGGAATTGTTGTAGTACCCTGTTGCTTTGTTGAGCTCACTCAGGAACCAGGATTTTCTTCTTCTTCTTGGTTCAAAACAGAATAAATTCAGCCAAGAATTGAAGCGGGATCGTGTAAAAAGGACATATGGACAGAAGGAACAAGCAACTTGTGCTGGGAGTGGATTTGTGGGTGCTTTTTAGCTGTATGATAAGTACCCGAAGAAAGGGACAGCACTAGGCCAGGGGATTGCTAGTAGCTGAGGACCCTCTATCTTGAATTATTTTCAGGCTGTATTTTTTTTTTGGCAGAGATGCTACTATGCCAGGCGTACACCAGGCATCAGTATTCAGTGCGATGATGCTCTATATTTTTTTATAAAAAAAAACAAAAGAGAGAGAAAAAAGATCCCTCTCTTTAGTCGTTAAGTAGTTAAGAAATGGAGCTACCAATCGACTTCAGTGAAGTCCAAATCATCCAGGCTGTGATCACGCGCCAGAACGGAATCAGCGGAGCGAGTTGTTCTCATCTCTCGCTTTCTCGAGCCTGACCCGACGATCTTGTGCAGGATATAGCTCAGCCTGAGCCATCTCCAAAATCATGAACGAATAAATTACACGCTAGCTACAACATCAGATCATCTGTCTTAGCATAAATTACACTCTGCTACGAAACACCCCTGTTTCGTGTTCGTTTACTGAATTACTGGGAACACTGCTGCTGCTACTACTATTCCTGTTCCTGACCAGATGCAATGAAACGGGCAGCATGCATGAGCTGTAAAATTTGCATGCCCGCAGCAAAAATAAGTGCGACAAGATCGTAAGTCACTGGGGATTATTGTTCTGCCACGGGGAGGAGACAGAGGGGAGGTGAGACAGAGATGATACACCGTTTATAAACGGCACAGGCTACAGCCCACAGGGAGAGAAGGACGACGGTGCAACGTGATATGTCCCGTAGACCGTACAGGAGTTGCCCCTCTTGCTAGCTAGCGAGATCGTGGTCGCCATGAACAACAGCCATCGCTTGCTTTGCTTCAACCATGGCCCTGCCACGCCACCCACGAGCAAGGGCAAGGAACCTTCTTCCGTGTTAATTACAGAGAAATATTCAGCGGTAATTAAGATGATCTTTTATCGTATCGTATATTCGTATGGTATGGTATCTGAGACTGAGAGAGACTGAGAGAGAGGACCACGGCGAGACGAGATGCACCAACTGATACGAGCAGATTTTTTCTGGTGCATATATGGATTGGATTGGTCAGAAGTGGGCGTTGTGTTGTGTTGTATTGTGGCCCCTCGTAGTTTTTTTCCATGTCTAGAGGCTGCAACTGCAGCTTATAGGATCGAGTACGTGAGGCGTGATTTTCTGTTAGCTTTGAAGCCAAGACTAGTGCGTCACCTGCCGCGAAAATGCTGCATTACAAAGGGGATGTGATGCGATGCGATGCGATCGCAACCACAACCGCAAGTCAAACGCACGCCTCGCTTTTCTTTTTTTTTTTTCCGTTTTTGGTTATGTGAGATATGTGTATCACCAGCTGGCCCAGATCTGGACACCATATTCCGGGAAAACTTAAGGTCCGTTGCCAGCCAGCCACACCATGAAATCAAACTTTGATCGAGCACTTGTATTCTATACTACGGTGCATGGTGTCACTGTCAGCGTTTCAACAAGAAAGAAAGTAAAGCATGCAGTTCTAGGTTTGATCAAAATTGAATTATTTTAAATCTAACTACATTTATAAAAAAGTGCATGACTTCAAATAAGACTACTAGGACTGAGCCACTGACATGACACGTCAAAATCCGTTCATACAATCGACACACCATAGGGAGACATGCAATGCCAACGTGAGCCCCTGACCCTGACGGGTCCTCTCAAGGCCGACAGCCGACTGGACTGCATAGGCGTGACAGGAAAATATTGGGCGCCTTTTCTGAAGCCATCGAGTCTGAAATCTTTTGTTAGCCTGCATGCATTGTAGTAGGAGTAGTACAGTACATGCAAAAAAGAAAGGGCTTGAACTGTCCATATCCGTTCCAGCTTTTGCATCGGCAATGCAATGCAATCATGAAAGCCAAGATCAAGTGAAGCCATTGTTGACCTCTGTGAACGTCTCTCTCTCTCTCTCTCTCTCTCTCTCTCTGTGTGTGTGTGTGTGTGTGTGTGTGTGTGTTTTCTTTGTCACCCAGAAGAAAGATAAGACAAACCGAGCCGCAACGCAAGATTTCCGGCATTGCATTGCATTGCATTGGACACTCTGAAAGACTGAAACGATGATGATTAGTGGCCCACGAGACAAAGAGGGAGGCATGTCAGGTTCATGTTTAGCTCATCGTCATCGATCGATCGCCAAGAGGAAGAGGGCCCCTGCACTGCAACTGGCAAGTGGCACACTGCAACTGCAACCAAGGCGTATGTAGGCGTGCATGCATGCATACCAGACGTACACTGGCTGGCTGGCTGGCTCGCAGTTGGCATGATGGAGATCTCCCTCCTAATCCGCGGGCCGCGCCCATTGCTGCCCACCCGACAGAAGCAAGCGCGCGTGGCCGAGGCCGAGCGCGGGGGGCGCACAGGCGCCTCTGCATGCCATCTGCCATCCATCGGCTGGTGACCCGTCGGCGTTGCCGCAAATCCCCATCGGCAGGTATAGATATAGACTCTCGTGTCTCGCCCCCCCCCCCCTCCCTCTTTCATCGGACAGGTACGTACACAGTCCACCACCCCAAAAACCCAGTCCACACCGTCGTATATAGTATCGTACGAATGCGGATGCAGTCTCCAGCCTGACCTTGTTGCGTAGGACTATTATTTCTTTCTCTCTCTTCCTTTTTTTTGGAGAAAAAAAAACATGGTATGTTGATCTCTAGTTTGGGCGGCATAGCACGTACGTGCTACCATGGGCGGCATGACATCATACGTGGAATTCTTGTGAAGTTTCTATATGGTGCAGGGAGGACCGGATCGAGGAGGCGTGGAGGGCGAGTGGTAGGTCGACAAGTGCCCTATCTATCTTGGGTGGGGGGTGAGTGAAGATGA
The DNA here is from genome assembly GCA_022036555.1 of Microstegium vimineum. Taxonomy (NCBI): domain Eukaryota; kingdom Viridiplantae; phylum Streptophyta; class Magnoliopsida; order Poales; family Poaceae; genus Microstegium; species Microstegium vimineum. Next base: position 24,030,329 of record CM039137.1, read on the forward strand.
GGAGCAGGAGTAGTGGCCCTCCTGCAGGCTCCTGTTCCAGTGGCCTGCGTGCGTTGGTATGTGCCTATCAGCCCGGCTGCGCGCGCCCGCCCGCCCGTGGCCCCGACCCTTCCCACCCCCCGGCCATGTGTGCGTGTCACCACGGCCATGGCACACTGCTCCCGCCCCGCCCGTGTATGTACCTAAACCTACCGCAGTATAAAACGTAAACGTACGCGGCGGCCTGCCACCTCGGCTCGATCCTGACGACGCTCGTGCTTGCTCTGCTGCCACCGTCGGTACGGTACCTACCGACTATAGCAGCGAGCACTGGTGTGTGTGGGCGCGGCAATGGAAAAGGTGCGGGGAGGCCGGACGGACGGACGGCGACCGGCCGCGGCACGACACGGACACGCCCCTGACCCCGTGTCTCGTCCCGTGCGCGCGATCCTCGCAGCCACGCCGTGCAGCTTGCGACCAACGGTCAGCCGGCAGCCAGCAACACCCCCCCCCCCCCCCCCCCCCCCGTGCCAAAATAGAGGGCCTCCTGCCGTTCGTGCGGTGGCGCGCGTCCTACGCGCTTCGGCTGCGTTGCGTTGCGCTGCTGCCTGCGGTCCCGGCCCGCCCCCCCGCATTCTCCTCCCCGCACCTGCACGGCCGCGTCCGGGCGCACCGCACGGGGGTCGTGAAACGAAGCGGATGGCGACGGACTCCGCGGTCCGTGGGATGGGTTTGTGCCGCACGGACGCGGCCACGGGGGCCTCCGTCCTCACGTCACGGGTGCGCCGGCGAAGGCGGTGGTGGCTCGGGGAGCGAGGACGTGACAGGGTTCCCCCGGGACACGCACACGACGCATCAGATCGGTCGGATTGGCGACGGGACGGATGGATGGGAGGGGTCCCGGCCTCTCCGCTGCATGCACACGCCTTCTAGGTGCTCGGCTCTGCTCTACGTGACCGGTATCGACTATCGCTCGCTGCCGGTCGCGGTGTACTTCGCCTCAGGGGCTCACGTCCCGTACAGTACAGGACCGCAGCTTTGTTGTTGTAGCTCTACTGTACTTGTAGAGTACTAGTAGGAGGAGGAGTAGAGCATCCCTCTACAAAGGCTACACAGCTGTCGGTTCACCGTTCACGTGGCCTAGACTGTAATCGAGCATCTAGCCAGGTCCATATGAAAAATTCGCGACATTTGGATCATAGGAATCAATTAATTTCAACAACAAAAAACACATAAATAAACAAAGAAAAAAAATTCCGCACTATCCAACGCGACCTTACTATGTTGAAAAAAGATGCATGTACGTACTGCAGTTATTAACCAGCTTTGGCATTATAATAACCTGACTGAAATAAACCCAACACAAGTACGCAGGTAGAGTACTTGCGCTACGCCGTAGCGCGTTGATGGATGGAACTAGGCACGCACTTCAACTATAAAGACGGGTGATAGATGCAGCCAAGCACGCTATACGACGGTGCACGATCACCCGTCATAAAAAAAAGGTGCGTGCAGACTGAAGACCTAAGTCAACATGTCCTCTGTTTCAGGACTGACTGAGGAGGGGAAAAAATGTAATGTACTCCCTCCCTCCGTATCCTAATTAGATGATGTTTTGGACAAGCTTTGAGTCAAACATTGGAAATATAAATTATCAATGACTTTTAAGTTGTTGAGATTACAAATGTGAAAATTATATGAATAGATTTGTCTTGAAAAATACTTTCATAAAAGTATACACATATTATTATTTCATAAATATTTTTTATAAAAATAAGAGCTCAAAGTTGTGTTTGAGAGACCGTGTCGCTATCTAAAACGTCATCTAATTAGGATACGGAAGGAGTACTTAATATAGATGAACCGGCAAAAGGAAGGAATCCATAAAAAGACCATAAGGGTCGTCTCAAGTGTCGACTATGGCCCATCAGTTTCTCGTGTTATTTATGCGGCCCAATTTCTCCTCATCCAAATGCGGCCAGCCCAAGCAAGCAATGGCAAAACAGGCCCAACAAGTAGCCCAGCTCGTGACTTGCTACTACATCCCATCCGTTAAAAAACACCAGGACCCCGAAGTCCAATCCGACGGCCTGAAACCTCCTTCCCACCGGCCAACCGAGCCAACTGCAGCTCCGCGCTATCAGCTGAGAGCTCCCGCGGCCCGCCCACCTGATTTCCGGAACAGGGGAGGCAGCGGCGATATGCCGGTTACAAATAAATAGCCCACGCCACGCGTTCCCCAAATTCCCCCCACGAGCGCGACGCGTCTACCGCCATCATCCATCATCTCCCCGGAACAGAAACGCGTGACTGAACTCATCTGTCCTCTCCAGTCTCGTTCGTTGGTCCCGTACGGCGGGGCGCGTACGCGGAGGCTTGTCGACGGGAGTTAGGGTTCGGCGGCCCTTCCAGAAGCTCCTCGGAGCGCGGCGATGCTCTCCATTTGCGGCCGCGGCGGTGGCGCCCTGGCAGCAGGGGAGGAACAGCGCGCGCCCTACCCACCCCTTCCTCTCTACGCGCGCCCGCAGCAGCTCGGCGAGACGATCGATACCTTAATACTGAACCCACTCCAAGGTTCGGACCGCTCCTAGACCCTTCCGTTCCGTCGGAATTAATTTCGTGATGTGAAATGATCATTTGTTGGGGTTTTGTTGGTTGGGTTCAGTTGATGAACGCACGCGGCTCAACATCGCTCAACAGAGTTACAACGCAGGGGATTTCAGAGCGGCACTGGAACAGAGCAATGCCATTTACAGGGAGAACCCCCGTCGTTTGGAGAACCTCCTGCTGCTCGGCGCCGTTTATTTCCAGGTTTTTGTTTCAGCGAAATTCAGCCTCTCATACCTTCTTCTCTGTGTATGTATTCGGTGCGTTGTATACTTGCATTGATGCCTTTTCTCTTATACATAAAAAAATGTTTTAGCTGCGGGAGTTTGACATGTGCATCGCGAAGAACGAGGAGGCTGTTGCAATCCAGCCCAATTTTCCAGAGTGCTTCAACAACATGGCGAATGCGTGGAGGGTGAGGCCATTTCCTTGGGAACATTAGGGTAGTAATGTGCTAGATTATGTTTTTTTTTTGCATGGTTCAGTACATTTTTTCTTATTGTCTGTTGCAGGAGAAAGGCAACATAGATCGTGCCATCCAGTGCTATGAACATGCAATTCAGGTAAGCGTACTATCTGATGACAAACCAGGGGGCAAGATGTATGTGAATTGAAGGTGGCTATGATGGGGTTCATAGGGAAGTACACTTCTACGGTTTTTTTCACTTCATTTTTTAATATGATTTCAGACTTACGTTACATTATCCTTTGTAGCTCCGACCCACCTTCGCTGACGCATTCTCAAACTTAGCGAATGCTTATACCCGAAAAGGAAATCTCGTCAAGGCACGCACGTGTTGTTATCAGGCGCTTGCATTAAATCCTCGTTTGGTAAATGACAGTTACTTTTGTTAATTGGATGCTAGCGAATGAAATCTCCAAAATTAACCACACCTTCTGGTTTTTATTGATCACATTACAAATTTAGGTTGATGCCTATTGCAACCTTGGTGACGTGTTGAAAGCACAAGGATCATACAGCGATGTAAGTGGGAATCAAAAAACTCATCTATCCATGACATTATTAACCAATCTGTATCAAATTTATTTTCTTTCTCACCATGCAGTTGTGCTTCATTTAAAAAAAATTTATCAATCACCCAGAGAGTTGCGTATCTTTGTAATAAGAAGGATAAAATGGGTAAGAGAACCTTTACAAAAAGTATAAACAGACCCAACTCACCACTTACTCTAGAAAAAAACCAAAGCAAAAAAAAAAAAAGATCACAACCAGAGATATGGTCTAGACCAAAGCCTGCGACGGGGCAGTTAGATATGAAATACTGTTTGCTCCAGGCAGGCCTTAAATCTCATCTTATCACTGACTTATGACAAGAGAGCTAGCTCTAACATCAGGTGCATCCCCATCAAAGACAAACGATTGCAGAGATTCCAAAGGGACCATGCCCCTAAATTTATTTGTTGGTAATTTTAAGTTCAGAGTTTAGTCCAAAATGAAAATTGCACATTTTGTTTGTTATTCTTCCTTGTACTAAGATCCATTGTAATACTACTCCGCATCAATCAATGAGACCAGTGCGCACAATAGTTTGGAGATTCATACAATTTCCATCTGGTGTAGGCATACAATTGCTTTACAGAGGCTGTAAGCATATTGCCTAGTTGTGCAAGTGCATGGTGCAATATTGCTGGACTCTTCATGCAATGGGGAGATTTCAATAAGGCAGCTTTCTTCTATAAGGTGTGTACTCTGCACTGACTTGACATTGCTTCCTGTTGTAGATGTTTGACTGCATAGCTTGTCCTTAGACTATATATCACTGTTTTATCGTGAGTCGATCCATAGGTTCATCAAAGAAACATTTGTAAAGATTTTAAAATTCGATTTTCTAAGCCATGTGGACTCTTGTTTAAGATGTGGAAGTTTTTTCCTAATTCTCTTATAGTATAACTGCTCCCTTTTTTTTCTCTCTGAGGAACCACTGGTGCAACAACATTCTCACTTTTTAAGTTTTTTTTACATCGTAAGGAAGCAATCAAATTCAAGCCGTCATTTTATGATGCCCATTTGAACTTGGGCAATCTTTACAAGGTATACTATTCTGTTTATCTTTGATGCTAGCTTCAGGTGGAAATATTTTTCTGATTCATTGTTGGTAACGATACCTTTTAGGCTGTCGGAATGTGTCAGGATGCAATTATATGCTACAAGAATGCAGCACAGGCATGGCCACAAAATGCAGTAGCTTATGGTGAGTGTAGATTTTCTCTGTGGTTGATATTAAGTAAGAAAGCAATAACTTCGATTTACCATGTGGTTAATATTAGCTAAGAAAAAAATAATTTAACCATTACTTAGCAACTGAAACTTGACTTGTGGGATAATAGTTACTCTATATGATACAATGAGTTAATTCTTTCCCTAACAACGGGATATAGTTATTTGGATCAATTCAAGATTGTTTCTTAGGATTTTGCCGTTATCAGTTAGTTCTAGACATTGTTCTACATTGACTAATACACTTGTAGAATCAATGCATTATTAATGATTACTCATGGATGACATGGGTTTGTGAGTTTGTCTTGATGATGCTCTCTTTGCAGGTAGTCTTGGTGACGCCTACTATGAACAAGGCCAACTGGATCTTGCTATTTTAAGCTACAGGCATGCCACTAATTGCAACCCATCTTATGTTGAAGCATACAATAATCTGGTTCGTTTTTGGCATTCATCTATGCTTTTAGACCCTCACCAGTGTTCAAAAAGGCGACACCTAGTCCCCGCCTAGGCGCGACTAGTCGCTAGTCGAGGGGTTCCCCTCGACTAGGGGGTAGGCGGACCCCTAGGCGGGCAGAGGTCGCCCGTGGGGAGGAGCAGCCTCGGGCGGAGTCGGACGGCGAGCGCGGGCGTATGTGAGTGGCAGTTAGTGCAGGCTGAGAGAGAGATCGATGCGGGAGAGGTGCAGAGGTAGGCGCAGACTGAGAGAGCTGCTGGAGAGGGAGAGGAACTGGCGGCTGCGGGCGCAGGCAGAGATGCGGCGCGGGAGAAAGAGATGCGGGAGAGGGAGAAGAGCTGACAGCGGCGTGCGACAGAGAGATGCGAGCGAGAGAGGTGCTTGAGAGGCTGTAATGCGGGAGAGTTGGGCCCTTAAATGGGCCTTCTTCTCTTTCTCCCTAATCCATCACCACTGATCTCCTATTTCCTCTTTTCTTTTAAGTATTTGTGCATGTATTAGCCATCGCCTAGAAAAACGCCTTGAAACGCCTAGGCTAGCCTAGGCTCTAGGCCGTGGGTCGTCGCCTAGAATCCGCCTAGCGCCTTCTTGAACATTGACCCTCACTTCTTTTGCCATTCATCTAATTATGGCATTTGTATGTTTGTAAGGGAAATGCTTTAAAAGGATCTGGAAAATGCGACGAAGCGATCTGTTGCTACCAGGTTGCCATCAATCTCTTAATTCTTTTATGTTTTCATTTTTTTAATCGTAATGTAAATTCAGTATGTCATGTGCACTTTGGTGTTGTTAGACATGCCTTGCTCTTCAACCTAATCATCCTCAAGCTCTGACAAACCTTGGCAATGTTTATATGGAGAGGTGATTATTGTTAGGATGTGGTCATTTATTTGGATTGTTCAAAGAGTTATACTTTGGAATTATTTGCAGGAGCATGCTGGGCATAGCTGCTTCACATTTCATGGCAGCGCTTGCAGTTTCTACTGGATTATCTGCACCTTACAACAATTTAGCAATGATTTATAAACAACAGGTACTTGTGCTATTGAACTGCGGTTCTGCCAAATAACTAGCTAGAAACGTACTTTTGTTTAGCATGCAATTCTTGAACATTGTCTTGTGTTACAGAATAATTTTCACCTAGAACATGACGATACTTTTTCTTTTTGTTGAAATAGGGAAGCTATGATAATGCCATAGCATGTTATAATGAAGTACTCCGTGTTGATCCTTTGTCTGCGGACGGTCTTGTTAATAGAGGGAATACATTGAAAGAAGCAGGCAGGGTCAGTGAAGCAATTCAAGACTATTTGCAGGCTGCTGCTATTAGACCAACTATGGCTGAAGCTCATGCAAATTTGGCATATGCGTATAAAGACACGTAAAACAGTTCCTATCTCAATGTCCGCAATTGGAATGTACACTTAAACCATATGATGAGCCACACTACGTTATGCTTATGTTGTCATCTTGCACAATCATTTCCAGGGGCCTATTGGAGTCGGCAATTGTTAGTTACAAGCTGGCCTTGCAATTACGCCCAGATTTTCCTGAAGTTACCTGTAATCTCTTGCACACTCTACAGGTGCGGTAAAATGTTTGCCACACCATTACTCCCTTTATTCAGCATGCACAGTCTTCTATTATTACTTAATAATGATAAAAGGGAATATTTTTAACATTAGGAAAATGTAGGAATTATTCGAGTGACCATGTAAACTTTGGTGGTGTATTAAGCTTACATATGAGTGGACACAATTTGTGGTGAAAAAATGATTTTCATAGCACCTAGAATTCTTATTATCATAAAAACCTTGATTTACAATTTTTGTAGAGCGTATGTGATTGGGATGACAGAGAAGAGAAGGTCATCAAGGTAGAGGGGATTATCAGGCAGCAAATACAGGCATGAACTTTTTATTCCTTCCTTGTTTATCTGTTTTCTTCATATATATTTGACTTAAGGAGTGTTTTCTTAATCTGTCATTGTATTTGACCATTGTTCTAGATGTCTCTTCTCCCAAGTGTGCAACCATTTCATGCCATGGCATTACCGATTGATCCAACTCTTGCACTGGAAATCAGGTGAGACTTCTTTTCTTTACTGACCTCTGTAATCTTTATAGAATGAATTAATGGCAGTTTGAAGACCACATTTTGCAAATCACAATGTTTTGACTTCTTTATTCTGTTTTAGTAAAAAATATGCAGATCATTACTCTTTGGTTGCTTCGCGTTTTGGTCTTCCTGCGTTCACACACCCCTATCGTACTCCTATAAAGACTGATGACAGAACTTCTCGGATTAGGATTGGGTGAATTATCTTCCTTTGCTACATAAGATTGCTCTGATATATGCATCGTTGCTCCCTGATTAAATCCTGTCTGTTCATTTGGTTTTTAGATATGTGAGTAGCGACTTCGGCAATCATCCTTTGTCTCATCTCATGGGATCTGTATTTGGAATGCACAACAAAGACATCGTAGAGGTTGATCAGTCTTTTGCCCTGCCGTGTTGATATATTTATTGCTATTCTGTGCAAGAGTTCTGTTGAAGGAAACATAGTTATTTATGAATAATTCTTCAGGTTTTCTGTTATGCACTGAGCCGAGATGATGGTACTGAATGGAGGCAACGTATTAAGGATGAAGCAGAGCATTTCACTGATGTGTCAGCAATGCCATCTGATATGATTGCTAAAGTTATAAATGAAGATAAGATACAAATTCTTATCAATCTTAACGGATATACAAAGGTAGTATATATAAGTATATTTACTGGGACTATTGATCAGCGTTCCATTTTTTTTCAAGTTTTATTTTATTTGTTTCTGGTTTATTGATTCCATTGTGCATCGCTGAACTTTGTGCTTTCTGCCCCCCAAATTGGTACAGTTTCCCATTTGCATAAGCTACCTAATAAGAACCCTAGCGGTACTTTACTATTCCATTTTTTTGACTAATCTTGGAAATGCATGAATGGTCGGACTCAATTCATAAACTATTCTGAAGGATATCATTAGAACTGAGAACTATTCAGCAATTCAACTCTTTAATTTGGGCAATAGTTTGTAATTGAGTTTTCTCATCCACACAACTCCAATTTGTGTAATGTGGTTTTGCTGCGCTGTATATGTTCTTATATAGCTTTCCATTTGTATCGAAGTTATGATGTTCTTTTTTTTTGCGGACGTGCTAATAATGTTTTTCATTAAGAGGAAACCAAGTGCTAACCACAGTTTTAGCAAGCCTAGGCTTAACCAATTACCGAGTACAAGATTAGCAATTTATATTACAGATATTGAAATTTGGGACAGAGAGTATGCTAGAAAACACAAAACAAAGGGCGAACATGAAGCTCTTTAGCATAGTAATCTCGAAGTGCTGTTTTTACTCTTTGCAATAAAGTCTGTATGTTGTTTCAGGGTGCAAGGAATGAGAGTTTCGCCATGCAACCTGCTCCAATCCAGGTTTCTTACATGGGATTTCCTTCAACTACTGGTGCTAGTTACATTGATTATTTGATTACTGATGAGGTAAAATATTGAAATCTTGTGCCCTAGCTTTATCGAATAGCCTTTCTTTTCCTTCATATTAAATTTAAATTAATTGTTATGGCAGTTTGTCTCTCCGTTGAAATATTCTCATATATACTCAGAAAAGCTTGTCCACCTTCCTTACTGTTACTTCGTGAATGATTATAAGCAGGTATGTATTGTATCATATCATATTTTATCAGGGAAAAGTTACTTTGAAAATGCCTCGTAAGATAAAGTAATGCTGGAGTACCTAACTGTTATGGTGCATATGCAACATCTAAATTGAATAAGATTTGCGTTAATTCTGCTTTATATTCATAATGTATATTGCTTTGATATAGAAAAATCAAGAAGCTCTTGATCCAGTTTGCCCACACAAACGAGCCGACTATGGCCTTCCAGAGGACAGATTTATTTTTGCATGCTTCAATCAGTTGTACAAGATGGACCCAGATATATTCGACACCTGGTAAATCCATATTATGTCTTACAGCTAGTATGCATTTCATGTAGGTTAAATCAATCTTATAAGTAACTGTTATCATACTCCCTCTGGTTACCAAAAGTTGACATATTTCTCAAAGGCAACTTTAACCACTAGTTCCAAAGGTAGCATATATGTGTAAAACCAACTAAATTATAATTCTAAAAAAAAGAATTATTTAGATTAAATTGCATATATAATCTTCATGTATCCAATAAAAATATCCATAAATATATAGATAGTCAAGGACTAAAATTTTTTGGTGTAAATGTGACTTCCCTCTTTTGGATGCTAGAAAATAGTATAGTAAATAATATACCAATCATGTTTTAACCGATGTATTTGTATGGCTTAGTCTCACCTATATTTATTTTGTCAAAAATCAGGTGCAATATTCTCAAATGTGTGCCAAACAGTGTCTTGTGGCTGTTGAGATTTCCAGCTGCTGGAGAGATGAGATTGCGTGCATGTAATATCCCACCCCTAATTTTCTCGCTTGTGCAGATTATGCATTGTCACCTGCATTTTCCTAACTCTGCACTTCTGACAGATGCAATTTCAAAAGGAGTAAGGGCCGATCAAATAATTTTTACAGATGTTGCTGCAAAAACTGAGCATATAAGGCGCAGTGCCTTGGCAGATCTCTTTCTCGACACGTAAACCATCCAAACTTCCTCATCATAGATACTATTGGTCATTGTTTTGATTTTATTTGCGAAACTCTAACTTTAGAAATTGTTGGATGAACAGTCCATTGTGTAATGGCCACACTACTGGTACAGATGTGCTATGGGCTGGCCTTCCAATGATTACTCTTCCTCTGCAGAAAATGGCAACAAGGGTTGCAGGTTCACTCTGTCTAGCTACTGGAGTTGGGGAAGAGATGATAGTCAGTAGGTTAGACTTCACATCTAAGAAAACTGTACATTTCTCTCATCGCTGAATTTTTAATTGTAACTGGATTTGCTGTTATTCAGCCTAAAAGAATATGAAGAAAGGGCTGTATTTTTAGCCACGAATCCATCAAAACTTCAAGCTCTTACAAACAGGCTGAAGGCTGTTCGGATGACTTGTCCTTTGTTCGATACATATCGATGGGTAAAATTTCAACCTCGTTTCCACTCAGTACCATTACATTCAGAGTTAATAATTTCACTTGGTTTTAAAAAATGCAGGTAAGGAATCTGGACAGGGCATATCTGAAAATGTGGCATCTTTATTGCTCTGGTAGCCATCCTCAACATTTTAAAGTGGTAGAAGACGACACCCAGTTTTCCCTTTGACGGATAAATAAAGTTAGCGGATCATGTAAATATCATATGAGGTAAGTATATTAGGGTTGGCGATATGGGAGGCAGTTTCATTTGAGGCCTCCACCACAACTTCTCTAGACGCTGCTTAAGAGGTAATAGAAGCCTATATTCGGTCCTAATGCTTGAACTGACAAACAAGTTCATATTAAAATCTTTTGGAACAGAACTAATCTGATGATGGGTTTTATGTGCAAAACTAATGTGTCAGATGGTTGGGCTCTTAGGGATCCTACTAATTTTCTGTTCTCGAGCCCCTAGTGAACATTAGGCTACTATTAGCCAAAGAGAGCGAGGCTGTTCCGATCAATGCTAAGGGTGTGCTTGGTCTGAAGCGTTGGATATTCTGGACTTATCTGTTCGTTAAAATCGGGGTTATTAAAACCCACTCGACTCCGCTGCAACCAGAGAAATCGGAGCATTGGTGGCTCTCCCGCACGCCGACACGAGGCACTGTCTGTTTTACATTAAAACCCTCCAATTTCTTCGAAAATAACCCGCAATCCAGTCCATCACCGCTCAACAGTATACATGTTAGGATTATTTTCATATAAAGCCCTCACTTAAATTTTATTCTGACGTGAAGAAGACAAAATTCGATAGTTGGCTCATTTTTTACATACAGGGTATATTTTGCAGAGAGCACCTGCACAACTGCACCCCACTCCAAACCTAATCCCCTCCTCATTCTTCTCTTCTCCAAGCTGCTGCAACTGATGTCGCTCGTGTATCGCCGTGTGCGCTTCCCAGTTCGTCGCCATTGCTCCTCCACCTCCTCCATAGGGGTTCCTTCGCATGGCTAGCGTGCGGTCCTCTACGAGAGGCAGCTTCATCTCCATGGCTCTCTCTCCTGGCCTTCTCCTCCCCTCCCCCCCCCCCCCCCCCCCCCCCCCCCCCCCCCCCACACACACACACACACACACACCCCCTTATCTCTATTTCTCTTCGACGTTTGGAGCATGGGTTGCTCGAGCACCACCATAGATCTCGAGTGTGGTTACAGCCCAGGGCGGACTAGCCTCCAATGGAGATCTATGGTGTGGAGGTACAGTTATCTCGCAAGGATCTATGGCCGAATCCAAGATGCTAGGAGGCTAGATCCGTGGAGGGTTCGGCGAGATCCATGGTCGCCGGATCCATAGAGACTGACACCGGATCTAACCAGCGGCATGCTCGAGGGTCAAAGCAATGGGGGGCATCGTCTTACTGCTCTACGGCGATGCGTACCTGCATGTGCCCGTGCCCCCCTCCTCTCACGGTACACTCTGTCTCTTCTCTATGGATTTCTGTTCTTCTTGGACCATCACCATCAGTGTCTCTCCTATCAGCAGTAGTGGATTAACATACTGAGAGAAAAAAATCAGCTTGTACTATGTTCTCACGAGCATCTGCAACACATTGAAGATGCACTTTACCTGCTGAGCATCTACAACACACTGAAGATGCACTTTACCTGCTTATATTCAGTAATGAGCAGGACACCATCACCATCAGACTTAGTTTTTTTTAATCTATTCACTTGCAACTCCTGATTGTTTGTAAGACTTCTGAATCCTGATGCATTTTACTATTATTACTCTCTAAATAACTAAGTGACTTCACCTGCTTATATTCAGTAAGTTTGTAAGACTTCTGAATCCTGATGCATTTTACTATTATTACTCTCTAAATAACTAAGTGACTTCACCTGCTTATATTCAGTAAGTTTGTAAGACTTCTGAATCCTGATGCATTTTACTATTATTACTGTCTAAATAATTGAGTGACTTCACCTGCTTATATTCAGTAATGAGCAGGACAGTTGGTTGCCTATTTTTTGATGGATGTGTGGCATCTTGTTTTTAGAAAGAGAATCTAAATTGATGGAAATTGATTTTAGTCAGCACTTAGAAACTGTGGCGTGTTTATGGATTAGTAATTAGAGATACTTCTGGAACTATCAAAATCCTGTGTGTTTTCAGTGAAAATGCTTATCGCCTGCAGGCAGTGAAGATGGATTGTTGATAGCTTCTCATCCAGTAGCTTGGTTAGTGGGGGAAAATTGCCATTTCTATCTTATATGCAATGATGAACTCAAGGGAGAACACTATGGCCATCTTACTGTTCATTCCTTGAAGAAAAGTAATGCTCCAACAAGGAGATTAAAGATAGCAAAAGCTGAAAAGATTGTGTGCTGATCAACTGATGAAATGCAAAACTAAGATTGATGAGACTCTCAATGAAGAGAAACAACTTGGTGAATAATGGAGACAAATTCCTGCTTTGGCTTTTGTATAGCATGCACTTAAAATGGGGCCATCTATGTATAGAAAGGTAGTGCTATGATATGTTTTTTTTGTTTCTTTATACACGAGTACAAAATGTTAAGAATAAAAGAAAGAATACAAAATGTTTTTTCAATATAGTGGGGTTCTCACATTTTCATAATTTTCCTGCTTTTGTATATGTTTGATATATCATTCAGTGATGTTGTACCGTGCGTATTTAGCTGATAAATTCACCTAAGGTTTACATGGTCAGATGGTCCAATAGTATGGGAATGGTATAGTGATCTATGTTATTTTGTACTATGATCCTTTTATGTTCGAGTGTCTCTAACACTCTTTTCCATTTACAGAGTAGGATGGATGGTTGCACTGTTTTTTCTCCATCGTTGACAGCCAACCGATTGTATGGTTCACCTGCTAACCATATCTTAATGTTCAATGCGAGCTAACATACGGGCAGCTGAGGTGGCCATTGAAGATATGTGATTGCTTCATAATTTGCAGAACACATATATTGATTTGATATGCTAGATCTTAAATGCTGGTGGCAATGAATTTGTATATAAATGTTTGTAATTGGATTTTGACATTACTATTTAATTATAAAGACATGCTGACGTGGACAATAACTTTTGTTTTAGAACCATTGTAGGGCGCCCTTCGGGCGCCTGATGTTCTAGTTAAGTTAAAGGGCGCTGGAAACCTCGTGTCTGCCAATCGGAAATGACTGGCTGTTCGGCATCATTCTGGTGATGGTATATTTTTGGTGCGTTGATTTCACCGACTAACTTCTGATGAACGAGATATGCAGATTGATTGGTGCCCGAGCTGGAGGACGCGATGTTTCCTCTTTCAATCAGGCCGCTGATGCAACCTTTTGGACCTTCTGATGCTTGGCATGCGTGACGCCTGCCCTACCAATAATGATCCCTCTTCTACAGACTTCACTTTGCAGGTTATCACTCCTTCAAGGCTGGTGCAATCGTGCGTCCAGTGCCCCCTGCGTGCCTAGCATAGCTATTCAGCGGCGCATTGGGCAGTGTAGAACTTCCGCACTGCAGTTTCTGCGTGCGTCATACTGCAGTTTGATGCACAGGGACAGCTGCAGTACGGAGGAGCGACATGTCGTGGCTGCGTGCCACGTCCTCGACCCACAGTAAAAGAACGTCTGTTCGCTTGCTCGACTTGCTTTGCGTCGATCCAAGTGCCCGACGACGAGGATGAGGTAGGTATGCTAACAATTAGGGAGAAGAGAATTAAAGTCTCGGCAGCCGTAGTCTGACGACCGAGGGAAGCCCTCATCGCATATGAGGCAGTGGATGACAGCTTACCGCGGTTTTGTTGAGGAAAAACAAAAAAGGTTCGTTTACTTAATGAACAAGGACTAATTTCGTAAATATCACAATAAAGAATCGTGCATTCTCTTACAACCCGACAAATTTTGGGGATGCCAATTATTGGCGTTTCTAGGATTTGTTTAAATCCCTAGATAAATCATGAACTTTGCCAACAGTCATGTAAAACGAGCACAGTCAAGACACGTTCAAATTGCACATGACAATGTCCAGATGTACCGACGATATGAGATGCATGTGTACTCCAGTTCTACGCACTGGAGGAATTGAAGAAGCTGGTGCAGTGCAGACGGTACGCGGAGGCTGACTACGAAGTCAGGCCGCTAGGAATCGGATAACAGCGGCCGGCGACTGACTCGGATGATCACAAGGATGAGCACCGCTTGGAACCCATGCTGCTGTCGTTTGGATTGGAGCAGCTTGGATGTTTCTTAATGCACCGGCAGTACTGCTATGTAGAGAGTCTAAAGCAGTGTGCGCATGCAAACATGGACACGTGAAGGATGGCATGGTTTGCAATTTCTGCGGGCGGGCATGGTGCTCGGCTGCTCGCACCACACGCACTGCTGTCCGACGTAGCTCGCCGATCGACGACAGGGCGAATTTTTGACATTGTTCACTGATTAGCATAGCTTAACTTGTACAATAATCAAAGACGAAGCGTGCCCCAATAATGAAATGGAAAGAGGGAACGTGACGAAGGTTATCCATTCTCGGCTGTGACTCGAGTAGATAGACAACACAAAAAAGTGCATCTTTTTGCTTAATTGGCGTGGCATACTGACATGGCTCCGCCTCGCAGAAAACAAACACCCCATATGTCGGCTCCAAGCTAGCACTGCGTAGTCAAATGGCACCGTGTGTCATTACGGATCAATATATGTTCAACAATATCCGCACTCATTCAATCGAGACTCGAACACTCGTTGACATAATTTATTTATTTTGATTCCAAAGCTCTGATGAACAAAGCAGCCTGCTTACTTATGAAAGCACAGCGATTTATTCTCACTCTCTCGGTCTCTCCTCTCTTTGTACAATAGCCTCTGCGCCGCAGCGCATAGTTCTCTAGTACGTAGTACGTTAACTTATGCAAAACAGAAGCAAAACTTTATTCACCCTCCATGGTCTCCGAGAAGGCAGACCTCACCAGACATACTAGACCAGCGCTCACTTGGCGGCCGTCGGCGCGAACGTGAGCAGGGTGCGCGACTCGAGCCAGGGCTTGACGACGACGACGGCATCAAACACGCGCTCGCGGGCGTCGTTCTCCTTCTCCGCGCCCTCCTCCACCGCCGCGACGCGGAGGTAGTACTTGAGCCCCGACACCACCTGCCGCTGCGCCGCCACCACCCTGCCGAACTCGAGCCTTTCGCCGCCGCCTCTGAGCTGCCGGTTGTACTCGGCGACGGAGAACCGGCCGAGCTCCTGCATCTCCCTGTCTCCCTCCACGTCCCGCACCTCCGTCCTCGCCCCCACTTTCCTCCCGCGGTACTCGTCGCTCGGTTGCCGTATGCCGCTGCCGCCCGCTAGCTCGTCAGCGCGCGCGGACGTCGCCGCCAAGGCGCCGCCGAGCAGGACGGCCAGCAGCAGCATGCAAGCGCCGAGCGCACGATCCATCGCTGTACGTGTGTTCTGCTCTGCTAGCTTCTCACTAGTAGTGTAGTATGTAGCGCGGTGTGTCAGTGTGTGCCAAGCTTGAGACAGCTATCTAGCTTGTGATGACCAAGCAGTGTGTGCTACGTTCTCGCCGTTATATAGCGGGAGGCGGGAGTACGCCTGCTTCTGCTTGGAACGGAACGGAACGGAAAGGCGTCGCCGGGTTTGGAAGGCTTTGGCTTGGGTTGCTGGTGCGGACAAACGCGGCGCGTAGTGGGTGCATGAACTGCGCGTCTCGAGGCGGCGGCGGCGGCGGCGGCGCTGGACTGGAGGGATAGGGACGAAAGGAGGAGGCGAGCGGAGGACACGTCGGGCGTGCTCGCGTGGGCGTGGTGCCGCGTAGACGGGGATGCGTCGTCCTGCACTCCTCTGCTCTCGCGTACGTGTGATGTGGTGGTGGGGTCCGGTTGCTCATGGTCATGGGCTGGCTATGTATGACGCGGCGCCGCGCGCGAGGGGTTGTTCCTGACCAACAAACTGAGGGTTAATTTCAAAAAAAAAAAACTGAGGGTTTTGTCGCGGCGCCACCGCGCGCTGGCACCTGCTGTGTGCGGCGGCCTGAGTGTCCGGCTCTGGCTGTTGGAAGGATGCGCTTGGGTGTTCTTGGTGCAGTTTTTGAGCGTGCGCCGGACGTGTCCGATGGCACTGTGCACCGGTCACGGCGGCTGCGGTTTCTTCTGATCTGTGCAGTGCTGTTTCAGCCGAGCACCGTCGACTCCGGTGTGCACCGGTCACGTGTTCCAGAGAACTTGCAAACCCACTGTGCGAGTCCTTCTACGCACCGTTTTTTTTTTTTGCTTCTTTTCCAAATTTTATTATTTATTAAAGGTTTAATAAAATTTCTGTTCACAAGAAAAAAAATAAAGTATAGACGTGCGTCAACGTGACTTCATCGGTTTCTAGTTTAGCAATAATCGGTTTGTAGCTACTGTAGCTCTCCCTGTCTGCGAGTTCATCCGAGCCCGGCCCATCTTGTCTGCCATGGACGGCTCAGCTTCCGGGCCGAAATACGGCCCCTAACTTTGGTTACGCCAAGAAAGTCCAGCACAGCCTTTTTGACCGCTTCTCTTCGGCATGCATGGCGGCATTACGGGCCGATGAACGTGAAGGACGCGCGTTACTTTGGTTTGCGTACTATGCAAGCCGCAGGCCGCAGGGCGCGCGTTACTCATTCGTTCTGAATTCAGTACAATCCTAAGCTAAATTAACTTTTTAAAAGTTATAAAGGAATACTCCCTCCATACTCGTAAACGACATGGTATCTAAAAATATAACTTGGATTTCTTATTTTTCAAAAAAATATTTATTGGAATGTGGTATATGTATATTTTTATGAAAGTATTTTTAAAATTCAACAATTTAAAAGTTATTTATAATTTATATTATATTCTCAATGCTTGAAGTCTTGCTAAAATGACTTAAATTACGAGGGAGTATGTTCATCTGTTAGTACAATAGAATTTACATCTAATGCATTTGTTTTAATATATTTGGGAATCAGACTAATTAGACATGCGATATTCTAAAAAACACTTACCTCCAAAAAGAGTATGAACATACATGTTTAAAAAATGTTTAGTATTAAAACATATTTTATGATTAATTTAGTAATACTTATTTATTATAATAAAATCAATATTTTTCCTTTAAAATTTGATCAAACTACCTTCAAAGTGAAAATTGTTCACATGATAGTTCTTTGCGTTCTTATAATGTTGCTCAATGTTCGTTTTTTTTTAAAAAATACTATTGCTCAATGTGGACCGGAGATACATGCACAGAAAATCAATGGAACTATAGAAGTCCAAATCCATCCCATCAGAATCAAAAGAAATGTACTATCATTCTATCAATGTATCGACCAGCAGGTCCAAGAGGACACGTACGCCTCACTATTAGAAAAACGATTTTAACTGGCGCCTCCAAAAAATAGCACAGACAGTTTCAGTTTTCACATCGCCTGTACTGAAAGAACGGTTTCAAACAACTCCGAACCGCTTGTAGAAATCAATTTCTACAGGCGGTTTACTTAAGAATTTCGCCTGTAGAAATGTGTCATTTCTATAGACGGTTGTTTTAAGCAACCTCCACTAGAAATCGATTTCTACAGGCGGTTCGTTAACACAACCGCCAGTAGAAATCATCCTCAGATTTTTTTCCACTGATTTTTTTAATTTTTGTAAACGACCTCGGATGAAAAAACTTTCTATATGAAAGATGTAGATCTCGAAAAGTTATGAAACTTTTTCGTTGGCAACTTTTTCATTTGAAATCATCTTGTCATCGAAAAATATATTTGAATGTGTCAAATTTGAAATTCAAAGTTTTGTAAGCGACCTCGTACGGAAAAACTTTCTACATGAAAGTTGTAGATCTCAAAAAGTTATGAAACTTTGTAGTTGACAACTTTTTCATTTGAATTCATCTTATCATCTAAAAATACGTTCTAATGTGTCAAATTTAAAATTTAAAATTTTGTAAATGACCTCGGATGAAAAAACATGCTATATGAAAGTTGTAGATCTAAAAAAGTCATGAAACTTTGTACTTGGAAACGTTTTGATTTGAAATCATCTTGTCATCGAAAAATACGTTCTAATGTGTCAAATTTAAAATTCAAATTTTTGTAAACGACCTTGGATGAAAAAACTTTGTACATGAAAGTTATAGATCTCGAAAAGTTATAAAACTTTGTAGTTGACAACTTTTTCATTTGAATTTGTTTAGTGGCTCAAACAATCAATTTACACTCGGTTCAGTATAAAATATCTGGACTAAAAAAGAATCTAGACATAAGTGACATTGGGTGGAGCGGTAGAGGAGTTGGTTCAAATCACTGTGAGCGCAGAATATGTGGTGTTCTTTTTTTCTATTTTACAAACGCGATTTTCGGTCAGTCATTTCTACTAGCGGTTGGTGGCGTGGTTTTTTTTCTATTTTACAAACATGATTTTCGACCAGTCATTTCTACTGGCGGTTCGTTAAGAGAACCGCCTGTAGAAATCGGATTTCTACATACGGTTCTTAAAAAACCGCCAGTAGAAATCGGTCATTTCTACTGACTCCAGCGCTGGCGGTTCGGAAAAACACTTGTATAAATGACTTTCGAACCGCAGGTGAAGCCACTTTTTTTACTAGTGCCTGCAGCATATATAAACAGCTGAATAATTGCACGGACACGAATTAATTAAATATCAGATATGCTAATGATCCTAGCTAGAATTTTATCACATCAAATGTTGATGAACCACGTAACCGGAGGTGGGGGCACAACACGCATCTCTCTCTCTCAAAAACACGTATATGACTATTTTTATTTAGGGGAACACAGTGCTCCTTTTCAGAGAGACGTCTAGATTTTTTATATAGGCCCTCTATGAAATGGGCGTACATGTGGATTTCCTACGCAATATCATACAACTCTATCATGTTTTGAACATATAAGCAACATTTAAAATTGATTACATATACATCGTGTTGAGATCGTCAATGTGCTTTCGCTCAATATGTGTGGTGTTGTATCAGGGACACTTTTACTCTTCAAGATTTCCCTGTGTCGATGCAGGAACTAGTATCTCAATGGTTGCCACGGAGACTGGGGGTGTCTAAGGGCGTGTTTGCGACCTTGGACCAAACCGGCCAGGCCACCCGAACTGGCCCAGGCCTGGACAGGCCAGGCCCCAGTGGTGCACAACATCTTGTTTGTGGCCTTGTATAAAATGAGCCCGGTCCAGTCACGGCTGTGTTTGCCAGCCATCCCGTAGCCAGGCTAGGAGGCCAACCGCCACCAACTGCATTTAGAAAATGTTTCACAGTTACAAAATGGAAACCGAGATCATTTCTGCCAGTTCAATGGTTGGTCTGGCCCATATGTACAAAATGGAAATGGACATGTAAACAGTCCTACATTTAGGATGTTTCACAGTTACCATGAACATCAACAGTAGCTAATTAAAACATACAATTAGTTCTGATTACAATAGTTGGCCTCAGACAAATTAAAGTATATTATACATATCATTGCTGGCTAAAAGAGCAAATCAAACAAAACAGGGATACAAGAAAAGCAGCACCATCAGCGAAAGAAGAACAACAGGAAGTGTGAAGCAGCACCGGTGATACAAGAACATCATTTATGAAGAACAACCAGCTAATGCACCCACCTCATTGTGTCATCATCGGCCATATGAGATCAATTAACAATTTTTGCAAATGGAAAGCTTGCACCAAAGAACAAAGACAACCATCAATAAGATAAAGATGATCACATTCTGCCCAGTCCACATGTAACCACCCGTTTGTGGTTTGGTTTCACTACCATCACACCTTAGCAGCATATAGGGACCTGTTACCTCTGTTGGTGACCCAACATTAGCAGTATGCAACTGTGGTGCAACCCCATGGTTATAAGCTCTCACATCATCATCATAATTGCTATACTTTTTATATACAGCCCCTTCAACCTTAAGCACATGATGAGCACACTCATGTCAAGTAGCATAAATCCTAGGTTTCTTCCCTTGGAATACCACATACCAAGGTGACATTCTCTGTAACAAATAATATGCAAAATTCATTAAGCTCTCATAGCATCCTCATAGAGGTTGATTGCAAACACAGATCACCCACTCAAATGCCTCAGTCGACTATTATGTTCAATATGAAACTGATCATAATAGTAAATCTGACATCATAGGCTAGAAATAAAGTAAATATTGGCCTCGGCATTAAAGATGTTTGGTGCCTCAGAACATGTAATATAGTCATTGGTGGCTGCCAAAGTATAACATCAAAGAAATAAAATGAAACAACAAGAAAAGATACATGACACCCATGTAATCTCCTAAAGCACCCACTGTTGCCATCAATTTTGGGGTCACCAAAAAGTTGCTTAACAGTGGATGATTCCAGGAGAGTAGATGAAGGTCATGACAACCAGCCAACTAAGCTCCCAGCCAACAAACAACAAATACCAAAGTCAAAGAACAAGAACAGCAAAAACAACCACCTCATTTGTATGTGTTTGCATCATAGGCCAGTTGTGTATTCCCAAAGTATTGCCAAATAACTCAAAACTAAGAAAAAGAACAACAAATAACAAAGTCAAAGAACAAGAACAATAAATAGGAACCTCACTTGTTCTTACCCAACAAAGGGCACAAATAAGTTCTTGGTCCAGATGGGCAGGGGGCAGGTTAAGAGGCTCAGGTGGAGAACCAGTGAAAGAAATCTCATCAGGCACTACTTCATCAATGCCAAAGCCTATGATCCAGTTGTGTAAAATGGCACAGGCTAGGACAAGTTTTACTTGTGTCTTATACTTGTGGAAGGGCTTATTGTCCAAAATACGAAACTTGAGCTTCAGTGCACCTATTGCCCTCTCAACAGTGACTCTAAGGGATGAGTGTCTTAAGTTGAAGAGCTCCCTTGCATTGGTTGGCCTGTTGGTGCTCCCATACTCAGACAAATGGTACCTAACTCCCCTGTAGGGAGGTAGGAAGCCATTGCGGCATGCATACCCAGCATCTACCAAGTAGAATTTACCTATATGGGATAACTACATTGAGATGGTGTGCAACTTAATAGTTCATTGATATTGGTTGGACTGTGTATGTTGTATTACCTTCTGGAACACTAAATCCATCATCCCTGTCAATTGCATCTGCCAATATAGTTGCATCATGGGCAGAACCCTCCCATCCAGCTAGGACATAAGTGAATTTCAGATCACAATTGACAGCTACCATTACATTTTGAGTGGGGTCCTTTTTCCTACCCCTAAAGGCTTGTTGCATTCGTCTAGGTACCCTTGCAAGGAAATGTGTGCCATCTATGAAGCCAATACAGTCCTAAAAACCATGTGTGAGTGATTGGAGCAGGATAAACTGAACATATGAACCCAAGGTATATATTTACCTTTAAGTATGGATTCCATCTATGGCTTCCAAGAATCTTTGGGTCGGTGACAGTGCTAGTTGGCTTGATCATTTCATTTCTAAGCTCACCAACAACATACAAAATCTGATGAAAGTGTTTGTGTACAGTTTGGATGGACCTCCTAAAGGACGGTGGACAACTCTAAACCTTTGGTTGTGACCTACAACATGCAAAAACATGGCTACCTGCTCCTCTACTGACACTCCCTCCCTATCACTTACAAGACTCCTCTCTCTAAAAGATTTTACTAACTCAAAAAAAGGAGCTCTCTTTATCCTGATCATAGAAATACACTCAGAATCAGTGGAGTTGTAAATCATTGTGAGAGTTCTGTGTCTGTGCTTTTCATTTGCATCTCTAATAGATGCAAATGCTAGAGGGTCAGGCTGAGGTGTTTCAGGTTCAGGGCTTTTCCTTTTGAGCCTAGTGGAAACAAAGGAGACCATAACAACAATCAAGGCAGCAGCTTGCCTACAAAGCATATCATGGCTCATAGAGGGATCCATCTACATGCATAACAAAAATTAACACGAAATCAGTTCATTATACTCTGCTAGACATCAACATGCTTGTCAAATGAGAAAAGGCACACAAGCACGACTGCATCTTGTATGTGATGCCTCCCAGTGCAGAGTATGGACTACATCATCGACCAGTGAACAAAAATACTCAGAGCAGTGCTCAAAACAAATAACAGCAAGGTGTACTAACAGAAAAAAATACTCAGAGCTGATAAATCCACAAAAAAAGCAAGATGCAGTCACCGTGCTGCTACTAAGCAGTAATACTGATCAGAATAAGGTACTTCGAAATCCTAACAAATCAAAACCCAACAGTGAACTAACCGTAACACACCATGAACGAAACCCTAACAAATCAAAATCGCTTAAACGAACCCTAAACCATAACAGATCAAGAACGGAACCATAACAACAACATCAAAAAAAAGATGGGGAACCATTTCACCTAGGGATCGGGACCGCACAAATGGAGAGGAGGCGGATCTGGAAGTAGAGGATGCTGATCGAGAAGTAGAGGTTGCAGATCTGCAAGTTCACGTCGCAGATCGGGCGGGGTCCTAGCAGATCTGGAAGTAGAGGATGTAGACGAAGAGGAAGAAGAACACCAACGCCGCGAAGTCCCAGCAGTAGCCGGAGCGGGGCCGCCGATGGTGGTAGCCGCCGAAGCACCGTAACCCTTACCTTTACCGTCGGTGTCTCACGCACGAGGTGGAAGAGGAAGTGCAAAGAGGGGAAGGGGAGACGAAGGTGGAGAGGCAAGCTTTATAGGAGGAATATTTCGCTTCCTGCGCAGAGGACAGTGGGGGCGGGAACCTTCCCGCGCGAGCCATCGCGCCGCCACCCGAAATCGCCCGCGTGCGCCGCGGAGAGCCGCGCTCGAGAGGAACGGAGATTTCTCTCATACGCAGGGGGCCAGGCTCGGAGCTCTCTGTGAACCCTAGGGAGCTAGGCTGGTGATGGGCCAAGGGGTGCAAACATGGCATGTTGCACCCCGCAGGCGCAGTCGGGCTCGTGGGCCGGGGTGGCAAACGCGCCCTAAGAAATTAGCATTTGCCTTCTTTGCAGGGGTGGCTTGGGCTATCTGGAAGACCAAAAACAAGATGGCCATTGAGAAGAAATTCCCTGACAGCCCGGATCCTGTAATTCACATGACTGTTAATTTCATGCAGATGTGGGCCGAGCTTCAAAAGAATGAAGACATTGCAAAGATGAAGAAGATGGGCCAATACATGGAAGACTGGATGGTCAAGAAGGACTGCAGGATGGGTGCCGTTTCTGATATTGTAGTGATGTAGAGATAGGCTGGCTCCGATGCTCTGCGTTTTGTCTGTTGCTTTTAAGCTGTCTAAGCATCGCTAGTCTCCTAGGGGTTTTGTTTTGGTCTCTATTAAGTTTCGGTTCTTGGAACTGGTTTTTCAGCTTGTAACCAACTCTGTTATTGGTTTTCTTAAAAGCCGAATTAATCTCCTTTCAAAAAAAACATCGTGTCAAGAGACCACCATTTCAGAGACCAAGGTGAATGGATTTGCTCCAAAAGGGAGAGATATTACTTGGGGATGCAATCAGAGCTCGATAATCCCAAATCAAATAAACTATGCAGAAGAAGATATACACACATTAATTATCTCCTACATATAGTGTTCACTACTTCACTTTACACGTGTAACACTTCGATCGATCATCACTATTAGTGTTGCCTAGCTAGTTCTCCTTTGCCGAAGTCCAAGCAAGAGGATCCTATCTGATCCGAACGGAAACGGAAAAGGACTGAGCAGTCTGTTCCTGGGGGACAGCATAATGAAAACCATTTCGGTTGTTTATTTATATAATCAATATATAATAAATCTCCCCCCGCCCCAATCTGCAACCTTACTTTAGTTCTATTATTGGTGCTAGTATATTTTATCTCTTTTTTTGTGCGGACCTAATTAGAGAGCGACACACACTAGTCATCGCAACCCCAGGGGAAAAAGCGGAGAAAACACATACTTTGTTGTAAGGGAGCTATATATGATCAGGATTAATGAAAGTTTTCTCATGAATGGCTACTAACACATGCATGCAACACGGTAAACGTTCAATATCACGTCAGTGCACGCCAATATTACACTTTTTTCATGAATAGTAAAAAAACACACGTGTTCAAGTAAACATGAAGGTATATTTTTCCCAACCAATGCATACACTTGGGCGGTGCCACCTCCAAGAGACCATACTTATTGGTAATGGCGAAGCTAGAACATCAAGAACTCGAGTGTACACGGCCACGGTGGTGCACAAGAGGTAAAATTTACTACATGTTAACTAATTTTTTCATTTTACCCTGTTGCCCGTGCACTCAGGTGGCTCCATGTGGCTTCGCCACTGCTTATTGGCTCGGTCCTAAAATAAGTGTTGTCTTGCCAACGGTGCTTAGTCTGGTTAGCTAAGTCATTCGAACGGCACACTACAGGTCCTGAGTTCGATGCTATCAGTGGTAGACGTTGTCCCCGTCGACAGCGAGACGCCTGTGGTGACTTTGTGAAACTCAAGATCTGTCGGCTCAATTCTTCGGAGATGCTCATAGAGCTAGGGTTTGCGTATATGTATTCATAGAGGTGACTGGTGAGTGTGCGTGTGTGTTGAGTGTGTGCATTGTACTGTGTAATTCTCAAAAAAAAAGTATTGTCTTGGTATTCGTGTTAGAATTTCACTATATTTATATTTTTTTCAAAACGATCGAAACCGAATTTTTACAAAAGAACACCGTTCACACGTTACAAGCCAACGTTTTCAGACAACCTACAGTTTTTCGACAAAAGAACGTGTTCACACAAGGAACACCCAACACCATCCACCAGCAGAAAGCAGGGAAACTCCTAGACAAAAACCCAAGGGATGCCCAAAGCAGGCACGACCAACTACCCCCGTGGAGCAAAAGCAGCATCCACAAACACAAAATAGCAGGGACCCTCTAGCGATGATGAACTACTGGTTTCCTCCTCCTCTGAACAGAACTATATTTATATAAAAACAAAATTAGCAGCATTTATATCTATAAATAAGTTTATTATGAAAATATATTTTAATAATCTATATAAGGAAGTAATAATATTAATTATGTACAATACTACTAAATATTAATACTTCCTTCATATCTGATTTAGAAGTTATTTTGGATAAACTTTAGGTTAAGGTCAAACATTGAGAATATAAATATTAATAATTTTTAAGTTGTTGAGATTGTAAATATAAAAATTATATGAATAGATTTACCTTAAAAAATATTTTATAAAAATATACATATATCATTATTTCATAAATATTTTTTATAAAAATAAGAGGGTTAAAGTGTACATGTTTGAAAGACCGTGTTATTCTCCTAAACGACATGACACGAAGGAGGGATTTGCGTGTGGCGATTATAGTTACGATGCAGACGGGAGGAGGAGGGAAAATACTGCTGGTCCTGCAGATCGATCACAGAACCGCGGCGTGATTCATTACGTGAACGTGGACGTCTTCCTGGCTGGAGATAAGATCGCAACGTCAACGTGTCAGCTGTGAGCTTGACTCTCACAGTCTCACGTCAAGTGCTGGATCGCTAGCTAGCTGGGGACTTGGATGTGACGGATCCCGATCGAGGGCTGAGGCTACCTCTTCGCGGCCGCGCGGGGCACCAACTGTTGCGATCACCTTCCTTCTCCGTGAACGGCAGGCACGGGGTCCAAGTGACACACAAAAGTCTACTATTAACGTTCGTACATATGCTTCGTCTCGGGTATATGCTACATGGATTCGATCACGTACAATGTACTAGCATACATGAACTCAATATACAAGAAATAAAAGCGAGATATACATGTATGATTGGGAACTTGCATTGTTTGGGCAATTGGCTTGAGCACCGAGGCCTTGTTTGAATTTTTTTTTATCCAAACAAATATAGAAATAGACTATATAGTTATTAGCTTGAGTTTTAGATAACATCTATCCCATTGGCTGAACAAAATCAGATAATATATAGCTATTGGCTAGATACAAACTATTATCAGACAGTGAGTTTAAACATGGTCTGAATATGAGGTTGTTTGGATAGATGCAGCCAGACAAGGACATGAAAATCTTGGCTTGGCTATATACATCATTCTGGTAAATTTATTTTCTTTTAAATACCTATAAGTTGTAATTGGATACATTTTTACTAGGGCTCCAACCAAAGTAAGACTTCACCGACAAGACGCTAGCCACAGTAGTGCTGCTGCATGTTATCTGCTATGCATCATTGCTGCTTCCTTTGATTTCAGTCCCCACTCAACAGATAAGATATTGCCCAACTATTCCGTGCCATTAGTTGTTTCTAGAGCATATACAATATCTTTGCCGCCACGTACTTAGGGCACTCTCAATACAGAAACCATGATAGTTTCTATAGGAATTAAATACACTGTCACATAAGCAGTTTGTTGAGTTGGCACCTTATTTATTGAAGGGAGAGAAGAAAAAAGCAAGAAACGACGTCTAAAGAGGCAACTGGGTCTTCGAATGGCCTGAGACGGAGGAAACTACTCCGTACGGCGTTGGGACATACATCGTCGTTTCTTCCGGATCCAGTGCGTCCTCGCGCGCCTCCGGCCCGCAGAGCTCGTTGCCGTTCCGTAGCAGCTTGCCATGGCCGCGCGGCCGCCCCGCTCGGTTCGCCGCGTCCGCTCGACGCCGCCACCCACAGAGCTCGCTGTTGCCGAGCCCGGTTGGCTGCATCGGTCCTGCACCGCCGTCTATGAAGCTCGCGGCCGTCTCACCC
Source organism: Microstegium vimineum (assembly GCA_022036555.1). Taxonomy (NCBI): domain Eukaryota; kingdom Viridiplantae; phylum Streptophyta; class Magnoliopsida; order Poales; family Poaceae; genus Microstegium; species Microstegium vimineum. The sequence goes on from CM039137.1 coordinate 24,057,465, forward strand.
CGGCTCGCGATTGGAGAGCGCAGTTCCTGGTCCTGCTACAGTGCGTGCTCAAGGAGAGCCGCCATCCACGTCTTGTTGGCTGCAAAGGGCCACATCCCCGCTGGCAGTCTTCGCGCACGAACGCGTCGCACAACACCCATGCGAGTTCCTGCTCCCTGAGTAATTGCCCGGGTGCAGAGTGGATGAAACAGAGGATCCGGTGAATGTGAGTTAAGATTTCTAGCTAGACTCAATGATAGCAAACTTGCATTGCGAAGAGTAGTTTCTTGAAACAGTTTCCTAGATTATAGAAACTACCTCTAGTTTCTGCATTGGGAGTACGCTATCTATAGCTTTTTGTTTACAATATACCGGCTGTCCAAAAATCAAAAAAGAAATATGTCTACCCATGCTGCGCGCTTGTGGTGGTTCAAATCCTCAATCTCAGCCCCGCACATACACTCCTATACCACTCCACCAATATGTCATTTGTACCCACATTCCGCTTTAGTTCCTCATATTCTATACTGAACCGATTTCTACCAGCGGATTTCTTAAGGAAACCGCCTGTAGAAATCGATTTCTACAGGCGGGTTCCTTAAGAAAACCGCCTCTAAAAATTAGTTTTCACAGGCGGTTCGAGAGTCGAGCCCGGCGATTTATTTATACAGGCGTTTGGTAATCAAAACCGATTGTAATAGGTTTGTCTCACCGTTCCTACTTAGTGTTCCCTACCTCACTTTGGTGATCGACTCTCTCTCTCTCTCTCTTTATATAGCTATAATACAGGTGATCAGTGAATATCTAAATCTAGCTGATGATGAGTGATGACCCCGGCCCCTTCATCAACAGCGCAGTTGTTGCAGCAAGCTGCATTCTAATTGCATCCGACCGAATTCCCGTCCGGATGCGTAACGCACATACCCGCTCGATGGTCTAGCTAGCCAAGCCGTACGTCGAGGTCGAGATGAACGGTACGCGCACGTGCATGCATGTAGTCTACAGTAGTTACTTACTCCATCAGTGTAGCGGTCCACGAGATCGAGGCCCGGCCGGGCGAGCGCCACTACAACGTCCACGTACAAAGAAGGGCCAGCCGGGTGAGAGCACCGAGCAGGCAGATTCATTGTACCCGGACGCAGTCCCGTATTCCACGGCGCCAGCACGTGTGGGGACGGTTGGTTTCTCGAACTGGCATGCTACGACATGATGCGGGGCCATGCCAATGCCATGACGACGCAGCAAACACGAGACGAGCTTCGACGTGCGCGTGCTCGCGCCTGCCTGCGGGGAACGGGCACAACACCGCACCGCACACACGGGCCAATGCGTGTTTGTGTTTGGCTGCCTCTGCGCCTCTGCCTGGGGCACTGGTGGTTCGGCGGAAACCGCGCGCGACGAGCAAAGCAGGGCAAACCGGCGGAGCGGGCGGCGAAACCGTCGTGGCCCGGCTGCGCGGCATGGACCTGGGTGGTGGTGGGCCGGGCGAGGGAGTCGTCGCAACCGGCGGCCTATACCTTCTTCTCGTGGCCCACCAGAGCGGCTCGCCGTTCGGCATCGGGAGTCCGGGAGTCCGCTGGTGTGGGTTACGGCAATCGGGTAGGGAATGCATGCATGGTCACGTCACGTCGCCTATCTGACATCCTGGCTACACGGAGGGGACGTACAGACCTGTGCTGCTCAGCTTCGCCGATTTCTCACTAACAAGTTCTCTCTGTTAATTAATTAACCATGTGTATGTTGCGTACAGGTTCGAGCAATGCAAGGCGACAACAAGTCCCTATGTAGATTTCTGAACAACAGGAGCAAAGTCTGTGCAATGCCGCGACCTACAAAATTCCAGCTGAATAATTCTTCGTAAATCAAGTCAATGCATCTCGAACGGTGCTTAAGCTTAACCCACCACGCCGCGAGCCTCTTCATCAGTATATACTGTAACTCCTAGTACACACGACCTCAAGTAGCCCCGTCCTCACAACGTCAGCCACCAACCATCCCACGAAAAGAAAGAAAACGTGCATGAGAATTCTCAAACCGACTGCGACTTTTGCCACCTCGCAAGTCGCAAATGCCGAGTATACATACAGCTGGGCACCGAGGGAGACCGGGAGTTCAGGGCAGTGGCAGGGCATCCAGCGGCAAGGCCAAGGCAAAAGAGGGTATGGACGCCCATTGCCCCGAGAACGAAAGGGCAGGTCCCTATCGGCGGCACCGGCACGGGACGCACGGCTAGTAGCGACGCCGCGCGGCCGCCCCCCCGGCAGCGCCAAGGGCCAGACGCATGCATGCGGGGGAGGGCGGGTGGTGTCCGTCCCTCTGCACGGCACCTGGCACGCGCTGACCTGGCCCAATCGCGCCCCGTCCCCACCCCACAGACGGACAGGCCCGCGTGACAGAGGATAAAGACCGCGATGCCGCCGCATATCCGCCACGCAACGCAACCAGTACTACCACTACCTAATTTTTTATAATTTAGCCTTTCTTTAAATTATTTTCACGTTTGGACCCTGGGAAAACTATTTTCAGTTTTGGACCTAGCGGGTCGACGCCGTGGCCTGTGGCGCCGAGGTAACACCGCTCGGCGCCGTGCCTTGTGGCGCCGACCGTGTTACCCAGTTACGCGGGCAGGACCAACGTGGCTCCGACGTGGCAGGGCTCGACGCCGTGGATCTTGGCACCGAGCTCAACGCCACGGAGCACGGCGCCGAGCTCGGCCGCATAGGACCGCCTTCGACCTCTCTCTGTCCTGCTCCATCACTCCCTCCGAGACCCACGCCGAGCTCCGCCGACTCCACCGTCATCGTCGAGGTCCGCCGTCGTCGCCACCGGTCTCCCCCCCCCCCCCCCCCGGCTAGCTCCGCCGCCGCCGCCGAGGTTCTCCCCCACCTCCGTCGCCCTCGGCCGCCGCCGAGGTCCTCCCCCACCTCCGTCGCCCCTCGGCCGCCGTCAAGGTCCTCCCCCCGTCGCCCTCTGCCGCCACCGAGCACGCCCCTGACGTCGGGTGCCCTCAGTGCCGTCGGGGGCCTATGCCGGCCTAAGGGCCCCCGCGGGGCAATGCTGCCCTGAGGGCCGAAGCGATAGCGGCCGCCGATCTTCCTTCTCCACCCTCCTGCGGGCTCTAAGCTCCGTGTGGTAGGTAAATATTTGTTCTTTTCAAGTAAAGTTAGTAACTTTAGTTAGCAAATTTAGTTAGTAAATATTAACAAATTTAGATAGCAATTTTAGTTAGCAATGTAGTTAGTAAATTTAGTTAGCAAATATAGTTTAGTTTACAAAAGTAGTTACCAAATTTTAGCTATAAAGTTAGATAATAGATAGACAAATAGATAGTTAGCATATTAAATATTTAGTTTAGTAAAGACATAGATAGTAGATAGTTAGTTTGCTAAATAGATAGGAAAATAGATATATATGTTAAATGACATGCTTGTACCGTAGGACTAGATACTAGTTAGTTGCATATCTTGGAGTCCAAGTATGCTTGTAACACAAGTCTAGCACCATTCGGTTGTACTTAGATCAGATGTAAACGCCACGATAGGGGCTCTTCCTACCAGCTATATAACATGCAACCGAGACCCTGAGAAGGGCAACTCGTTAACCTATTTCCACATGGTAATCAGAGCTATAGTCCAAACGGAATTTTTTCTCCATGGCGCTAACCTCCATCTCCTCCGCGTCATCTGCTGCGCAACAACTCGTCACCTTCCTTCCGGTGAGCGAGAAACTCACTCGATCCAACCATCCTTCTTGGAAAGCTCAAGTCCTCTCCGCTCTTAAGGGAGTCCGCCTCATCAAGTTCCTAGATCCAAACCACAACCCACCAGACCAATTCATAGAGCCCAAGAAAGATGAAGATGGCGAGAAGAAGAGCCCCCCGATCATCAACCCCGAGTATGAATCTTGGGTGGTCAATGATGGGCTGGTACTCAACTACCTGCTCACCAATTTGTCCAAGGAGATCCTTGGGCAGATCAACTCGGAGGACACTACTGCCAAGGTGTGGACCGCAATTGAAGGCATGTTTGCCTCACAATCCCGTGCTCGAATCATCAGCACGAGGATGGCGCTGGCTACGGCGTCGAAAAGATCTTCCACCGTGAGTGAGTATTTCAGCAAGATGAAAGCACTCGCGGATGATATGACCTCTGTTGGTCGTATGTTGGAAGATGATGAATTAATCGCATATATCCTAACCGGATTGGATCTGGACTTTGATCCGGTGGTGTCTGCGGTATCTGCTAGAGTTGAACCCATCTCGGTGGGTGAGCTTTTTACTCAACTAACTAGCTTTGAGCAACGTCATGAAGCCAAGGGAGATAGCGGTGGCAAGTATCAGTCATCTGCTAACCTCGCTGCGAAAGGAGGTCGCGGTGGAGGCAACTTCAACAACAACCGCGGTGGACGCGGTGGCTTCCAGCGTGGGGGTGGCCGTGGAGGCCAACGCCCCAAGACCAACAATGGTGGTCGTCAGACTGGAGGAGGATTCCAAGCTGGCGTCATCTGCCAGCTCTGCGGGAAGGAAGGACATCCCGTCGTTCACTGCTTCAAGCGGTTCGATTCATCCTTCACCGAGCCACAACAGAAGTCGGCCTCATCTGCAACAACGGGCTACGGCATCGACTCGAACTGGTATATGGATACCGGTGCGACCGATCACATCACAGGTGATCTAGAGAGGCTGACGATCCGCGACAAGTACAATGGATCTGAACAGGTCCATGCAGCCAATGGCTCAGGTATGAGGATCTCTCACATTGGTCATAGTACATTGAATTCCCCTCCTAGTAAGATCCATCTACGAAATATCCTTCATGTTCCTCAGTCTGATAAACATCTTGTTTCGGTAAATCGCCTCACCCGAGATAATAATGTCTTCGTTGAATTTCATCCTTCTCATTTTGCTATAAAGGAGTAGGAGACGATGAGAACCCCCCTCAGAGGCAAGGCTGAGGGAGGGCTTTATCCGCTGCGATCATCCATGAATAGGTCGTTGTTCAGTCATCAAGCTCTTGGCGCTGTTAGATCGACTCCTTCTCTGTGGTATCATCGACTAGGACACGCTTCAGCTCCAGTAGTCCAGCAAGTTCTTAGTTACAATAAGATTTCAGTTTTTAAAGAGTCCAATAAAGTTGGTCATGTTTGTAATGCATGTCAGCAGGGCAAGTCACATCAACTGCCCTTTCCTAGGTTGGTCAGTACTTCGGCAAAACCTTTGGATCTTATTTTTTCGGATGTGTGGGGGCCTGCTCCAACCTCTGTTGGGCGGCATAGGTATTATGTAAGCTTCATCGATGATCACAGCAAGTTTGTTTGGATTTACCTGTTGCGTCATAAGTCTGAGGTTTTTCAGTGTTTCCATAACTTTCAAGGTCTTGTTGAACGTCAATTTGATGGGAAAATCCTAGCTGTTCAAACTGACTGGGGAGGGGAGTATCAATCTTTGAGCACTTTCTTCAACCGCATAGGAATATCGCACCATGTATCATTCCCACACACACACCAGTAAAATGGATCAGCCAAGGGCAAGCACAGACACATAGTCGAGATGGGACTAACCCTTTTGTCTCATGCCTCCATGCCCTTGAAATTTTGGGATGAAGCCTTTCTAACAGCCGTGTACATCATAAATAGATTGCCATCTAGAGTGATCAACATTGAAACACCCTTTTTCCGCTTACTCGACTCAGATCCTGATTATGATCTCCTTCGAACCTGTGGATGCGCATGCTAGCCACATCTCGTATAATACTAGGAAAATTCAGTTTAGATCCAAGCCGTGTGTGTTTCTTGGATACAGCAACGCTCACAAAGGATTCAAGTGCCTAGATCCTGTTGAAGGTCGTGTCTACATCTCTAGGGATGTTGTGTTTGATGAGCACGTTTTCCCTTTTGCGTCCATGCACCCCAACGCAGGAGCTCGGCTCCGTGTTGAGATCCATCTTTTACCAGATATACTCCTGAATTCCTCTTCTAGATTGGGGAATGAAAATGTTACTAACTCCAATGTGAGTGCCTCACCATCTACTAATCCAGACTGTGTGCAAGTGAATGTGTTGGGTGCAGGAACAAATTCGGCGGCAAACGGTGCAAGATCGGGGCAACAAGTGCTCCACAGCATACGCAAGGGGGTCATCCACATGTGTGTGCCCCCCCGGGGGACATCGCGACGATCCAAGCGGATTCACCTGCCACTCCACCTCGTACCGCAGGGAGATCTGCCTCGGATCGGGGTCCAGGATCGCCTGCTCACCTGTCGGGTGTGCAGTTGGCTGATGGTGAGGGCAGCCCCGGATCTTCTACGCTGGTGTCCAGTACATCGATTCCCCGGGATTCGACTCCAGGCGGCGCATCTGATCCTGGATTGGTACCTCGTGAGCCAGTGGGATCAGCTGCGGTGGAAAAAGCATCCGATGCGCCATCGCCTGAAGCAGACACTTCTGTGCAAGCCGACGACCCCAGACCAGTAACTCGGCTACAGAAGGGTATTTCTAAGCCTAAAACGTATACTGACGGAACCGTGAGGTGGTGTTTGCAGGCGAGCTCATCTGCAGAAGAACCTTCGTCCATTGAAAGAGCTCTTGCAGATCCACGGTGGGTAGTTGCCATGAATTCTGAGTATCAAGCTTTGCTTCGGAATGGCACTTGGAGCCTGGTGCCTAGACCTCAGAACAAGAACATCATCGGGTGTAAATGGGTCTACAAGGTAAAACGTAGGTCAGATGGTTCGATTGACAGGTATAAAGCACGCTTAGTAGCCAAGGGGTACAAACAGCGTTATGGGATTGATTATGAGGATACTTTTAGTCCGGTTGTAAAATCGGCTACCATCCGACTCATCCTGTCCATTGCAGTTTCAAAGATTGGTCTCTTCGACAGCTTGATGTGCAGAACACATTCCTACACGGTGAGTTAGAAGAGGAGGTATATATGTCACAACCACCTGGGTATGCAGATAAGAGCAAATCTAATATAGTCTGCAAACTCAATAAAGCACTTTACAGTTTAAAACAAGCTCCTCGAGCCTGGTATGCTCGACTTTGTGCCAAGTTGCTGTCATTGGGATGTGTAGCATAAAAGTCTGATACCTCGCTATTTTACTATAGGCGAGGAAAACACATGTTTTTTGTATTGGTTTATGTTGATGATATTATAGTTGTTAGCCCCTCTCAAGAAGCGATTAGTGCTTTACTGACGGATCTGCAAAAAGATTTTGCATTAAAAGACCTGGGTGATCTACACTACTTCTTGGGGATTGAGGTTAAAAGAGATGCTGGGGGCCTTGTTCTCTCTCAAGGGCGCTATGCTGCAGACATACTGTCGCGATCAAGTATGGATAAGAGTAAGTCAACCGATACTCCTCTTTCAAGTTCATAAAAGTTGAGTATTACAGAGGGTCACAAACTTGGTGATGAAGACTCCACGAAATATAGAAGTCTTGTAGGATCTTTGCAATACCTTACACTAACTAGACCCGACATCAGTTTTGCTGTAAACAAGGTTTGTCAGTTTCTCCATTCTCCTACAACATCTCACATGACCACGGTAAAAAGAATATTAAGATATGTTCAGGGCATAATTGGTCTTGGCCTTCGCATCAGGAAGTCGGCTTCCATGATGGTAAGTGCATTTTCTAACGCAAATTGGGCAGGGTGTGTGGATGATAGGCGATCCACTAGAGGATTTGCTGTGTTTCTTGGTGGAAATCTAATCTCCTGGATGGCAAAGAAACAAGCAACTGTCTCTAGATCTAGCACAGAAGCTGAGTACAAGGCGTTAGCAAATGCTACAGCTGAAATGATGTGGGTACAGAAGCTGTTACAAGAGCTAGGGATTCCACATCCTCCTGCCGCACGACTTTGGTGTGATAACCTTGGTGCAAAGTATTTGGCTACTAACCCTGTTTTCCATGCCAGAACAAAGCACATAGAGATTGATTTTCATTTTGTCAGGGAAAGGGTAGCAGAAGGTTTGCTAGATATCCGGTTCATATGTTCAGGTGATCAGGTTGCAGATGGTTTCACAAAGGCATTGTCAGTGGTCAAGCTTGTGAAGTTTAGGAACAATCTCAACCTTGTGAGTGGCTGAGATTGAAGGGGTATGTTAAATGATATGCTTGTACCGTAGGACTAGATACTAGTTAGTTGCATATCTTGGAGTCCAAGTATGCTTGTAACACAAGTCTAGCACCATTCGGTTGTACTTAGATCAGATGTAAACGCCACGGTAGGGGCTCTTCCTACCAGCTATATAACATGCAACCGAGACCCTGAGAAGGGAAACTCGTTAACCTATTTCCACAATATAGATGTATAGTTAGGTCATTGGTAATTTAGTTTACCCATAGTAATAACTTTCGTGTTGTGTATATGAACTAGATGGACAACTTAGTCACCCTGTATCATGGAGGAACTGTAGAGGAAGAGGAAGATGGTTTTGGTAATATCAGGATTGTTGGAATGCAAAGGGTGTCTGTGATGTTCGCTGAACGACCGTTGTTTTCGGAGTTGTTTGATAGGGCTCGTGATGAGCTTTAGTGCAATTCCATTGATAATGTCATCTCTGTTGAGGGGGTAGTTCACTATGGAAACTCCGGCAAAAATTTTAGGCGGTTGGTCCCAATTTCATCTGAGGATCAATGGGAGACATATGTTAAAGGTATGATGAAGAGTGAATTTTAATGTTTGGATTTGATTGTGCGGAAGCTCTCCAATGATCCCACCCCTCTTGGCCATTCATACCCTATTGGACATTCACCACATCGTGGCTTTTCACCACCACAATACGATCATTTACCATGTGACCATCCGTTACCCAATCGAGAGGTGCATGTGGAAGATGTGGTTGTGGTGCTGGATGCGCAATCCGCTCCAAATGAGGTTGGAATCTGCCCTAATGTTGGTGCACCTCATGTTGTTGCGGCCCCTTAGGAGATCCCTTTGACCCAAAATCATCCAAGTAAGTGTTGTAGTAACAATTTTCCTTTTCTTATCCACCCTCCCTTGTAATCTGTTGTTCCAATGATGACATCCTCATTTATGGCTCTAATGCAGGAGACATTCCTGATAATGTTGGTTGTCATCGTGTGCCTTCATCATCCACTATGGTGCGAACAGGCTTCGCATCTAACAGTGTTGATGTTCAGATTGATGATGGAGAGGAGTCTTATGGGACCACAAGAGCTGTTCATTCCGATGATAAGCGTCCTGTGGCTGCATTGAGTGAACAAGAGATTGAGATCATGAGGCAGGGTTGTCCCGATATTGATCCACTAGTGCATGAATTTAGCGATCTCAGACACTCTCATGGTGCTTATGCAGGAGCAAGAGAAGAAGAGTTGGTAGAGGCCCCTGATGATGGGGGAAGCGTAGAAATTTTGAAGGGCATGATCTTCAAGGACTTGCCAACATTGAGAAGGTGGTTACAGGAGTATTCTGTGAAACGTAAAAGGCTCGTTGTGGTTGCGGGACTAGCGCGGCGATGGAGTATGTAGCGAGTCCACAGAGAACACAGAGGGACAGAACTATAGGACTCGGTACTTCTTCTCACGGAGGTAAACTTTCATTACAAGTCGTCTAGTTAAGTGTCTTCGTTTCATACACACAAATGTAATGTGCACATTTAATTGATACGTGACATTGTAGGTTACGGCAGACAGAGCTCCTCTCGTGGTACTCAAGATACTTTCCAAGGTGACGAAGGCGAGGACGACGGCGGATGTGAGGAAATAGGACCGTCCCAGCTAGAAGGTGCTCCTTTGACTCAGCCTATGCAGCCTATAGGAACTAGAAGGCGCCGACCGCCAGTTCAGTACACTCTAGGCACCGACGCTTTTGGTAAGGGTAAGGGTAAGTCTAGGAGGCAGTGACGATGAAGACTTGAGCTTGGGATTCACTACTAACATGTATGGACATTTGGAGTAGTTGTAGTTCTCTTGTGCTTCGCTATTAGCATATGGACCATTCAGATTGTATGGACTTTATGGACTATTTGGATTGTATGAACATTATGGACCATTTGGATTGTATGGACATTATGGATTATTCGTATTGTGTGATGACGGTGAACTATGTGGTTGTCTTGTGCTATTTGGATGAATATATGTTGGATCATATTATGCTGTCTCATATTATGTTGGATGCTACATATACAAGAGAAACTCTGGCGAATTTTTTTCGTGATTTATTTATTTACATTTATATACGTTAATAACTACCATATCAAAGTTAAAATGAAAATAATTACCAAAAGAAATGAAACAAGAAAGCCACAATGAAAGTTCATAACATAGTTCATAACCTAAGCCCGTCTAAACTCAAAGTGCAGTACATGATAACACAACTAAAAGTTCAACAATACATGTCGTTATTCATGGATAAAACATATAACCACTGAGTGCAGCGAGACCACTTTCCCTTCCTCATCGCATCGGGATTCTCCTCCATCGCTGCCTTAGCACAGCGGACGCGCTCAACCTTCTTGTCCCTCTCCTCCCTGTAGTCTGCAGCTTTTCTCTCTTCCTCCTCTTTCTGGTGCTCCTTCTCAGCTGCCTCCTCCTTCAGTATCTTCTCATAGGCCACGCGACGCTCCGCGTCCCAGTCCTTCATACCTTGCAGAAGACGTTTGTCGGACTCCTTGATCTCAGTGTCGATCCACTGCTCAAAGTCACAGAGCGGTGGAGGGGTCTAAAATACATGCAAACGTTAGGCACACAGAATCAAACCATTAAGGGCATTATGATATAAATTGATTACAATATAAGAGCAGATTCTCACCATTAAGTTAGTACGACGCTGAGCAAGTGTGGGCTGAAAAAGATAATTGGGGCACATCCAATACCTCTGTCTATATATAGGTTTCATGATCCTCAGAAATTTCTACCTTGCAATCATCACCGCAAAAGGACATTGGAACCGGAACACCACTAGGCAGAGGCTTTGGATCGAATGCGATGTCGGTCAACGGGCCCTTCCTACAAATGAAAAAATAATAATTCTAGTAACCGAAACAATTAGAACAAAACATAAACCTAGCAGAGATTACCTTGCTTTACTAGTTTTTCCACGCCTTGGCATCCTATGGTTGCATAATACAAATAACAAATCAATAATCGTCACAAACCCTAAGTCAAAATCTAACTAGGGTTACAAAATACACCTAATATAGACCGAATCGATGCGTACAAAATGAGGAGGGGATGAAGGATACCTTGGTCTCGAAGATCGGTGGATCAAATCCAAGTTTCCAAGGTCCAAAATGTCAATTCAAAGAGGTTAGGTGGATGGAGGAGAGGAAAACCCGAGAGCAAGGAAGAACAAATGGATGAAGCCTCGGGTGGGGGGAAGTTGCTGGAATATAAGGAACAGAGGTCAGCGCCGCGGAGCTCGGCGCCGTGCTCCGCGGCGCTGACTCCCATGCCACGTCGGCTGCCTCGCTGGCTATGGTCGCAATGGTCGGCGCCGTGGGACATGGCGCCGAGATGTGTTACCTCGGCGCCGTGGGACATGGCGCCGAGATGTGTTACCTCGGCGCCGTGGGGCATGACGCCGACCCTGGGTCCAAAACTGGAAATAGTTTCTTCAGGGGTCCAAACGTAAAATTAGTTCAAAAAATGGTCAAATTGTGAAAAATTGGGCTACCACTATCCACTACCAAACCCGCAAGCGCAACATATCCTGCCGCTCTGTCACTGTGGCCATGGTGTGCTCACCTTGTCCCCCCTTGCCCCTCTGGGGCCCGGCCCGGCCCGGCCCATCTAATAAAAATAATCTAATAATCCATCCGTGATCAATGATCATCGACTTTTTCAGTCGCCTCCGTCGAGTCTCGGCATACGGACGGACGAGACGATGCTTAGTCTGTCTGGGTGCCTAGTCACTCCCTGGTGTTTCAATGAGAACTACTTGCCCCCATCTACACGATCTTCTCTTCTCCGGAGCAGAAAACAATTGAGGGGGGCGGGGCCTTCGTTTATTCCCTGGAAGGACTGCGAATATGCTGCGTCTTCATCATCCTTTAGGAGGCCAAAGGGTCGCTTCTAAACACTGTACAAAATGCTAAGAGTAGGGCACGTACACTTGGATGTTATTTACCGTCACCTTGACGCTACAACATGAAAGACGGCGTTATGGGCTACAATAATCACGTGCCTAGAACTTGGCAAAACGGCTACTGAAAAATCTCTGTACCAAAAAAATGTACTAGCACACACACAAATAAGGCTGTGCACAACTGCACACGGTAAATAAAACAAGAAGTTGGTACAGGTTGTAGCGTGGCAGCCATTGGGTCCCCGGAATGGCTACCAATCCCAGCGCGGCATGACAGAATTGGGTGGAGAAGGTTCTATCTTTAGCGCCATCAGGAGAGCATATTCCAGGGCTCACCGCTCCGCGCTCGCTAATCCGTTTTCTCAAACGACTAGTGCCACGGTTAATCCAGGGAATAAACCCTCCTCCTCCTCCTCCTTCCCGTGGGTGGGGGCTCCCGTCGCCGAGCCAACCACACCCGGTACCCTATAAAACCCGGGCGCCCGCCTCACCGTCTCAGCAGCAGCAGCTCACACCACCACCACGGCACCACCGCCTCGCCGGCGACATGGCCGTGTACATCCGCCTAGACGACGCCGTCCGCGCGCGCCTCCGCGGGGACGGGTGCACCAGCAGCGGCAGCGACCACGACGCGTCCGCCTGTCTCTCGGGCCCCGTCCAGGCGTTCCTCGAGACGGGCGCCGGCGCGGCCGAGGAAGGACCGGCGCCCAAGGAGTACGGCGGCGACTCTGACGACGACGACGACGACGGGCCGGGGCGGGCGGCCGCCGCCGCGGCGTCCGTGAGGGCGCTGCTGGACCCGCCGGCGGACGAGGACGTGTTCCGGATCAGGCTGGCCGCCGCGGTGTTGGCGGCCACGGAGGCGGAGTCCGCGCTACGGGCGCACGGCGCGCCGGCGTTCCGGCGCGCGGTGGTGCGGATGCTGCGTGGCGCCGGGTACGACGCCGGCGTGTGCAGGTCGCGGTGGGAGGCGTCCGGCGGCATCACGGCCGGCACGTACGAGTACGTCGACGTGGTCGCGCCTGCGGACGCGCGGCAGCAGCGGGGGGGCAGGTACATTGTGGACGCCGACTTCAAGTCGGGGCTGGAGGTGGCCCGCGCCACGCCTGAGTACGCGGCCGTCGTCGCCGCGGTGCCCGCGTCGGCGGTGGTGGCGCGGGAGGAGTCCGTCGGTCGCGCCGTGCGCGTCGCGTCTGACGCCGCGCGACGCTCGCTCCGCGCACACGGCCTCCACGTCCCGCCCTGGCGCAAGACGCGGTACATGCTCGCCAAGTGGCTCGGCCCATACAAGCGCTCCACCGCCACCTCGCCGGCGGGGCAATGCCGATGCCCGGCGGTGCCGGGATGGACGTCAAGTGCCGCGCCGTCGGGTTCTTCGCGCCTCAGGCCACCGCGCCGGCGGCCAGGATCATGTAGAGCCTTGCTTGCTTTGCTTTGCTCCCGGGCGGGGCGGCGATCTCAGAGGAGATCACTGGGGGCTGGGGAGGAGAAAAAAAAAGTTTCTTTTATTTAGTGTAGAAGAAAGGTTTTCTAGTGCGAGAGTTTGATTTTGACTTTGAGTTGGTCTCGAACTTGTTTTGTACAGAGTTTTTTAGTTCGAGATTATCAAGAGCAAATTGGTCTTGCACATCATTTTGCTTCTTTTTTTTTGTTAAAAAAAAAGAAAAGGTGGCGCGCAGGAATCATTTAGGACTCGAGCCTGATCTTCCCTTCCTCAGAAAACACCACAGAGATGGGAAAGAAAGAAATGGCAGAAATGATGTACGCGGCGGGCAGGTGTTGTGGTAATGGATTAGCATGGATGACACATACAGTACTCCTAACAAACATGATCACATTGTTTATAGTAGACCCTAGCTAGTTGGCATCGTGGTTGTCGGCGAGAGATTTTTTTATGCTCGCTGTGTGATCCGCGTTTGATATTTTTTTCATTTGAAAACCACTCTGAGAATCAGCAGAGCATCCTGAATTCCTGATAAATAAGCACATGGCAGCCGCCGTTCTATTGCCACTCCGTTGTTGCCTGGAGAGGTAACCGGATCGGATTTTGTTCTGTCAGTGACCAACACCGCCTATCGTTACATGTAACCCCGCCAAATCCTCATTTGACGGGCATGCATGTGCCAGTATTGTCACACCATCTTCTTGGTGTCAAGACTTGGATAATGGAGTACCAAATCCTCATTTGACGTGTGGTATCGTTACCGACGCACACAATCTTCCTCGTGAACTTGGGCGTGAGCCTCGGTAACTCTTTAAAAGCACTGCACTTGAGCGTTTGTACGTAGGGAACATGGACGTGTACGTGTCTTGCCGGAGGAACCATATGCGTTCTATGGATGGATCGATCAGGGATCCGTGTTTATCCGAAGAACGATGCAGAGACAAGAACAACAGAGTAGAGCATTGTTGCGACGTGCGTGCATGGGATGGTCCATGGCATGGCAGGGTGGGGGTTCGCTGTGGAACCTTTCATGCATGCCGAGCCGATGATGCAGTGCAGCAGCAGCAGCAGGGAACTTATTGCCATGACGCGGAGCGGAGTGGATTGGGGTCGAGAAAGGCGACGGAAATTATTGTCAGAGTGGTCCAGAGTTAGATGGATAGAACGAATAATGCAGCGGCGACGAGACGGATCGTCCCAGCCGTGGACACATGCGGGGCCGGCCACGCGGTGCTCCCTTCGTTCGGCACGGGCGCACGGCGCCTGCGCCTCCGTGGGGATCGGATGAAGTGGAGCCGCCTGCCAGCCGCGGCCGCAGCGGATAGCGGCCGGCCGGCCGGCCGGGGAAAGGGACGTGGGACACTTGTGCCTGCCGGGCCGGGCCGGATGCATCGGGTTGGTGTGGGGCAGCACCACAGCAGGGAGGGAGGGACAGCCGGATGGGCTTATCACCGTGTCGCTCCCGCTGTCTCTCGCTCTCTCGGATCGGATGGGTTCCAGCCTCGTCATATGATGGTGAAGTGGCCGGTGCCTGCCCACGCAATTATCAATAATGAAACACACCTAGTACTACTACTGAGTGATTAGTAGGACCGTGCATCCCACGGGAGGAGGAGGTGATGAGCCCAAATCAGATCACTGAATGCACAAACCAACCACACCACGCACATATCTGAAACGACTGGCTACAACAACTATACGCTCCAAGTAGATAACTTCTCGTGCATATACTTTCAATATTTTTTTTATAAAAATAATAAATTAAAAGAGAGAATAGTTTAAATTGTGGCAGTGTGTTTGAACGCTAAGATCAAAGAGCACACCAACGTGTGGCGTTGCTGCAACTGCCGTTTGGTGCCATGCAGCGCGGGATATCAGATCGATATGCATGGCCATAGCCCATTGGGATAGGGGCATCGGCATGGCATGTCACTGTGCCTGTGGATAACTCATCATTGCACGACAAGTGCGCGCCATGCTTGTCTGTTCCTCCAGCCTGTTTTTTTTTTTTTTTTACGAGTTTGGGTACACACCACCGGCTAGCTGAGCTGAAACCGACCGGATGGAATGGAATGGATAGTGTGTCTCTCACTATCTCACACATGTGTCAACCAGCCACTACGTACTAGACGGTAGTACGTGTAGGTGTAGACGCTAGCAATAGAATAGGATATGTGAGAGCAAGGGTCACGAGCACTGGATTATTATTGCAAGAGGCAGAGCAGGGGTGATATGGCACGTGTGCGATCAAGGATCATGCAAGGACCGGTGACGGGGTCGCCGGGACGTGACGAATTCTGTCCAAATGTCTTGTGGGCCATGCTCTGCCCTGGAAAGATCAGGCATGGCCGGCGAAGCCTCGCTCTGGACGTACTGTTGCTGGATATTGACCCTGTGGACGTGTTAGATTAGGATCAGAGTTTTTTTCTACATTGATTTCCATGCGTGTGGAGCTCTTCCCTTTTTCTTCTTTATTAAGCATCTCCAAGAGTACATAAAATAGTCTCTCAATTTATCACATCGATCTCTAACAATTTTTAATCTCACCTTCTAATTTTTTGGCACTTGGAAAAAATAGCCCTGACGCTCATAAAGATCCATGGCCTCGTGGTCGCGTGTATCTCTTAAGCGCTAGTTTCTCATGAATCTTCTTCTCCGAAACCGTTGAAGATGATCTTACTTATTCCTCCTAATACTTTTTTGCTAAGTTGGAAAACTAGATGGTTTTAAAAAGAAATTTTTAGAAACTCTTACAGAAGCTCTTGTTATCTACACTTTCTTTCTGTTCCTTAACTTGTTAGACACGTGACGGACGGAAAATGCTTGAATTGTTCTACCCATTTGTTTCATTTATTTTTGTTATTATAAAAACAAGTACACACACAAGTTGTGATGTTACTGAAAGATTCTTCGTTTGTCACGGGATGGCAATTGCTGGTTTGAATGGTTTGGGAGGCACGTGTTTTCAGTGGCTATTCCTATACAACAACAGCTTGTTGATACTCTAGCCTAGGCAGAGTACGCACGCTGACACATTTTTTATCTCGTTGTAGATACCGGTGATTCTTCAAAGGAAAAAAAATTATAAACGTCCTGTTTCTAAATCTATATATGGTGTTTGGAGTATTTTAAAAGGGGACAGCTGCCGAACGAACGTTCTACGGGTAGAATGGACGTTCGAGCGGCCCGCAACCCCTCCCACCGCACGGGACACACGGACACCCACCCCGCCCACCCCGACACACGCGACCGTCTGCCCACCGCGACACCCCCACCCCCTCCGCGCGGCTCTCCTGCGACTGGAGCCGCCGCCGCCGTCCATCATGGTCGCCGTGCCCCATCTGAAACAAAACAAAACATCAACATCAACATCAACAAAGCCTGTAGTCCCAAGCAAGTTGGGATAGGCTAGAGTAGAAATCCAACAAGATACCCAAGTCATGGTTCCAGCACTTCAATAACTGCTTTCCAGGCAATCCTATCCAAACATAGATCTCTAGATATATCCCAAGCTTTTAAATCCTTATTCACCGCCTCCGCCCATGTCAACTTCGGCCTTCCTCTGCCTCTCCTTATATTATTAGCTTGGCTTGGGACTCCACAGCGCACTGGTGCATCTAGCGGTCTCCTCTGGACATGGCCAAACCATCTCAACCGATGTTGGACAAGCTTTTCTTCAATTGGTGACACCCCTAGGCGATGACGTATATCATCATTCCGAACTCGGTCCATTCTTGTGTGACCACAGATCCAACGCAACATGCGCATTTCTGCAACACTCATTTGTTGAACATGTCGGGCCTTTGTGGGCCAACATTCGGCTCCATACAACATCGCAGGTCTAATTGCTGTCCTATAGAACTTGCCTTTTAACTTTTGGGGTACCCTCTTGTCACATAGAATGCCAGAAGCTTGACGCCACTTGATCCACCCTGCTTTGATTCTATGGCTAACGTCTGCATCAATATCTCCATCCCTTTGTAGCATCGATCCCAGATATCGGAAGGTGTCCTTTTTAGGCACGACTTGACCTTCCAAACTCACATCTCCCTCATCCTGAGCCGTTGTGCCAAAGTCGCATTTCATATACTCGGTTTTAGTCCGACTTAGTCTAAAACCTTTAGACTCAAGGGTCTGCCGCCACAGCTCAAGTTTCCTATTTACTCCCGCCAAGCTTTCATCAACTAACACTACATCATCGGCAAAGAGCATGCACCAAGGGATGTCCCCTTGAATGTCCCTTGTAATCTCGTCCATTACCAAGACAAAGAGATACGGGCTCAAGGTTGACCCTTGATGAAACCCAATTCTAAAACAAAACAATAAACCGATCTAGTTTTGAAACATCAGAAAAACAACACTTGCAACATATATCTAATAGCACATGAAACATGCGTCTGTACCCCCTAGCTGTAACACCAGATCTAAATTTATGAAACAAACTGAAAAATGAAAATGAAACATTGGATCTGGAGAGGGTAGGGCAACATCAGAGAAACATCATCATCATATGTTGTGAAACATAACCCTAAACTGAAACACCAGTAAAACACTTAGAGAAACATTAGATTCGGAATGGGGTGCGAGGAGGGGGAGGGGACACATCAGAGAAACATCTCATCATCTATGCTGAAACATTCACAATGGAGCACTGAACCACCGGCGAAACATCACACAAACATTGGATCTGGAGGGAGTAGTTGGTAACATCAGAGAAACATCGTCATCATATGTTGCGAAACATTGAAAATGAGAAACTGAACCACCAGTAAAACACTTAGAGAAACATTAGATCCAAAGCAGGGTAGGAGGAGGGAGAGGTGACACATCAGAGAAACATCTCATCATCTATGCGTGAAACATTAAAAATGTAGCACTGAACCACCGACGTAAACACCAGAGAAACATTGAATCCAAAGGGGGGAGGGCAACATCAGAATCATGTGTAGTGGTATGTCGTGGGAGAGGGTAGAGGAGAGAAGGAGAGAGGAAAGATGAAGAAGAGGCTTACCTGGGTCGGATCCGTGGCCGGCGCCTCCGGATCCGGCGGATCCATGGCCGCCGGCGAAGGATCCAGCCATGGCCGGCGAATCCCGCCATGGCTGCCGGCAAAAATCCCACCATGGTCGTGCATAGGTGAGAGAGGAGAGGAGGAGGTGGTGAGGTGCGGCCGCGGGAAGTTGCTAGGGTGTACGCGCAAGCTCGGCGCGCCCGTGGTGGCGTGCGGACGGCGGACGGCGCGAAAGAACCACCACCACCAGCGACGGGGGAGGGAGCTGGCCGCGGCGTGCGCAATGGCCACCACCACCCGCAGCGACGGAATGGCGAATCTGTGTGAGGGACAACGAGTGGGCGGGTGGAGTGTGCGAGGCGGGGTGACCGCCCGAGTGCGATGCCCGGGGAAGAGGCGCGGCCGACTCGGGATGTTTGATGGGCCGTTGCGGTGATGGCCGTGTGCGCTCGTGTTCGACGGGTCGAACATATCTTCCTCAACATTACCGATTTTTAAACGGACGGGGTAGTTCTAAATACTAGTCATGTCGTTGCTCAACACGCCTCACAGCTCACACAGTGACACACAATAATGTGCTAATCCCTTTGCTAATTGGCCCATCACTCTGGTAGTGGACAGCCAAGGTCCTAGATTATTAGCACGCTATTCGCATGGTCACCGAAAAATACGAGCAAACAGCATCCGAATCCGCCTGACGACGATATCATGGGTATAAATAAACCAATTAATTTACTTTTGATGAATACAAAAAAATTGCTGGAGCAAATGGCTTGAGGAAGGGATATCATGGGTGCCAAAGGCCAAGTGGCATATTCTCCCGGGCCATGTATAGAACACTTAACCGATCAAAGATGACAGCTGACAAAAACAATGTTATCTTGAGCTCTGCGGCGATTGACGTTACTGACTGGAGAAGTGTCACATCACATGACCGTGACCGTTGTTTATTAGGCTCATCATGCGAGAATAGAATTTTGTCGGAGCCATGCTTCTTTTCTGCAGAAGTAATAAAGTCTCATGTTTCTTTCCCTGATGAACCAAAACCTCATCTGAAAGCTGAATTTCGTGGACTTATTGGCAGAAGCTTCCCGTGACTGACAGAGATGATCATGGACTCTTGAAATTTACACCTCCATGACTGACTTTATAGTCAAGACACCCACTTGCTAGTTGCTACTCACTCGCAGTGCAGCCCACTGGCTACTGCACGTCGCACTTCCTTTTTCCACATCGGGCAAAACGATGCTTGATCAGTTAAAACACCATCCGGCTGACTTTTTGCAGAGCATGATGTGATTTTTTTTACCTGACAAGGCGGAGCCAGGGGGCTGGCAGGGGCCATGGCCCCCTAATATTTGATACTAAAAAAGTTACTAGTATTTCTTCATATTTTTTTATTAAAATTCAGATAGTAATAATAACAAGATTATACATCTATTATGTCCTATAAATTATAAAATCTTACAAAACACAATTATATACTCCCTCCGTCCCAAATTATAAGACGTTCCAAGAATCTTAGAGAGTCAAACTATATCAACTTTGACCAAAGTTATATGTCAATATAATAACATTTATGATGTCAACTAAGTATTATTAAAATCATTATCAATTATATTTTCATAACATGTCTATTTAATATCATAAATCTTTATAACCTTCTCTATAATTATTGGTCAAACTTGAGATGTTTTAACTCTCCAAGATTCTTGGAACGTCTTATAATTTGGGACGGAGAGAGTATTAAATTAAAATAACTCATATAAGCACATCTAAAAGACATTAGATACTAAAATTATCACAATAAATGTATCTAAAAGACTCGCCCGTTAGATCTTGAGATTTATGAAATCATATATTCTTGTTGTCAACGAGCATGTCACAAAATACTAAAAAATAGCATCTAAATCCTAGAATGCATATAAGAAAATGTGATCCCAATGAATTAACCTAGACAGGTCACCACGAGAAACCTAACCAGTAGAGTTGTTTTCGATTTTTATAAGTTAATTTTTGTAGTCATCCTCCCCATGTATAATTCATAGCTCTGCCACTCACAAATCCCAATCCCATATTGATAGTAGCGTGAAGCTCTACTCTACGAAGGGACTGGATGGCACAAGATGTCACTAAACTAATGGCAGCTAATCAATTACGATCTTGTGTGAGCCATTTCGAAAAATCTAGAGTTAAAATATTTTAAATTTTATTAAAATTATAAAGAAAAATATAAATTTATGACATCAAATAGGTATACTATAAAAATATAATTGATGAGAAATATAATGATACTTAGTTAATATCATAAATGTTATTATTATCATATAAGTTTGATCAAACTTGAGATGTTTTTACTCTTCAAAATTCTTAGAATGAGAGTATTATATATGTCCAAACAAATTAAAATATTTTAGTTTTTGTTCTATAAGTTAACATATCTTAGGGTTGATTGTATTTTTTAAAAGAAAAGGAGTTACAAACTAGTGTCATCAAATGTTAACAAAATAACTTTATCAAACTTAATGAAATAGTTTGACTGAAGATAAATTAGAATCTCAAGTTTTTTTTTAGAATAGGGGCTGGGAGAAAATAGACCTTGTTCTAAAAAGTTTTGTGCACTTACTTCTGAAAATACCCCTCAATTTCAATTTGTGAGTCGTTTCAATTCCTCTCAAGTCAAATTTATCTATTTCGACAAGTTTATAATAAATTATATTAACATATACAATATCAAATAAATGCACTATCAAAATATTTCTAATGGTGTATCTAATGAACCCTATTTGATGTTGTAGATGTTTGTGCATTTTCTGTAAACTTGATCAAAACTACATAAGTTTGACTTATTAGAACCAAACTAAAACAACTTATCGGAATTCGAGAGTATATAAATAAATAACATATCAAGATCATGTGTCAAGGCAGTATGCAACTTCATTTAATATATTTTTTGGGAAGCTTCTAGATATATTTTTACAAACTCTAAATATTTTATTTAGGTTCTTGTATATCCTTCTATCTCTGAGTTTTTTCGGAATTTTTAGAAGTTTGAAGATATTTTTGTGATAGCAATAGCCTTAATGTTACATACTCCCTTCGTCCCTTATTAACTGTCATTTTGGGTTTCCCTGTCACAACTTTGACTAGATTTATATAAAATATGTGTAGCATTTGTGTCTCTAAATTAATTTATTAAAAACTAAATAAAAAGATCTATCTAATGATATCATTTATATATTATAAATATTAATAGTTTTTTATATAAAATTAATTTAAGTTATTTCTCGGGAATTGAGAAAGACAGTTATTTAGAAACGGATAGAGTGGACAATAAGTTAAGGTGTGTTTGTCTCACATCCTGTCCTGGGGGGTGCGGGGCGATGCCTATGCAGCAAGCATCCATCGTCCCAAGCTTAGAAAATCAGAGACATGAGAATGCTGCTTGACCTATGCAAGTCTGCTAACTAGGACAGCATTTAAACATGTCCTTCAAGATAATAGAAGAATGCCCTGATGTGGAATATCTATAGCGTGCTCCATGTAACAATGGCTTCGAGAATATCTATAGCATTATGAAGGAATACCCTGATGTGGAATATTCGGTTGTGAGAGGTTTCTTTATCCATGAATAATAGAAGAATGCTTGTAAATGACAACTGGTGACATCCTTATGCTTAGTCTCATTGAAGAACTTCGTCAGTTTTTATCTTGCTGCTATGTTTTCCAGAAGATTTCTGTATGTGAATTTCATGACTTGTAAATTTATTGGTGGTCAGTGGACAGAAGGTGCCATTGCTATAGATCAAGTATCTTACTATTAATACTAGTATATTCGCCCGTGCTAACGTTACGGTTTTATCCAGAAAATGTTATAAAAAACAACCAATTTATTTTTGCAGAGTATAACTTTTACACAACTGTGTTTGAGTCTATACACAATAGATGAAACACTTTTACATTTAAAAAGACATAGTTACATTCTCCGTAACTCCTTAATCATTTATGTACATTACTTTTTTTAGATTTGGAAGGGTGCAAACATGGTCGGACGTGTCCTCGTCCGGCCCCCTGGCGTAGGCTCCATCTCGCCCAACCAAAAAAATTGGAGGTGCTCTAGTTTTTGGGTTGGTTTTTTCTCCTACTGATGGAGGTGCTCTAGCCACAAAGAAATCTATTGCTGTCATATTTTAGCACTACTACTGTCTTATTCTCTCTTTTAGTTATGCCGTTACTGTCTTATTCTGGCACCATCACTTCACTGATAATGTGGTGTTTTTAGTTCATGTTCATGTTTATCCCAAGTCAGTGGCTATTGTAAGCTGGGCGCCTCTCTTTGCTCAATCACATGCTGTTGTACACTTTTTGCCGTATGATCGAGGGCAGAAGCCTGCTGTTGATTGTTCTCACGGGCTAAGTAAAGCAAGCCTTCGTGTGTGTGTAGTGTGTGTGGAACTTTTTATCCCACTTTCCTGTTCATCTGCTCAACAGTTAAAGTTCACAGTTATCACGGTGATCTTGATCAAGTGGATCATGGAAAGTGCTAATTAGCGTTCTGCTTTGCCAAATGATTTCGTTTCATTCACAAGATGTACAGCCTTTTTATATATCATTATCAGGCGGCCGTTCGAATTGGATGGATGCAGATACATCTGCTTGTTATGTCATGAGTGGACCAGCGCTAGAATGGCTCGTGAGCACTGAAGAAAGCATGCTTCATATTCGAGGTTCAAAGGAAACGAAAATTAAGAGATTATTGTAATTATTTTGTTTGGATTAATCAACTGCCAACTACGGATCCGAAGCTCTCTGTGCACAGTAATTCTCTATTTGATCATTTTGGTGGTGAAAATATTTCACGCCAAAGAGACCTTACATTATGACACAGAGTATAGTTGCCAATGCCCATCAAAAGTTAACTGAACCACCAGATACAGTACCACAAGTTAATATCCATTGAAGACCACTAAAAGTTAACTGAACTCAGCCACAAGATCAGAACTGAAGCTTGGTAAATTATGAGCCAAATATAAATATCAGAACAAACTTGCTTAGATTACTCAATTTGTGGCAACCATATAATTTGCCACTGAAGCAAAAGCTGAAGTTGACTAAAACTGATTGCAAGTATGCAATTAAGGTGACCAAAAGCCAGCGATCACACTAAGTCATCTACCACACCAGGATTCAGAGATGAAAAAATCCTTATAATCAAAGTTCACTGCCAGGAATGAGTTGTTCTGTCAAGCAGATGAACTTTGAGCCTTGGTGTACTCCTCCATCTCCTTCTTGTATGCAGCCATGGGAGGTGCCGCCTTTGCATTCCAGGCCTGCCTCTCCTCACCACTCAGCTCCTTCCACTTCACCGAGATGAGCGCATTCAGGGTCGAGTTATTGATGCCTGGGCGTTCCTCGAGCAGCTGCTTCCTCGCGTCCTTACTGAAAAATACATAAATTAAGATAATTCAGTCCACAACGATATCATGTTACAGCATTCCGTACCACAATTGGAATTTGTGCTAGACCTGAAGAGAATGAAGGAAGAAGCTGGCCTCTTAGGCCGGTTGGGATCAGCGTTCTCCTGCTTCTTCTTCTGGCGCTTCTCTTTGGTTTTCTGTTGAAAAAACAATGGTCAAAATCGTCATGGCTTGTAGTATGCAATGTTTTTTCTTCGAAAATTTGTTCAGTGGGCAGGCAAGTGGATCTTCGAGAATACCTTGATGATATTATCTGTCTTTTCCTTCTTCTTGAGCAGCTGGAGAGCCTCTTGCTTCATGATTTTCTTATGCTCCTCCTCTTCCTTCTCAAGGCTCGCAGCTTCCTGATACAAATCACAAGCCCCACATTAGACATTTATCTTTCAGTGACCCAAAAAAATAAATAGTAGAAGCACATTCTGTACAGTTTTCACACCTCAATCTTCTTCTGCCTGTACACCTCCATCTGCTTCTGGTACTCTTCCTTCTGCTTCCTCGCAACCTTCTCATAGGGAGCCTTCTGAGCCTCTGACATGTTCTTCCATTCTTCCCCAGTGATCTTGCCAATCTACACGAACATACATAATTCCACATCAGCACAAACGAGCACGCATCGACACAACAGAAATCTTTTAACTAAGCAAACCCATCACCTCAGGTACGTTCTTCTTCTCCGCGACCAGCGCGGCGCGCCTCTGCTGCGAGTACACGAAGTAGGCCGACATGGGCTGCTTGGGCTTGGAAGGGTCCTTATCCTTCTTGCTGTTCTTCCTCTTCCCCTTCTTGCAGTCACCCTCCTCCGCGGCCTCCTGCCTGAACTTGAGGTACTGATCCAGCAGCTCCTTGGCGGTCCACTGCATCTGCTGCTCCTCGAGAAGCTTCATCGCCTCGGCCTCGCGCTTCTCCTGACCAACCACCTGCAGGTAGGCCTCCTTCTCCTGACGGTACCGCTCCTCGTAGGGCTGCTTCTCCTCGGCGCCCAGCGCCTTCCACTTGGCGCCCAGCGTGCTGGACACCTCCTTGAAGTCGGCCTCGGGGTTCTCCTCCTTGACCTGCAAACGACATGGGCAACACAATTCGTCAAACACTTGGTGGGCAAATCATAAGGAAGATGATGATGAATCGGTCTGATTTGGAGCGGTTAATTAATCTCACCTCGGTCCACTGGTCCTTGAGCCAGAGCACGTATGCTGGGCACGGCTTCTTCCTCTCGGGGGCGGCCTTCCCCTTCCCCTTCCCCTTCTTCTTCTTGCCCTTGTCGTCTGCGTCCTGGTCTTTCTGCAGCAACGACTTGACGAGGGGTAAGCTCTGCAGAAGAAACCGTATCAAAGCAGCAACCGATCAGACGAATTCGAATGTAGAGAAGCAAGTTGAGGTCCTGAGCCGAAGGGGAGAGATCTGAATGTGAACGTACCACGGTAGGCTTGAACTCCTTGGCACGCTGCACCTTCCTGAGCTCGGCCTGGAGGCGCTCCTGCTCCTTGTCTCTGTTCTCGATCTCCTCCTCCTTCTTCCGGATGACGTTGTCCCGCTCCCTCACCATCTCCTCCGCCTTCTCCTTCTCCAGCCGCAGGCGCTCCAGCATCCCCTGCAGCTCGGCGACGTCGTCCACGACCGCCGACGCCGCAGCGGCCTTGGCCTTGTCGCTCCTTGCCGGCGCCCGCTTCCCCTTCTTCTGCGCTGAGGAAGCCGAGAGGTCGACGGCCTGGGCGGTGACCTTCCCAGCGGAGATGTTGGCCTCGTTGTCGAGCACGGCCACGAGCGCCTTGCGGCCCCGGGCGCCGCCCCTCTTGCTCCCTGCCGCGACAGTCGCCATGGTTAGCCGGAGAAGGACTGAGGGAGAGGAGTACCGAGGAGGAGATGGTGTGTGGTCGGTGATCTGATCTCCGATGGGTCTGACTTTTTTTATATACATGCAGAAGGGGAGCGGGAGCGGGAGGCGGAGCATCTAACGGTCTAAATTTTTGAAATTTGAACGACAGGTGACGTCGGCGCGAGCATGGCTGCGTGATTGCCTTCCGTAAACCATATCTGTATTTCCTACAGTATTATACAGATTTCCTAATGTTTCGATGTGAATGGGCGCCTAGCCTTTTCGTTTGGTGCACGGGCTTGACGAGAGGAGAGAAGGTTTCGTATAGATTTCTGTATGTTTTCCAGAACTTCGTATGCTTAGTCTCATTGAAGAACTTCGTCAGTTTTTATCTTGCTGCTATGTTTTCCAGAAGATTTCTGTATGTGAATTTCATGACTTATAAATTTATTGGTGGTCAGTGGACAGAAGGTGCCATTGCTATAGATCAAGTATCTTACTATTAATATTAATGATTTGTATGCCAGTTACTACCATGTATCTATTGCCTGCCAGGCATGCTAGACAACGAAACACATTTGAAGGGCCTCCGTACTCATGTCAAGCACTACTGCACTCCCCCTTCAAGATGCAGTCATGTTGGCATGTCGTTTACTGGTCAAGATAGGGAAGGTCAGCTTGTCGACGTTGTTTTGTTATTTTTTTCTATGTATAGATAAAAGGCATACTACAAGCCCGAGAGCTTTCATGAAAAAAAAAATCATCTAGAGGAACAATTCTTCACGTTTTTTTCTTAACACAAGCGGATCCACAAGTATGGCAGTCAAATGTTTCTGTTTCTTGCTCAATCCTGCAACTATCTTCTCGCCAAGCCAACCTGCTGGGATCACTAAGGGCATGTACAACGGGTCTCTTGACCCCGTCCCTTCGTCGTCGTTTTTACAAAAAATCCCCGTGTCGAAGCCTGAAGACGGAGCCATCGTCGTCTCGTGAGGCGACGGAGGCGGCCCGTGCTCCGATGCCGAGAGGACGAGCAGAGCAGCGTTGTACGACGCCGCCTTCTTATCTCGACGCTGCGCAGATCCGGGGCGCCGTGTGCACATGAGGTTCCAGCGCACACGGGAGGGAGTCGTGGCGCCAAAATATTCTTCAGCGACGGTGCTGAGATCTCCGCGCATAGGTAAGTCATCGGCAGAGATGGAAGCGGCGGCGGAATTCCACACCATCGGTCGTCGAAGTGGATCAGCGGCGGCCCGCTCGGCTGCTCCCACGGTCGCAGTAGCGGCTTGGCGTTGGGGGCGGATCTGGACGACCTCCAGGCTCTCCGCAGTGGACTGTTGGCGGCGCCACGTTCCCCGCTCCGATGTGCTCTCCGACCACGCCATCACGGTCCCAGGCACGGTAACCAAGCTATCACAACATGTGAGAACGACATCTCTGTCCATCTGTCGTTTGATTCAGGCATGAGTTGTGGTGGACCGATGACCATGTGTTTCTTTGCAGAGAAACAAGAAGCATATCGTATTGAACTACTCTGATGCTGCTATACTACTCACAACGCATGTATTTTGAGTTGCTCTTTTTTACTCACAGGATATCGATCTATTTTATTTCTCTGATTTGCTATCTACTTGCTGAAACTGAGTGTTGATTATAGAAATTTTTTTAGTTATCATCTATTGCGTTAATCTGAGTATATTGTTTATCTTGATCTTGACAACAATATGACCATTGCAGTATCTGTGAGACTGTTTCTGTGCGTGAACATTTGACGGTGTACTCTTTTCAAATAGCCACACAATCATACACAAAATTATTTATAGTTGATCCTAGCTACATGTAAAGCATTAAATAACTTAGAGACAGATTATTTCTGTCTGTGGGTTGTATGTTTGTCTTTATACCTGTCTGTATGATAGATTCGAGGCGCTTAGAAACGGATCTCCGTCTATGGATTGTACATGCCCTAATATTTCTATTTTGATAGTTGCACTCTATGCCCACTTTCTTATGAGATTCCTGTTCTTGTGAAGTGGATAGCACTTAGCAGTCAAGTGTGCTTTTATAGTTGCACTCTATGCTCACTTTCTTAAGAGTTTATTATGCACCAAGCTGTCTCTATAGTACACTTAACTGATATCCACCATCACCAAGCTGCCATTTATAGTAGTCACACAGAATACAGCGTTTCTGCATACAAAAGCACCAATCTCCACCTAACTGATACGCTTGCTTTCTTGAAATACTAACATTCCAAGATTATGCGTATTGGGCATTGGCAGAACCAAACACCATACATGCCACGCCCAAAAAATAAATCATATCTGCAATTTACAGAATAACTGCATGTAGTTGCACGATGGCAAAAGAAGAACAATACCATATTTTTTTCGGCAAAAACACAAAAGAAAAGCAGTCAAAAGTGAATATTTCAGCAAATGATTCTCTCCTTTCCGCCTGTTACATTTTCATTCTATTACACAAAACCAGGTTGACTACTACAAAGACAGCACGTAATATCAGTTAACACTATTGGGTTTCAGGTCCACAAAATTTGAAGAAAATGATGTCCAAGAATGTGTCAGCAAAAATTACAGTGAATCTTACGTATCCGAAACTATGTCCCTTCCTATATATGGTAAACACAACATGCTAAGTGCTGCGACAGTGCGATACATGCCTATGATGTTTGCAGCACAGAATGTATCACGTGATGGCGAAGTAGCCAACAATTTCTATCCTCAGGTTCTATCTCTATCAAACTCTCTTCGTATGGTCTCTAGCAACATCTCATTCCATGTGTCTACTGGCCCTGGCATGCACCAATGCAAACAATCCTGAGGAGGAGGTTTTCCATCTGGCCCTCTCTGTGTCTTCTTGTTTGGGTCAGGACTTCTATACGGGCCAGGATGCCCATCAGCCCTGAAGGAAAACGGTTCAGTGATATCCATCAATTTCAATCTGGAACCGTGTTCCCCCACATTCTTCACTGCCTTCCTGAAGCCTGCAACCTGCTTTTCATGCATCGAATCGGTAAAGCCATTCCTCACCACTTCATCCAAGGGCTTGACCTTTCCAGTGCATGATCCACCAGTGTTCCATGCTCCACCTTCATAATGATCAGGTGACCATGTTCGCACAATAGCTAGGCCTGTGAAATTTGGGTTAGTCGCCACAGCAGTTAGGCAAGTCTCGACAGAGATACCAAAAGCATCCACATTGTTGACCTGCATTTTTCCTGCTTTACGAGGCCACCAAAGCTGCCCTCCAACAACATTCCCATTCAGGATATAGGCTGATCGTTTGGCAAACCAGTGGCCAGAGGAAAGGACAAGTACATCAAACCTTGGGAGGAACTCCATGAAGGTCTCATCAGGAATATCCAGAAACACTTTATCAATACCCTTAGGAGCAATCCCCACAGCTTCAGTTGACCTGTGCACTAACCATGAAGACCAGACACGGGCGATAGTTGTTTGAGTTGACTTGAAGAGCCACTTGTGCATCCTTTTGTTGCCACGGTTTTGTGGGACATCTACCTATAAAAAGGAGAACACCAAATGCTTCAAGACAACTTAGCAGATATATGTTGCCTGACAACAAAAGCTACAAATACATTGAATGTAGAAATGAAAAATTGTTTAAAGTTGCCCTTCATATTACATTTACTGTATTTTAGAGATAGCCCTGTTCGCTTGGCTTATCGGCCGGCTTATCAGCCACCAAAACAGTGTTTTTGTCTCACAGAAAAACAGCCAAAAACGCATCATCCGGCTTATCAGCCACCGAAAACAGCGAAAAGCTTGTTAAGTGTTTCGTAGAGATTAATGTCAAATATGCTAAGAAAAGGAAAGCTACCAATCTTAGTATTAATCTCCGGAACTCCTACAAGAACTTATCAAATAGGAGCCTTATGTCCTGACACTTTCAAGCTAATTTAACTCATACAGCCTCCTACCTGTAACTCTGTAAGAGTATGGATGGAAGGATCTAGTTATATTTCATTCTTTTTCTTATCAGTAATAGTTACTTTTTTAGAGAAAATGTCTCCAAATGAAATAAAACAATGATGTTGGACCTAGGGTACATCATCATCAGTTAAAATACCTAGGAATTTGTTTGTACTTACATACCAATTGTTTGACAGGGTATAAGTTAGTAGAACAGTCACATAAAGTATTTGGCAGGTCATGGTCTTATCTTAATTACACTATAATGCAAATGTAAGATTCTGAACAATCGCAGGAAGCATCTCACCTGCCAAAGAATGCAAAGGAGGGACTCCATCTGGTTTCGAGCAACTGAATCCCCGACAAACGCAAGTGTCTTTCCTCTCATCAACTCCAAGAACTTCCTTGCATCAAAGCGTGGGAGGTTACACTGTTCTGGTTTCCATCTCCAATTCTCATAGTCCTTATCCGGTCGCCCATTTCCTTGGCAATTTTGCATCTGTGTGATGATAGGACAAGAGTTGTTTGTGTATAGTGGCCCAGAAGAATCAGTAACCCACTCTCCCTGATATAGATCACAGGTATCTGCACAACCAGAAAACAAGATCAATTTCTG
Source organism: Microstegium vimineum (assembly GCA_022036555.1). Taxonomy (NCBI): domain Eukaryota; kingdom Viridiplantae; phylum Streptophyta; class Magnoliopsida; order Poales; family Poaceae; genus Microstegium; species Microstegium vimineum. Next base: position 24,087,805 of record CM039137.1, read on the forward strand.
CTATCGCAGTACAATGACAAATGACATCCCATTCCATTCATGTTGGTAAATATGCTGTGCAGAAATCTCAGTGAAACGAACTAACAAACAGTTCACCTTGCTCAGCGTTTTGAGATTCATTAGATGTATCCTCGTTGGGAGTCGCTGTGGCATCACTGGAAGCAACTGGATCCGGCTGGTTGTCATCCATCTTTCCTGTAACTGCAGAAGTTTGGCTTGAATTGACGTCACCACCCTGACCATTCTGCTCCACGAAGGGTTCCCGTTCGCCCTGCGACAATTCTTCCCCAATTGCCGCGCCACTGCTGTTCCCATCAGCAAGCTCCGACGACGAACGCTTCCCGAGGCCAGTAACTCCGGCGGGGAGGTAGTCGTGCAGCGACGTCCGAGGCAGGGACGAGCCCTGGGACAGCGATATCACCACGAGGGTCAGCACCAGCGCCAGCACCGACACGACGACGGTGACGAGCCACCGCCGGACTCCGGCGACCCCCACCGGGGCCTTCCTCCCCGGCAAGCTCATGGGCCCCCGAGATCAACCCTCCCGTCCGAGCGGCATCTGCGGCTACGCGGGGCGAAATTCAGATCCAGGAAAGGGAAACGGTAGCGACGGTGGACAGGCAGACGAGGAGGCGTACCAGCGTGGAATTTTGTGCGGGCGGCGCGGGGATCGGAGACCCGGGCACGGAAGCGGCGTTGCTATGCTCACCGAGTCACCGTGGTCGGAGCTGGAGGAGGAAGCGATGGGGGGAAGGCGAAGAGAAGACCCTCCTGGCTGGGGTTGGAAGGGCAAGGTGATTAATTGCTGATCAAGTGATCATGCGGCTTGTCCAAGTTAAAAGGTAAGTTTCCAGTGGTTTAATTAAATAAATGTGGTTAAATAGATTCACCGCGAAGAAGCAGCGGCGACCTGTCTTTCGTCACTCCTATCCTCCGGTAAATACTAGTAGATTAACCGCAAAACTTTTTTTTTTCGAGGGATTCACCGCAAAACTTTGGACTACTACTACTATGGATTATTATTTTGAGATTCCTGGATTCTAAATTTAAACGTGAATTATCTTGTGCCATTGACCCAGTCGTCGCATTGCGTTTACACGAAGTGTATCCAGGCTGATTTGTTGATGAACGAAATTTAGTTACCAAAATTTGGTAAAGTCAAACAATTTGTTGAAAATATACTTTACCCTCTAGTATACTATATGTAGTGTTGTCCCTATGTGGTGGCCATGTTCTTACGGTGAGTTACACTAAAAATTGTTTAAAATACATTGAAACACAATCACTATGAAATATTACAAACTCACAATGTTTGCCCAGATCAAAGTTAAATAGTTCATCAAGTTTCACAAGGTAAGACAAAAAAAAAATTCATATTCCCATACGATAAATATCCAGAATGCAAACTTTCTCTTCAAACAAAGTTTAGGACCTGTTTGGATCCATAGTCTTTTTGAATGTCTAGCATTTGCTCCTTGTATCCCAAATATAAATCGTTTCAGTTTTATTTTAAGCTAAACTTATCTACCTTTGACCAATTAAATGCTCCTGTTCAACACGAACAAATCAAATAAATACACTACCAATTAAATATTTTATGATTGAACCTAATAAAACTAATTTGATATAGTAGGTGTTGGTACATTTTTCTATAAACTTTATTCGTATTTGAGAAGTTTAACTTAGGATAAAAAAAAGCTATATACATTTTAGCACGGAGGGAGCATGCAGACAATTTTCCAGGAAATGGAGCAGCTTCTAAATGAGTATGCGAAATTTACATTGCCTGTAATCAAACATGTTAGGAACAAATATCGTCTAATTTTGCTCAAATTTACATAACGCTACCGACTTTTACTTGCAGTGTGCACCGCACTACTGCAGCAGGCTAGTATAAATGTATAATTTCCTAACCATGGATCATGCTGATGTTTGGCGTAATTTCACCCAAACCCATCAGATACATGAGCACAAGTCTAGCTAAACCAAAGCCCATCTCAAGCCTGCAACCGATGCCTTGATATCAATCAGCTTATGAGCCTCTCAGGCAGGCTACGCCTTGCCGTTCCAGAGCTCACTGAGCTCCCCCCTCTTCGCTCCAAGCAAGACCAAACTCCTGCACAGATTCGATGCAATAATAGCTATAAGAACTCTGATAGATTGCCCACCAGAATGTCTAAAAAGGAATCTCAAAAAAAAAAGAATGTCTAAAAAGGAATCAAAATTTCTGCTGCTCTGGTACCTAGTGTTGAAGGAACAAGGTAGAGCAGAGCTGGCTGGCCACTCTTCATTAGGTACAAGCCTACATATGTGCATGACAAGCCTGCATTGGCATGACATTTTTTTTTAAAAAAAAAAAAAGAATCAGGTAAGGGAGCTGGAGATTATTATATCTAAAGGAAGAAAGGCATGCCATTGTCAATGTAAGCAGTATTGTTCTTCTCAGAAACTTAAATTCAGAGATGAACTGACTGCTACATACCGAAGGCATAGCCGATCATTAGGCAGAGGAAATAGCCGTCTGTCAAGTCTTTGCCGTGTGTTCTGTCAAATCTACAGTTCGGTTGCAGCTGGTAAGTTTCAGGCGAAGAAACAGTTTTGTTCTTATATATAAGTGAAAATTGTGGATGTGATCAGAGTCCACCCGAGGCCGGTATTCACCTGAAACTGAAAGCAACAAGCAGTCCTGGGAAGAGAATGTCCCCGAACCCAATCATGTCATACCCATTCCATGAATCGAACTCCTTTGGCATCTTCAACACCATGGGAAGGCTCGGCCCATCCTCGGTGCCACGAGCAACCTGAATTTTGCGAGATTATTTTCATTTCGGCTATGCTCATCTCACGACATGATAGCCATCTGTAATTTGATTTAAAACTCACTGTGATCATGACGCTTTTCTTGAAGATAAGGGGTGATATGAAGACCCAGAATATGTCGTAGAAGAAAGCCGAGACAAGGAGCGCCGATGCAACCTGAAAAAAAAATGTTGTAAATCTATCAGAGATGTGCTCCAGATGAAGAAAATATAGCATCTTGAAGATCTATTGAACCATAGCATGTCAGTACTTTTATGTTTGGTATGTGCACCACTTGCAATACTAGAATCATCATGCAGATGCCCTGGATGAAGAAGAACTATGTCAGTAGTGAGCACACACAGTCACTGATGATCAAAGAGCTGAGAGCACATTGTGGACAATGTGCTCGGACACACACAGCTAGCAGGCCCATGGATCTTACGTACGTACCATGAAGTTCTGACCAACCCAAGCAAGCGGTGAGCTCTGGTGTGTAGCCCAGGCCAAGCCGAAGATGAAGGCAAGCGGCAAGAAGACTAGCGTGACCACCTTCACGTTCCCTATAGCAGGAAGCTTCGCTTTCGCCTCACGACACCGCTGGCAGAGTCTGCACGTACGCACGCAGCATTGCAGTTACGTTTTTTCAAGAACAAGCTAGGCGCATGCAGTTTTTCAAGAACCAAAGCTAGCTAGGCACACCTGACAACGAGAGATGATGCCACGTATTCCATTCCCTGGAACGAAGCAGATCGATGAGAATATATATAGTAAGAAAGAAACATTGATGAGCTGAACCAGTGCAGCAAGCAAAATTCATTGGAACGATTTGAATTGGGTATGTACCTGGATACCCCCGAGGCAGAAGAGGCAGACCAGCAGCCAGGCTGACCAGACGGAGTTGAAGAAGAAGAGGAAGAGCAGGACAAGCGAGGACGTGACGATGAACACGAGCGCCGTGTGGGTTTGCAGCTCCACCCCCTCCGCGTCCGCCGGGCTCTCCTCCCCACCCAGGGAAACATCGCCCTGCTTGCTAGGCTCTTCTCCGACGACGGCGACGGTCCACACGGAAGCGCAGGCCACCGTGCCGACGGCCATCATCCAGAGGAAAGGTATGGCGCCGTCGAAGGACGGCTTCAGCGGCGCGTACATGAGGATGTCGACTGCATGCAAGCAAGAGAAACGAATCATGGCCATCGATGAAAATGTCTAGTAGTCCTACGTGGCACACAACACACGAAGCCATCTGTTCTCACCCTTGGCCCCGTCCCCGATGGCCGACTGGACCTTGTCGCCGGCGGACTTGGAAACCATGACGACGGGCATGCCGACGTTGGGAGGCGGGTCCTTGTCGGAGCAGACCATCCTCTGCAGGTCGTCCTCGTCATTGACGAGGAGCAGCGCCGAGGCGCCACCGGCCTCGGCAGCCTTGGCTTTCTCGATGAACGTGCACTCCCCGCGCACCGCCACAGCGACGGAGCCGGTGAGCGGCGCGGACGACTTGGCGCAGCCGCTCTTGGGGCTGGGCACGGCGGTCCGCTGCTTCTCGTCGTCGGACGCCGCGTCCGGTAAGACCGCGCCGAACCTCGCGCTGATCCCCGTCAGGCTGCTCCGCTCCTCGCCGTCCACCCAGTACGTCACTTTCACCTTCTGGAGCGTGTTGTCGCATCCGGGGAACTTGGGCGACGTGCCGTCGTCGAACTCCGAACCTGTGCCGGCGCCGGCGGCGGGCCAAGCGAGGAGGACGACGGAGAGGAGGAGGAGGAGGGTCGGGAGCGCCATTGCCGTGCCGCGTGCGGGGAGGGAGGCGGGAGCCAAGCCGTCGTGCGCGCGCGCGTCGTCCGCCCCTGCCTGCCGCTGCGATCGAGTCAGCCTCAGCGGCATGCACGCATCGCCGCAGGCGCCTTGTGTGTATTGCTGCTATTGGACAATTTTATTCCATATTTAGATGTTGTCTATACTGCCATTTTCAAATTTCCACTCTCCAGCGTCGCCTTCTCTGATCCATTCATCATGTGTTCTTGTAACTGAGGGTGGCTAACATTCACCGGAACCTGTCGTCGTTCTCGGGTCGAACTTCGAACTTTTTTGCTGTCTACATATATGTACATGCGGAAGTTTCTTCTTGCATAATAAATCAGAATGTTATAGGCTTTTTACATGGAGAACGTCCAAACAAGAAACTTATCCTGTGATATCCACTAAGAGCTACACGTGTAGTATAATATCGACAAATAGTAAGATCCTTTTTATTTTCACTTGAGTCTGCTTTAGAAATTTAACGTCCTCAGTAGGTTAGAGAAATATCGCCAATAATCACTGACCTATTTTAGGGCACCATAAAAAATTAATTTAATTAAGGCTGGCTGATCAGGCGGCTAAGTATATGATCAGTAAAATATTTCCTTTGTTTGTAAGCAGTTGATCCGAGAAAAAAAATCAAATAACTGCAGCAAAGCGAAATAGAACTTTGATCCATTGGGCCACAAAGCCAAGGCCCACTACGAAACTTGAATTAGATTTGGTAGGGGTGTGCCAGGCTCGAGCAGTAGTGCAACGCCCGAGCGACACGCAAGAACCCCAGTAGCAAGCTACTGTAGTGGACCCTCCCCCTAAAAAATTAATTTAATATCAAAGTGAACACATGACTCACATATCAGATATTAAACTGCTGGCACACATGACTACACTTGATCTTAGCCAAAAGGCCGAGAAAGGTATGAGTCAAACTGCTGGCCAGGGTCTTATTTTATAGCGTTCGTCTGGCTGCGCTCGGCCAAAGCAGCCGAGGCGGGACTAACCGAGCATCACGCTCCGCGTAGGGACGCCGCTTGCACTTCGGTACCTAGTCGTCGGTGCTACCCAGGACGCGGTGTAAATGGGCTAGCTAAGGCTCATCAATAGCCCAGCCCACCAAAGAATCCCTCGGGCCTGGAATTCACTCATCGTCTCCTCTTACATCCTACAATACACATGGCTAGTTGGCTTCGTCAGAGTTTGAAGCGGCCATGCCTGATCGATGCGGCCTCCCCGTCCCGCCATCCCCCTGCCGACGCTCCTCTCCCGCCTCCGCGCGTGCAGGTCCGCCTCCCACGCGCTCCAGTGCCACGCCCTTTTCCTCACCTCGGGCCACCTCGCTGCCTCCCCGCTGCGCCTCTCCAACCTCCTCCTCCTCGCCCTCGCGTCCGTCCCCGGCGCCGCCGCGCTCGTGGACGCCGTCTTCGCGCGCCTCCCGGAGCCCGCCGCCCGCGACCCATTCCCCTGGAACACCGCCATCCGCCTCCACGCCCCCGGGCGCCCCCGCGCCGCGCTGCTCTACTTCGCCCGGATGCGCAGTTGCGGCGTGCGGCCCGACGCCTACACGTTCCCCGCTGTCCTCAAGGCCTGCGGTTGCGCGGCTGGCTGCAGGGCCGGACTGCTGGTTCACGCCGAGGCCGTGAGGAGGGGGCTGAGCGCGGACCTCTTCACCGTGAACGCGCTCATCAGCTTCTACTGTAAGATCATGGACTGCCACTCGGGCAGGAAGGTGTTCGACGAGGCAGGTGGCGTCTCGCGGGATCTCGTCTCGTGGAACTCCATGGTCGCTGGGTACGTCGGGTGCGGGGAGATGGGGCTCGCGCAGGAGCTGTTCGACGAAATGCCGCACAGAGACGCGTTCTCCTGGGGGACCTTGATCGACGGGTATGGGAAGCAAGGTGGTGCTGGTGTAGACCGTGCGCGCGAGTTGTTTGATCAAATGCCCGAGAGGGATTTAGTGTGCTGGAACTCGATGATCGATGGTTATGCCAGGCATGGAAGGATGGATGAGGCGAGGTCACTGTTTGAGGAAATGCCAGAGCGGAATTTGATCTCGTGGAGCATTGTCATTGATGGGCATGTCAGGTGTGGTGAGGCCAAGGAGGCTTTGGAGCATTTTCAGAGTATGCTACGGTGTGGCGTAAGGCCTGACAGGGTCGCTGCCGTTGGGGCTGTTAGTGCTTGTGCTCAGCTGGGCGCTTTGGAGCAGGGAAGATGGCTTCACTCTTACTTGGAGAAGAAGGAGGTGCTGTCTGATGTTGTGGTGCAGACAGCTTTGATAGACATGTACATGAAATGTGGGCGCTTGGATCTTGCCATGTTGATATTTGAAAGCATGTCTGAGAGGAGTGTGGTCACATGGAATGTGATGATTGTTGGACTTGGAACCCATGGTTATGGTCTGGATGCTGTCATGCTGTTCCATCGAATGGAGGCAGAAAGGGTTGCAGTGGATGATCTTAGTGTACTTGCCATTCTGACTGCTTGCACACATGCTGGGTTGGTTTCAGAGGGTTTAGGGATATTTCACAGAATGAAAAAGGATTTCGGAATAGATCCCAAAGTAGAACATTATGGTGCATTGGTTGATCTACTTGGCCGTGCCGGACGTTTGGATCAGGCCAGGCATGCTATAGAGACAATGCCCATGGAGCCAACTCCGGAATTGTGGGGATCTCTTCTTGCTGCCTGCCGAAGCCATAGTTGTGTTGAGCTGGCTGAGTTATCAGTGGAACATCTTGCAAATCTTGGAGCTGATGATTCTGGAGTCTATGTTCTTCTGTCAAATATCTATGCTGATGAAGGAATGTGGGGTGATGTTTTGAGGATTAGGAAATTGATGAGTGATGAGGGGATGAGGAAGGATATTGGGCGGAGTGTGATTGAAGTGGATGGAGAATTACATGAGTTTGTGAATGGAGGTGGCTCACATTGCTGTACGGATGAAATATACTTGATGCTGTGGAATTTGTCTAAAATGGTAGCGTCTATTTGACGGCTCCTTTCTGTACCAAATTTGTGAAATCCTTCATCAAGATGTCTGTTGATTTAACATTCTAGACATGCACCAAATTACATCTGATGGTTCGTAGCTCTGATGGTGGTAACTGGCTATTTTTCAAGCCTGAGTTTTCCAGCTTAAGGACAAGCAGTGGCAACTTAAACAACACTGGATCGATGAGGATCTTGAGTATCCATGTGCGGTCCAGACAGTGGTGACTCAACATGTGATTGAACAAAGAAGCTTTATATTTGAGGCTGCAGCTGTTTACTCCTTTTAGTCTGTTTTATTTTAAAGGGCATAATGCTAACTGTCTGGACTAGCTACTTATGAATTATGGGACTTAAAAGTGTTTTAGCCTTTGAAGGACAAGTTTGGTCCCTAATTGAGTGTCTGCACCTCTGTAGCATTGTTCTTTATATCATCACTTCATCAGAATCAAGATACATGAAGTTCAGATTTCAAGATTGTATGTTGCCTCTTCCTTCCGTCTACTTTCTGCATTTCATTTTGTAGTTGTGTTGTTGATTGTTGATTACAAAATGAAAATGGCTGATATTGGGAACATTAGTTCTAAATTTTGGACTATGAAATATGCGTTGTTTTGGTTCTTTAGCTTCAAAACTGAAAAGTAATTAAATTACCGTCTGTTTTAAGCATAGAGTCCTGACTACCTGACCATGTGATTTGGCAACCCATTTTGTTTAGGCAATCTAGCATGAGTGAGACTGAGACATCGAAACATTTCGTCCTCTTTGCTACTTGTACAGAAGCATGTTCAAGCTTAGAATTTAAAATTATATCCTGACAGAATTAACAATGATGAACACTTTCAAGCTACATAGGAGCTGCTGGACCATGGGTTCGATACTGTGTTGACGTCAACCTCGGTGCATGAGACTCAAGTATGGCTGATGTAGGTGTCTTATGCACAGAAAATAAAACAGATCGGTATGGATCCTCTGGCTTACATCCATGTGAGTCTCTTAGATTCAGGACCACCTAATAGGGAGCCAGTATGACCTATTCTTGTTTACTTAAGACAAACGGTGAGATCCCATTCTATTGCCTAATAGTAGTACTGTGTTCTGGCCGCCACATGTCAGATTGTTTTTCACTGACTAGCAGTATGCATCTCTTCTCTTGTGGTCCCTCTCAGAATAAGTGTATTATATTTTTTCTGTCCTTCTGTTGCCCTTTTTAGGATATCTGCAAGTATCGAGCTACAGTCATAGTATGTAGCAAATTGCTATCATCTCATGTGATGACTGATGAGTCAGCATAGTGTGATTTACTCAAGCGAAATTATTACTTTATGTTTTGAAATTATTAATATGAAATATAACTGACCTTTAATGTGCGGCTCAGCTTTTGTATGACCTATGGCATCTCAGTGAGGGTGTACTTAGTGCTGAAAGATATGGGTAAGCTACTTTTTAAATCAATACATTCTCCAAGTCCAAACATAATCCTCTCAGGATGCCTTTGATGAATAACTAATTATTTATTGGGCCTCTCTATCTCAAGGCTTCAATGAACCTTGTATGTACATTAACATATTCTGAAACATGTCTTGGCATTGGGTAACTGCAATAGGTTTAAGTGACGTTTATTTCATACTTTGCTGTAGCCAAGAACAAACTGTGGTTACCAACATCAGTGGCCTTTTAAGCAATACATCCTTCTGCAAGGAACTGATCACAATCTATATAGTTGCAGTTGTGTCCCTGCAGTGGCAACTCATGCACAGAACTCTTGTTAGTAGTGTTTCCAGTTGACTCGAATCCTCACACAAGTTATATATAATACAGACTTGTGGCTTATACTTGCAAACTGCGCGCTCTTTTAGCATCAGAAGTTTGTTTCTGATAATAATGTACAACATGAATGAAACTATGCATATCCACTTTAGTCAGAGATGCAGGTGATGGTTTGACGTCTTTTATCTGACAACTTCTGAGTCAATTAAACTTTGAAACGAAGTCTAGTTTGATTTATTGCTGGCTGCACAATAGCATTCCTCTGCTTAAGCTTCATTGTCGTCGTCTTTTCTTCTGTGGGTTTGTCTAGTTTAATATACTTCCCATTTTTTACAGGTGATTGTTATTTTTTCACTATGAAAAAGAGGAATGACATGAATGACCTTATGAAATGTTGGTGCTCAGAAGATCCAGCCTAGATCTCCAAAGCTGTTCAAGCAGATGATACATTTTTGAGGTCTGTTTCATACTTCATATACTTGATGATGCATTGTAGCCATAGGTCAACCATACTATTTATGCACATGAATAGGTAACCATTCATACTTCAGATGTCAAAATTGATAACCATTTACTAACAAAATTACTAGTCCATTATCTGAACTAAGCATTTTAAAGTACAAAATGGTCCTCCAGACTCTAGTCCTCTACTAGCTAGCCTCTTGTAAAATAGAAAGAAAAAAAAAGCCTTTTCAACAGAATAAACAAGGAATAGAAGGAAAAGAAGAGGGAAACCAAAAATGGGGAAAATACTACTATTCTCCAGGACATACCATAACATAGAAGCTCCTCCTACTCATTGAAGATCACCTGTGGCAAACACACTTGTAGTGATAAGCACTGTTCATGGGGTCATTTGCATCCACCGGGACTTGCTCAGCAGTACACTTGAATCGACACCCCCTGCACTCATTGTATGTGCATATTGGAGCAATTGAGCCGATCAACATTCTCCTTGCATACTTTGACAGTAGCCCTTGTTCAGACCCTAATATCAAGGCGTGTGAAAATATCATGCTAACTGTACTTGCTTTAAGGTCACTAAGAAATTTGTGGTAACTGAATACAAGGTTTTAATCCACTTTTTTTAAAAAAAAAAACATTAGTTTCATTCCTAGTTTATGTTCCAAACTTTTTTCTAGTGATACTACAGGGTAATGTTGGAGCAAGTGGTTGGCATTTTCTCCTTCCAAAGTTTTCCTTGCATAATACATGTGTAAAATAATAAAAAAAGTACTGCAAGCATTTGAAACTTAGAACCCTGAAGACCACTACTTAGCTACAGCTAAAGGAGAGATAGGTACCTTGTCGGCCTCCTGCAAAACTATATGTTTAGCAGGCAATTCCTGGTGCGGATATTGCACCACATAATCAGCACCTTCACCGCAAATTGGATTGAAAGTGAACAAAAAGCAAAGGCTAAAAGAAAGTACTAGTCTCATGTGAGGAAACAAGAAGTAAACAACTCTTTGTGAAAGGAGGGGAAGAACCTGATGTTCTGCCATTGGCCTTGACTGCAGAGAGCATGGCCGATAAGCAGGCAAGAGAGAAGGAAGAAGAGGAGCAGGGAGCTTGTAGTTGTGGGGCAACTAATAGCCATCCCTCTTGTTCAAATGAGCGAGGGATAGAAAATGGAGGATGGTGCTTTATTTGGATTCAGAGAAACAGCATAAGGAAGCAAATGTTATGTTAGAGGTTATATAAACCGGAGACAGGTGCAATGGCCCGTGTGTGGCCGCTCTGTGGCTCTGCTCATGCCTTGCATATGCATATCCCTGTGCTGCTGTGCATACCATGCAGAGACACTGGTATGGAGAGGGAACAGTGGGGACTGCGGAGACCACCACATAGCTCCACCCTCTCGTATGCACGAACGCACGGGATAACAGACGCGTCTGAAACTTAGTAACAGGGGGTCATGCTTCAATTTACCATAGCATCAGTTTGTCTGTTATACTTGTGCTTGTCTGATTTTTTTGTCCCTATGTTCCATATTGAACGTAAGATTTTTTTTTACAGAACAATCGAAGTTACTAGTGGGCACAAGACCCGAATACAGAGTATGGGTGTTCAGTATCGCACAGCAGGGAAAAGAAGACAGTTGACATTGGCTCTTCCCCGGGACAAAAATGAATGGAAATCCACTACAAATCTTCAGTCTAAGACCGTGAAACAGAAGTCAGCCAAGCTAAAGCTAACACGTTCGGACGGATCTTGTGACAAATAGAAGCAAATAGAAAATTGGAGGGCCGAGCAGAGGAATGGATGTTTTGACCAGCAAAAGAAGAAGGGGAAAAAGAGAACGCATGAGTACCTGTACGGCTGTACCTCCTGTTCTCGTCGAGGAGAAGAGGACGGGGGCCATCTGTCATAGTGTGGAAATGGAAACGATGACCTGTCCGTAGTAAGCAAGATGCCATCGGGGCCATCTGTCATATGTGGAAATGGAAACGACGACCTGTCGTAGTACCGGTTGGAGAAGCAAGATGCCATCGGCTACGGCAGAAGACGACCGACCCTGTCCAAGCTTTGTTTTCTGCAGACTGATAAGTCTCCTCGTGATGTTTTGTTACGAGAGAAAAATATTGCATCATGGTTGATAAGTTGAAATTAAGATAATGGATGAAGTGGTGGCTACCTTGCGGTTGAGCCTTTGTGGCTTAGGATTATGGATGTTAGGCCAAATATTTTTTTATGAGCCAGAATTGCATGGTATTTCGGAGCCGCGCAGGATCCTGTTGTTGGAATTAGATCTCCTACCGTTAGGCCCAACGGACTAACGGGCCCTAAGTCTACGCCCTGATCGGGGCGCCCAACCTTGTGGTTGGTGGGCCCCCGTCGTACAGCGCTATAAAGACTAGGTGGGGGCCGGGGCGCAAGGCACGAGGAACGAGGTTCACCTGCGCCGCCAACACCCCACCGACATCTAAACCCTAGACCGATCTAGAGGAGGCGCTGCCAGCGACGGGAAGCACCACCGATGCCGGGGAGCACCGGATGACGACTGACGCGATCACCAACTCTACACCGACGGCCATGGCGGACAGCGGCTCCAACCCTAACCCCGGCACAACCGTCGCCGCCACTGCATCACCTCCGGTTGATGGATCCGGTCTGCATACGACCTCTCTCTCTCTCTACATCTCTCTGCATCATACGAACTGCATCTTCTATTCTCCCGAACTACTTGTATCCTACTGGATCCGCTCCTAGACGATCCTATGAAATCTATCAATGGTATCAGACGCCTCCTACGGAGGGGATCCACTCGGATCAGAGCCTAATCGGCTTAAAACCGATCGAAAACCCTAACCCTAAATCTCAAGAACAGAGAAGGGATTAGGGAGAAGAACAAGAACGGACGTCGGATCGGCATGAACGAAAACCAAATTGAAACTCTAACTACACAGGGAAACTCGATCTGAATCAAAACGAACCAAAGAACACCCGAACCCTACCTTGAGTTCGTGCGCGTGAGCAGCACCGCCACAGAGCCGCTCGATGGTGGCGCGCTCAGCCGTGGGGCGAATGCGCGCGCCGACGAGGGGTTCGCGGCGGCCCTGTTTCCCTCTTCGGCCGGCTGTCCTCGGTCGAGCGCTGCCATGGGTGGCAGACGTTGCCGCCGCCGCTCTCTGTCTCACGGGCGCGGGGGAGAAAGGGAAGGGGAGAGAAGGAAATGAACTTAGGGTTCAGGGGGGAGCCGGCCGACGGCGGGTTTTGTTCCACCGAAATCGCCGCGCGATCGTCCGATCCCCGAAACCTAGATCCGACGGCCGCCGCGTCTGCTCCCTGCGGCTGGGCCACTTTGAGCCCAAGCGGGTGGGCGCTTTCCCGGCCCAGGCCCACGTTGCGGCCTGGGGGGAGAGGGGGAGCCCCGAGCGCGCGGCTGCTGGGCCGATTTGGCCTCTGGGCCGATTCGTTTGCCCCGGCCCGCAAACTGAACAGTGTGATTTCCATTTTTTTATTTTTCAAAAATCAAATGAAATTGATATTTGAAATGAAATTTGATGAATTGTTTCTCTGAGCAAAATTTTATCCAACGATAATTTAGTTCAGAGAATAATCACATGAATAATATTCTGGAAAAATATATTTTGAACAATTTTATTCATATATTCTATTTTCCAGAAACAATTATGAATTCCTTTGTATTTGGATAAATTTGAACCGAATTTTGATGAATTTTCCTCTATACAAAATATTATCCAACGATAATTTTGTTTAGAGAACAATACAAATTGAATTTTCTGGAAAAAAGATTATGAATAATTTTATTGTTTCCGCTGCGAAGAAAATATTGAATTTTCTCTCTTAATTAAATTTGAACCAACGGGATAATTTAATTTTGAGTGAATTATGAATTTTCGATAATATTGATAAAATTATAGTACTGTTATTTTCTGACCAACGTTGTTAATAACATTATTATAAATGAATTGCTATGCATTAATTTTACTTCTGCCCAACGATGATGTATAATTTTGTATAGAGGAACTATATGTTTTAAATTTTACCAACGTTAAGTTAAGGCATGCAATTTATATGATGAATGTTTCTCACTTTTCTTGGATAAATTTCAGGAGTTAAAGGAATGGTGAATATTAACATTCCTCCACTAAACGGTACCAACTACCGTGTGTGGCGCGAGAAGTACAAACTGGAACTTGCATTGGCAGAAATTGATCTTGCCATTACTTCACCGTGTCCTACTATTCCAGAAGAACCGGAGAAGAGAACTGATGAAACTGACGAAACATTTCACGCCCGAAAGCGTGACTTTGCTGAAATCAGAATGAAATATAACATTGAACACAGGCGTTGGATTCAATCCAACAGAAAATGTCTGTTGGTGGCAAAAGCCACCATTGAAGACCAAATTCGAGGTCTATCCCAGAATGCATCACCGCCATTGACTACCTCGAAAGGGTGAAGAGTCAGTTTACTGGGTCTTCCAAGGCCACAACAAGCACAATGATACATAAACTTGTATCTGAGAAATACAATGGGGTGGTGTGCGTCAGCACATATTGAAAATGAACACAATGGCAGCAAAATTAAAGACAATGAATTTGGGGATCAATGATAAGTTCCTCATTCACTTGGTCTTTCTTTCTCTGCTAAAAGAATTCGAAACTTTTGCTGTGAACTATAATATGATGCCTGAAAACTGGGACATTGAAAAGCTCATTGCAATGTGTGTCCAGGAGGAAGAGAGACTTAAGTCCGCACAGGGTGAATCAGCTCATCTTGTGAAGGACAATAAAAGAAAGAATTATTACAAGAAACCACAGGGGAAACCCCAGTGGAATAAAGACTCTCCCTCCAAGCCAAAGAAAATACACTTGCAAAGAGAAAAAAAAAAGGACTCTCAGGATGATGACTTCAGAAAATATGGCAATGCTGAAAAAGATCAATGCAAGGAATGCTTCAAGAGAGGGCATTACAAGAGAGATTGCCCAGTCTACCTGAAAAAGCTACTGAAGAAAGGTGATGATACTATCACATTTGTAGATGAATCCCTGTTTTTATGTTATTCGAACACATCTTGGTGGATTAATTCAGATGCAACAATTCACGTTTCGAACTCTTTACAGGGGTTAAGTGGGAGGAGAATCCTGCAAAAAGGAGAAAGAACGATTAAAGTCGCGAATGGAGTACAAGCTGGAGTTGAAGCCATTGGCGATCTAGCTTTACAATTAAAAGATGGCTTTGTACTTAAGCTCAGAAATGTACTCTATGTTCCCTCTTTGCGTAGGAATTTAATAAGTGTTTCGAAACTCGATGATGATGGATTTGGCTGTCATTTTGGTAATGGCAGATGTGAAATATTTGATAATAATGATAAGTGTGTTGGTCTTGCCTTCCGACAAGACAAGCTTTATTTATTATCTCTTGCTGAGAATGTGAATCGTGAATGTGATGTTGTGAATGTCTCCCAATCTACAAATGCGAATAAGAAGCGAAGAGAAATGAAAGCGACTCTTCGAAGCTATGGCATTGTCGTTTGGGCCATATTTCGAGGGGGAGAATAGAACGCTTAGTGAAACAATCCATTCTTCCGCACTTAGAATTCTCCGATTTAGAACAATGTGTTGATTGCATCAAAGGAAAATATGTTAAGAAAATAAAGAAAGATGCTAAACGAAGCACGAGAGTATTAGAAATAATCCACACGGACATTTGCGGTCCATTCCCAATGAAAAGCGTGGATGGTTATGATTCGTTCATAACATTCACAGATGATTACTCTCGTTATGGCTATATTTATCCAATTAAAGAAAGAACAGAAGCATTGGATAAATTTAAGATATTTAAAGTCGAAATTGAAAATCAACACAACTTGAAAATAAAGATAGTTCGATCAGACCGTGGTGGAGAGTATTATGGGCGACATACCCCGTATGGCCAAAATCCAGGTCCCTTTGCAAGGTTCCTACAGGAAAATGACATAGTCGCTCAATACTCCACACCGGGGAGCCTCAGCAGAATGGAGTGGCTGAAAGAAGAAACCGTACCCTAATGGATATGGTGAGAAGCATGATCAGTTACTCCGCTCTACCGGTTAGTTTATGGATGGAGGCACTGAAAATCGTCATTCATATACTTAATCGAGTACCAAGCAAGTCGGTGCAGAAAACACCGTATGAATTATGGACAGGAAGAGAACCCACACTTAAGCACTTACGTGTGTGGGGTTGTCCAGCTGAGGCAAAGGTTTTTAACCCAAATATTAGAAAGTTAGACTCCAAGACTGTCAGCTGTCATTTCATTGGCTATCCAGAAAGATCAAAAGGATATCGATTCTATTGTCCTGATAAATACACAAAATTTGTTGAAACAAGACACGCTGTGTTCTTGGAGGATGAAATGATTAGGGGAGCAAGGTAACACGTGAAATCAGACTTGAGGAGAAGCGGTACATGTACCTACTCCGATGATTGAAGAACCATATTTTACGTTACCTGCTGCCGTTGTTGCACCAATAGTACATGATGTTGTGGCGACAACACCTATTGTGAGTTCTCTCATAGCGACAACGAATGAACAAGAGGAACCTGTTCATCAGGAACCTATAGAACCAGATGTTGCTATTGAGGAAGAACAACAACAGCCCATAGTAGACCAAGTGCCAGAGGCCCCTAGAAGGTCTCAAAGAACTAGAAGGCCACTATTCCGGATGATTATGAAATTTATGAAACTGAAGAATTCCATATGGAAGATGACCCTATAACTTTTGAAGAAGCCATGAGAAATGAACACTCATCAAAGTGGTTTCAGGCCATGGAAGATGAGATAAAATCTATGAACACCAATAAGGTTTGGGTTCTAGAAAACATTCCTAAATGAGCTAAGAAAGTAGGATCCAAATGGGTCTATAAGACGAAATATGACTCCCAAGGGAATGTTAAAAGACACAAAGCGCAACTTGTCGCTAAGGGTTTTACCCAAAGGGAAGGGATTGATTACAATGAAACTTTTTCCCCAGTTTCTTGTAAAGATTCTTTCAGAATTATTATGGCACTTGTGGCTCACTATGCTCTAGAATTACATCAGATGGATGTAAAGACCGCATTCCTAAATGGGATTTGGATGAAAATGTCTATATGGCACAACCGAAAGGTTTTGTCGTAAAAAAAAAGAAAATATGAGATGTCGTCTGAAAAGATTTATTTATGGTTTGAAACAAGCTTCGAGACAGTGGTACTTGAAGTTTGATAAAACTATAAAGGGTTTTGGGTTTAAAGAAAATATCGAGGACAATTGTGTCTATGTGAAATTTAAGAATAAGAAATACATATTCCTGATCCTATATGTGGATGATATCTTACTTGCTAGTAGTGATGTCAATCTGCTATCGGAAATGAAGAAATTCTTGTCCTCGAACTTTGATATGAAAGATCTCGGTGAAGCTTCGTTTGTCTTGGGAATTGAGATTCATCGAGATAGAAGAAAAGGGGTATTGGGATTGTCGCAGAAGGCATACATAGAAAAAGTTTTGAAGAAATTTAGTATGCATGCGTGTAGTCCATCTCCTGCTCCGATTGTCAAGGGCGATAAATATGGGGAACATCAGTGTCCCAAGAACCAATATGAAATTGATCAAATGAAAGCGGTACCGTATGCTTCGGCAATTGAAAGTTTGCAATATGCTCAAACGTGTACGCGCCCTGACATAGCTTTTGTTACCGGGTTACTTGGCAGATATCAAAAGAATCCAGGAATTGAACATTGGAAATTAGTGAAGAAAGTCTTGCGTTATTTGTAAGGTACGAAAGGTCTCATGTTGACATACGAAAAATCTGATTCCCTGCACATAGAGGGGTATTCAGATTTCGATTATGCTGGAGATGAAAGAAAATCCACATCGGGATATATCTTTACTCTTGCTAAAGGAGTGATATCATGAAAAAGTTCGAAACAAACAGTGACTACATCCTCGACAATGTACGCCGAGTTTGTAGCTTGTTATGAGGCCTCGGGCAGGTAAATTGGTTGAAGAAATTTGTACCCGATTGAAAATAATTGAAAGTATAGAAAGACCGATGCGTTGTATTGTGATAACAACCCAGCTGTAGAATATGCTCACAACAATAGGTCAAGTGGTGCTACCAAACACATTGACACAAAGTACTAATGTTGTGAAAGATAAACTTCGGATCATATCATAAATCTTGAGCATATACGAACAGAAAAGATGCTAGCGAATCCGCTCACAAAAGCCTTCCACCCAGTGTGTTCAGAGGACACATAGCCGGCATGGATTTAAGGGAGAGTCTATGATTCCCGAAGAATAAGAAGGACCCAGAATAATGAAAAATTTATTTCCAAAATAGAAAGGTGTGTAGTAGCTGTGAGTCTAATGACAAGAATTGTTGTGACGATGAAGCATGCTCTATATATTAATCTGTGATGGAATTGAAAAGAATTAGAATATTGAACTCGAATGAGGATTGAAGAATAAAAGAATTGTGTGAGATCTAGCGGGAGAATGTTGGAATTAGATCTCCTAACCGTTAGGCCCAACGGACTAACGAGCCCTAGGTCTGCGCCCTGATCGGGGCGCTCAACCTTGTGGTTGGTGGGCCCCCGTCGCACAGCGCTATAAAGACTAGGTGGGGGCCGGGGCGCAAGGCACGAGGAACGAGGTTCACCTGCGCCGCCAACACCCCACCGACATCTAAACCCTAGACCGATCTAGAGGGGGAGCTGTCAGCGGCGGGAAGCACCACCGACGCCGGCGAGCACCGGATGACGACTGACGCGATCACCAACTCTACACCGACGCCATGGCGAACGGCGGCTCCAACCCTAACCCCGGCACAACCGCCGCCGCCACTGCATCACCTCCGGTGATGGATCCGGTCTGCATACGACCTCTCTCTCTCTACATCTCTTTGCATCATACGAACTGTATCTTTTATCTATCTGAACTACTTGTATCCTCCTATGAAATCTATCACCTGCATCTCTGCAAGGCAAGGTGTTGCTCAGTCCTTGTGCATCTCTGCAAGGGCAAGGAGCTGTTGTCCACCGATTTCCATCTCTTCATGTGACCTCCAGCCCTCCAGGCGGCTGCACTGCAGGCATCTGGATTTCATATTCAGAGTCGTACCATGTACCTACAGTCTGGTGATATCTCTTAGACAGTAATGGTTGGAAGCTCTGGATCTCCGACGTACGGAGTATTTTTGTTCTTCGACCCCTCCCTTTGGTGGATGCGGGCAGGCTTCAGCTGCTGTTGCTTTCAGTCTCAGAGCTGCTGTGGTACCACTGTCATGACTCACGAGGCCGTAGGCCGTAGGCTGTAGCTGATCCGATCAAAATGTGGTCAAACTAATTCGAGTGGCTACCAACAGCTACAGGACACCGGTATGAATATCAGAGTGGCATTTGTCACTTGTCAGCAATGGAAGCATTCGCCTGGTGGTAAAAAGAAAAGGCCATGCGCTCATGTGAGAAGTTTACTGGCTGAGCACGTATTATTGTAGGTATCTGCATTCTGTCGTCTCACATTTGTTTGATTCTGCATGCTGCAAACGCTGTAACAAAAAGGCAGACTATTCTGGAAAATGCATCAGTGATCTGTGTTTACAGTTTTGCATCACGAACTTTCTGTGGAAATCGATCTTGTGGGTCGATGTCTGCTACCATGCATGGGTTCATTTGGCACTCGTGACATATCTTGTCCTCGAAAAAAATGCAATTTTTAACCAATATCATGAGTTAGTATTACCAAGTTTGATTAATTATAAATGAAAATGTATAAATATTTTTTTATATTAAATAAATATTACTCCCTCGGGTGACGTACACGCATATCAAGATTCAAACTTTAAAAACTTTGACCTATAATTAGACTAATAATTTTTAAATATTATAACACAAACTTTATACCATTAGATTTGTAAGAAATTATACTATCCAATGATTATATGTTTATAAACATAAATAATATAATATAGAGTAAAATGAACGTTCAAGTGTAATCTAGGAGACTGTGTCATACTAAATTGCGTCAGATAAATGGACCGAAGGGAGTATTATATTAATTATAAAATGTATTTTTATAATAAATTACTCTAATTTAGAGCAATAAATATAGATATTATTTATTAAAAATCTAAGCAAAGATGAAACACTTAAACAGTACGTATAGCACAGTTGTATTCTTTTCGGAGTAGTGCCTCAATGATCGAACCGAGCATCACCAATGGAGGTTAATACTACTAGTGACTTTGACATAAATAAAGTTATTCATATGGACTAGAGCATCTTCAACAGTTTATCAAACTCACTTACTATCCTTTAGTTTTTGGCAAAACTAAAAAAATCACTCCTCCTAGTTTGACATCCAACTTGGTAATTTTTTGACAACTTAGGAAATCTACCCCCTCCACGTGCATATATGCGCGCACGCAAACCAACGTGTATCACCGGCGTACGTAGAGTGGAAGGGTACAAATTAATTTTATTTCACAGAATTTCTGATGCAAATTTGCCAGAGGTGAAAAGGCATAAAACTAATTTGTTTCACTTTTATGGTTCCTGATGCAAGTTTGTCAAAGATTTGTCAAACAATTATGTCAAACTATTGGAGAAAGTCACTTTTTCACTTGTCATATATTTTAGTAAGTTGTCAAATCACGATATTTATCAAGTGATTTGTGACAAACTGTTGGAGATGCTCTAATCCTAAAGTGACCTTTTATTTTTATCACTTCACATCTTTATTTTCTTCTTCTCTTCTTTTTTTTTTAGCATAGATCACTTTCTTTCTCCTTAAAAATATATAACTTCACTGAGACACTATAACAAGTTTAGAGCACATACATGTCACGACATTTGAGTGTACAAGAAAATGATTGCTTTGGGGGAAGCCGAGTGTGCATAGAACAAAAGGAGACTTTCATCCGACGACGACCTGAGGAATCTGAAAAAGTCTATTGTTTGCGACGACGTGGACGCACAGCAAGGAGACGACGCTACAAAAAGAAAGAAACACGTACGAGAGGGGACACAACGTGGCACGCGGCTGACGGATAGCTAGCTAGCCCGATCGACGGGCACACAACTGCACAAGCAAGCAGCAGCCTGCAGTGCAGCCCGGCCCGTCAGAGTTTGTTACCCGTAGCCGTAGCACTGAAATGAAATGATAAAGCAGCAACACAGGACGCAATGGATGGGTGGCCTAAACCCAGTAGCTAGCTAACTAGTTCTAGTTGGCGTAGCAGGGCGCCGCCGGGTAGTCGCACTTGCACTTGCTGGCGAGGTCCATGACGCGCGCGGCGTCCATGTCGCTGGGGAGAGCGCTCCGGTACTTGGAGAGGCAGCACCACTGGCGGACTTCACCTTGTCGCAGCAGAGCTGGTCCGGCGCCGCCTGCGTGCTGCCCACCTTGCAGTAGGGCGCGCACGCGTCCACCGCGGACTTGTCCACGCCGCAGAGCTTGATGGCGCCGGCCGCCGCCACGGACACGATTAGCAGCGCCACCAGCGCCGCCGCGTTGCTCGCCATCCTCCTCCCGGCGGCCATCGCGATCGATCGAGCACTTTAGTTAGCTTATTTGTGTGGTGGATGGTCAGTGGTCGATCGGAGTCTGACGTCGTCGGCAGCGGCCGCGCGCCGCCTTATAAAGGGCGGAGTAGCGCGGCCGCCGGCCCGTGACGACGTGCAGCATGTGCTCGCGCGCGGCGCTTGGCTCCACCCGGCGAAAGCGTGCCGAGTCACGGGCAAGGCAACTAGGCAAGCCGCCAGCCATCCGCGGATCCGCCGATCGCCGCCATGCGTGCACGGGCAGAGATGCTGCTGCATATGCATGCGGAAGGTAGCTAGCCTGCTTGCCTCTCCATCTGGTACCCATGGGCATGTCGACGGTAACGACACGCTGGTATTGCTGGAGCCGGATGCATTCTTCACCCTTTGCATTGTCCCTTCGTGCCAAGTGGGCCGTTTTCTTTTGAAAGTACTCTCTCCCTTATTCCAAATTATAAAAGACATTCAAACAATCTTAAAGAGTCAAAACATCTCAAGTGTCTCACCAACAAAACTATAAAAATTTATGACATTAAATAATTATAATATGAAAATATAATTGATAACGAATCTAATAATACTTATTTGATATCATAAATGTTATTATACCGTTATATAAGTTTGGTCAAATTTAAGATAATTTGATTCTCTAAAAATTTTGAGGATAAGAATAGTTTCATCGTCATGGCGATTATACGAGAGATGGTGATGGTGCGTGGTCGGGGAATCGGACATGGATGGGGCCGGGTACATAACTACTGCACCTATACCCGTGACTCTGTGTTAAGAATGCATGTCTACACTTTGTATGCTTTTCTAGTTTTTTCCCCGCCCCGCATTCTCATATGTCTCCGTGTAACTCGATACATACTGCGTGAGCCTTAGCATACCATGGTGGTGGCATGCATGTGCTCCACCTCAGCTCGGGTCGTTAGTGACTCATTTGGAAGAAGAAAAAGAAGAAAATAATCTCCTACATACAAGAATATATAGGCCATGTGTATGTAGGGCTCTTTAATTTCTTGCGGCTCGAACGGATAAAAAAGAAGAAATGCTTGGTCTCCTCCTCCTAAAGACGAGTAAAATTAAACGTGGAATGTAGATTTTGATCCCAACTCTGGTCATATCGGGCTTGGACGAGGTGAAGAAACATTAGTATTTTTTTATATTGTCTTGCTTGCCATTATCACCGGTCATATAAGAGTTGATGTGGAGCTTATAATTGTCAATCAAGCATATAGTGTACCTACGTACTGTATGTATCTTTACCAAGGCGGTACGCTAAGCTAATATATAAGATGGCATCAATTTATGTTGATGCGTGGAGAAGAGGGCCAGAAAATAAACGAGCTGTAAGAAGATGCAACTACTACTGTTTCTATAATATTTGCCATACTCTTAGGTAAGTGACTTGAATGAGATCCAATTAATTAGATGGTTATAAATTGCTTAGGGAAATACTTAAAGAATTTTGATATACCTTTGCAAAAACTTCACAAGAAGTACAATTTCAAGGGGGTTTCACCGAAAAAGACTCAAAACTTTTTTTTCTAGGTCCTAGCCAGTGATCACACCCATATATATTCAATGTAACGGTCTTTTTTATGCATGCAAGCATGGCAAGCTAGTGTGAATTTAAAAGCTTGATTGATTTGCAAGCATTGTTGTTAATTTGCAAGCTTGATTGATTTGCTTTCTTCCCTCATTCCTTCGATACACGCGAATTGAAGGTGGGTTTCCTTGACAAACTAATTCACTTTACATCCTCGTGCTATTAAGGTGCCACTAATTCAATACATTAGGGTGGGTCTGAGTGTCCATGTACAATTCTTTTAACCTTTTAGAGCGTCACTAAGGTGTGTTGTATAAAACTTTTTTCCTATCTTAATACAAAGACGTACGAACCTTTTACGTGATCGAGAAAAAAAAATCATCCGCGTGCCATTAATTGCCAGACGGGTAACATATTTGTGTCTTGAAAAAAAAAACTGATGAAGAGAGGTGCCGGGCAGACTATTGACATTTGACGCAGGTTGCTTTGGTTGTTAAAGGTATAGATATTCAGTTTGTTCGCGGGTTTATTAGTAATGTTTTTCTCTCACAATAAAACAATATAACAGTTAATTTATCGGCCGTAGAAATCATCATCAACCAAACAGCCCCAACGCATGATACTGTATATTAAATAACAAATACAAGGTTGAGAAATTATGAGTCAGCAGGGTCAGCCGATCATATCGACGATAACGACTGAAAGCAAAGAAAATTTAACAGAGAGGAAGGAGAAACACAATTAAACAGTATGTAATGAACCGGCAAAGGTCGAGAATCAGTACGTTTGGCTATGGAGTAAACCATAGCCAGGTTTATTTATTTATTTATTTATTTATTATATGAGTTTTGGTGGGAGCTGCGTGCCGGCCGTTCGCTGGACGTACGGGTGAGCGAGCGAGCGAGCGAGGTATGCCATGCCTCCGCATCCATCATCCACCGTACCCATTTAATTTAATTTAGTGGCACTTAGCGTCTGGGAGGTTGCACTTGGAAGGGATGGCCCTGGCGCATTTGGCGTAGGGCGTGTCCTTATTGAGCACGCCCCAGTAGTGCGGCAGAGGCAGCCGAAGTCGGCGTTTCTCAGCTCGTCGCAGCACGCCTGGGGCGGCGTGCCGCTGGACGCCGCAGGACGCGCACTGCTTGAACACTTTGCTCTGGTCCACCTTGCACGTCTCGTCGGCGTAGCCCGCCGCGAAGAGAAGAGCCAGCATCAGCGCGCCGACCGCCACGGCCACGGCCTTGTTGTTGTGGTTGTTGCACGCCCTGCTTCTCCCGGCCATCGATCGATTAGTGTCTTGGGTACGTGCTTAGCTTATTGGGTGGGTAGCTAGGCTCCGTCAGCCCTCAGCTAGCTAGTGATCGTCGTCGATCTGCAGTTGCGATCAGGCCTGGTTGCGATGATCGATCGATGGAGCAAGGAGATGTCTTATATATAGCGTGGTGCCGGCCATGCCGTGGTGGGGATCGACGACAGACGATCGATCAGAGGTGCCCCGTGACCGTGAGTCTGGCCGCGCGCGTGACGACGGACGACGTGTGCTTGCATGTGCAAATGTGCTCCCCAAAAAGTGCCGGTCACGGCAAGACTACGGGGAATCATCATAATCGCCGGACCAGCTACGATTCGAAGCCATATTTCATTCAATAGGCAAGGCTCGGCGACGGTAGCGCGCGGCAGTGGTTTCTTGCTGGAATTCGGACGCCCTCTCGCGTGCCGCCGTTATATAGGCGCCTAGTCTAGTCATCTCATATCAGCGGGCGAGCTGAGGGAGGGGAAGCACGGGTTGGCGTACCGTAGCGCTGCAGCGGTGGTAAAATATAAAACCTATCGCCCGCCATGCTTGTGACTCTTTTCGTCACGTACTTAGGTTTACTTAGGACACTGTAGTGGTAGCTCATCCTCTGGCGAGCGGGGATTTCTTTTGCACTGGCAGATGCAGATCCATTGGCTGATGAAGAACATGCCTGCCAGTTAGCTAGCCTGTACGCTAAAGATGGCTGCCGGCCTGCGCGCCTTTCAGTTTCAGCATTAGAGCAAGACTAATAATACAGTCTGCTCTCAGTCCATTTATATAATAGTTTGATTCTTCAGCATTAATATTCAGTCCACCGTACTCTAAAGAGATTTTTTGTTCTTGTGTCTGAGCCGACTCTAAGCTTACAGTTCATTTGCTTATCTCTCTTCTCTTTTTCCCTCCTCCACGTCACCATTTAGTGGGCTGCAGCCTGCTACTATACTTGCTCCAGTGTTTCTGGCCAACCGAACCGTGGTCCTAGCTGGATGTTCGATCATCAAAACCATGAACACTGTGGACACCAAACCTTAGGAGCTTGAGAGGAAAAGCGAACTTGTTTCAGGTTCGAATCATAATAAGAAATAAAATATTCAATACAGTAATGGGATTACCTCTGTACACACTCAAAGCAAAGCAAATGCACTGCATTGCGTGGGTCCAAAAAATCGACGTTCACACTGGGGAGGACGAACTTTCCCTCGACATCGATTTTGACAAAGACCGGTTGTCAGACTCCATGGAGACACGTACTGAGGTGCTCTTATTATTGTTCCTTATATAGTTCTATGTTTGATATCCCTACATCTCTGCCAATATCGTTTTTTGAATTTGCTGGATTGGAAGAACGCGCGGTCTGCACTAGCCAGAGAGATGCGTTATAATTAATTAAGTTGTAAATGAAAACAAAACGGGGACTTTTTATCGATCTGCAACGACTAACAGTACGCTAAAAGCATGTAGTACTAGCTACAACGAACGGTAGCGATCTTTGTCCGTTCTGGTACGCATACCAAAAATAACTGCGACGAATATGCTGCTCCTGGGGGCTCAGTTTGCAGGAAATACATGGAGGGCATTGACCTCCGACGATGAACCGTGGCGCGCGCAAGCTGTTCAACGACGACGGGTGGGGAGCGGACGCCGCAGCGTTGTACGCGCCGGAGGGCGACAGGTCTTGGAAGAACGTCTTCGTCGTGCAGGACCTCGATCTGTTCCCCAGTTGTTCCGATGTTGCCAATTGCCAATTGCCCTTATGCTACTGGGGCGACTGTCGATCAACAGTATTTTAAAGCAGCCGCTCAGCCACACCCCCCTCTCTACTATACCAGGGCGAGATTCAGATGGGCTCCGCCAGGACACGGACACGGTTGGCGACTGCGGCAAGATCGCGCCACGGCAGGACGCCTGCCGCGGACGAGCAGCCCAGCAATTGTTCCACGCGGCTTGTACGACTCTTGTTATTAATTTGCATATAGCTCGTGCATAGTGTTGCTACACCACATGTATAGTGTCTCACCACATCAATTCATGCAGGTTGAAAAAACTTGTTTACATCCACCTGAAATTAAAAATTCGAGTAGCTAGGGTCGTTTAGACAGAGGGCAAACCGACCTGATTGCCACAAAACTTTCTTTCCATTCATGGCCACAAATGAATAGAATAGAATGCTCCAAAAAGAACATGCTTGAGAGTTGATATATATATATATGACCTTTGCGTTTTGGATTTGGATCTTTTTCGTATTTCAAAATAGTGAAAAATTCAAAAAAGAGGTGTTAAGCTTTTTATCATTCTGGCATCGAGCTATTTTGCCGCAGGGCCTCCCCTACAGTATCGTCACCGCAGTAGAGTTTAACCACCAAATTTGGGATGGATTGGTGTGGTTCCTCTACCCTAGGGACACCAGAATATCGAACCATGAACGAGAAAAGGCATGAGAGAAATATTGGCTAGTAATTGTGAAGCCCCAATTTTAACTGGAAGGGACACCAAAGGACTCTGCCCTCCCTCTCTATTTATCCCAAGAGATGGAATGGCCCGAGCTTTAATTTTAATATATATATATATATAAAAGATTGAATATATGAAGCCAGTGGCGGAACCAAGGGGAACTGACAGGGGCCATGGTCCCCCTAACATTTCACAAACTATAATTACTAGTATGATTTAATTTTTTTTTTCTATATTAAGAGAGATTATTATATATATATAATAATAATAAAATCATATAAAATATAAATAAATTATAAAATTTTTGGCTATGAAAAGTTATTCCATCCATCTATCAGGTTTGAGTAGGTAGGCTCTTTCTTTAAAAAATGCACGTAAATAAGTGAATCTGAAAAGACCAAGACTTGAATGAAGCCCATTTCCCACCCCTAGTTGTTGCCTATTAAATAGCCAAAAGTGAAGTGCATAAAGGCTATTGTAGCTAATTTTTTTCTACAAATGGCACCACCGTCTCGCTAACTTTACGTAGAAGCCCTTTTTTTCCCGGGTTACAGAGCAAATCCTTTTTCTAAAGCTTAATCTAAACCTATATGCTATGAATGAACAGATCTGAGTCGCTACTTAAAATTTACGAAGCACTCTACACGTCTTAATGTTATTGGGCATGTCACTTACCGTTAAAAAATATAGTTAGAGCCTATTTGAAACGCAATAATTTTATGGGATTTGCACAGAAATTTCTCGGGAATCAATTCATTTTCATAAGAAACCGTAGGAACATTAAAAAAAAATCTCACTTCTCTTAGATCCTAGATACTTATAAGAAATTGTCAGCATCCGTTAAAGTCAATAAATTAATCCCAACAATCATCATATGAAACCTAACAAGTTAAGTTACCCCTTAGTTTTTACATTAAATTTTTTTTTTTGTCCAGCCCCCCTTGAGTATAACTCCTGGCTCCACCACCGAGGGCGTGGGAGCTCACAAAGATAGATTTGTCTACGCAGATAGATTTGTCTAGGACACCGCTCCTCTGATCCAGTCCTATGCCAAGCAGCGAGGCTTTGGGACGTCCGTGCAGAGAGCGCCGCACGTTGCGAGAAAATGAAACCACATAAAACTAGGGAGATGAGTTCTGACCGGATTTGCCATGGATATGGGCTGGTTTGGACTGACCAACCCCAAAACGGACCCAGGTTGAAAATAATTAATAAGCTGCTTTTAGAACTGTATGATTTTTAGGAAGAGAGTACCGAAGCATTTCCCTTTTTTTTTCATTCCCTGCTTTACGGCTGTCTTCTTAATCTTGTGCAAGTCGTCGAGCTGATGTTTGCTTCGTCTTGCCCCTCTCATCCTCCCCAGACGTTCAGACCTTGATGCGCCTGACCATTCGACGTGACGGAGGTGCTGCTGTCGCCGTTCGTCATCTCCTCGTTATTCAGCTGTCATCGCGGTCGTCAACAGGAACCGAACCGCACCGTTTTCTATCTGATCGAACCCCGTATTTTCCTTGTTTGTTTTATCGTAGTCGCTTCCGTTTTCGTATTTCAAATGTCCCGAATCCCGAATGGAAAGCCGTTTTTGACCAAGTTCGACCGTTTTCTACTTTCTATTTTTAATGTGGAAATTTTCCCAAAATTCAAATATGGATTTAAAACCGAATTTGGTTGTCAATCATTAACTAAGCAAAGGTAAATATGAACACTGATATCCATGGCATCTTAATTTTTTCTCTTCTTTATTTTTTCTCGTGCAAAAGAAACAAATTGATAAATCTGCTCTCTTGTACTCAAAAATTTGCCACAATGACACTTTTAATTGTTATGAATGGTAGGTCAGATTTCGAATGACTTTTCGAATACCGACTGTGTTCGATAGAATTTCGCTCGAATTGGTTCGTTTTCGAAATTCACAAATTTCGTAAGTTCGCGTTCGTTTTAGTGTTCGATTTTACCTTTTTCGCTTTGGTTTCATATTCCAAAATGTAGAAGAAGAAAACGGTTGAGAAATTTTTCGGACCGAGTTCGACCGTTTTTAAATCCCTAGCAGCAAGCGTGCGTGGAGACATTCGCTCAGAGAGCGACATGTGTGAGCCTGTGAGGCCAAAAAGTCCCGCTCTAGGGTACTGGGCCCGTCTGTCGACGTGTGGTTTTGGGTGCGGTGTTTTCTTTTTCTTTTCTTTTTTGAAAAGTGGGTGCAGTGTTTTCTTTTGTACAATACCAGCTATTTGGGGAGGCTGACAGAGCGTGGCCCCCTAAAATTTAGAAAACTATAATTAATAGTATGACTTAATAATTTTTATCTTTTATTTAAGAGAGATTATTATATATATTATATATTAAATATCTTTTAGATAATAAAATCTATAAAAATATAAATAAATTTATAAAATTATGGCTATGAAAAATACTGAGTCGCTACTTAAAAAATTTTCGAACCACTCTAAACGTCTTAATGTTATTGGACATGTCATTTACCGTTGAAAAATACAGTTAAAGCCTATTTGGAACGGAATAATTTTATGGATTTGCACGAAATTTCTCCAGGAATCAGTTCATTTTCATAAGAAAACCCGTAGGAACATGAAAAAAATCTCACGTTCCAGCACCCGTTAAAGTCAATGAATTAATCCTAACAATCATTTATATAAAACCTAAGGAAATTAAGTTACACTTCGTTTTTTTCATTTCAATTTTGTTTGTCCCGCCCCCTTGGGTTTTATTTTCTGGCTCCCCCCACTGTATGAAGCTATTGGATCAGAGAATACAAAATGTTGGGCAACTCCAGCAATAAGTAAAAGAATGTGGACACTTAAATTAGAGCAAAAAAAGATTGTACATTAAATTCAACGGTCAGCAAAACAATCATTTCAGGGTTACGACTGCTACGAATTGCATGATGTTTGTCTTTCAATGGCAAGAGAATTGTGGTAGCCCCTTTTGATTGGGGTTGTGGCTTCTGAAAAAAGCAGTTGTGGGTGTGACTTTCAAAAAAGCAACTTTAGGAAAGTAGTTGTAGGGAAGTGAAAAGGCCCTTGGGGCACCGGTTGTGGGTTTTGAAATGTGGTGTAACTGACGAGCGGGTCTCATCCGTCAGCCTCATCTATCTTCTTCCTCTGGTTCGCAAGGGCAGGGCGTAGGACACAGGGGAAGGAGCTCCGCCGGGGGCAGGGGAGGGGAGAGGGGGGCTGCGGCGGCGGAGCCCCCCGAGTCAGGCTCAAACCCGGGCGCGCTCTGCATCTCGCCGGTGCGAGTGCAGGGCCGCGCGCAGAGGCTCGCCGGTCCGCGCGTTGCGGGGCCGCGCGCTGGGGAGGGGTGCCGCGTCGGGAGGGCCGCCGCGTCGGGGAGGGAGCTCCGCGCCGGGGAGCTCCGCTCCAGGGAGGGGCACCGAGCCGGGACGGGAATTCCGGGGGGGGGAGGGCCGCGCAGGGGAGGGGCGCCGCGTCGGGGAGGGAGCTCCGCCCAGGGAAGGCGCCGGACGGGCTCGCCGGAGTGTGGAGGGCCGCGCAGGGAGGGACTCCGCGCCGGGGAGAGCGCTGGGTCGGGGAGGGAGCTCCGCTCCAGGGAGGGCGCCGCGCCTGGACCATGGTCGCCGGGGTGGAGAGGGTCGGCACGGAGGGACGCTCGCTGGATTGCTCGAAGACGACGACGCGGATGGAAACAGAAAAAGAAAACGAACCGGTACTACATAATCGATGGCAAGTGGGTAATTACTTGACTCAAAAGCAGCTGAAAGCAGGGGGAGCTGCTTTGAGTTTTGTACTAAAGCGAAAGCAGCTTTTGAACAAAAGCACCTACTGCTTTCTAGCCCTTTGGTTGGCTTTTGGCTTTTGCAAAAGCAAAAGCAGGTTGGAAAGCCCAACCAAAGGGGAAGCATGATGAAATTCCTGCTGAATTGGACGTAGTCAGAGAAGGGAAGACTCTTACCTGATACAACAATACTTGTCATCAGAGGCTCTGAGGATGTCTTCAGCTCCTCTTCAAGCTCAAATAGATGAGGGGTTTCCCCCCCGTTGTTGTAGGATAAATGGTCAGCTTACATGTTCAATATGTCAGTCGATCAAAGCACTTTGATAAACACCCCTTTTCCTGAGTGAACCTAAACTTTCGTTTATCTTAATATTCTTGTAGCTTTCTAGAGTAGCCTATGAGCTATTATATTAATCAGTTTCACTGCCCCCCGTTATGGACTGGAAAGAGTGTGAACCGGTTTTTGTTCCCACAAAAC
>CM039137.1:24118822-24139738 GCA_022036555.1 Microstegium vimineum
CGGTTTCGTTCCCACAAAACTTTGATCGTATCTCTTCATTAATACCGTATCATGTCAGCATAATTGTTAAGTTATTCTTTCATATATATACAGTAGCAGGCATCGTTGTGAGCGTGTGAATGTATGAGTGTCAGCGTGTGTACTGTGTACCATGGTCCATAAAGTAAAGGGTTAGTCCAAGGGTTATTAGGTAACTTTAGGGAAGGTGGTATCCTCTCCTTACAATATGCTGATGCCACTATATTGTTTTGTAAGGTTGATAGGGCTTACATTAGGAACTTAAAATACATTCTCCTCTGGTTTGAAGAAATCTCAGGAATGAAAGTGAATTTTCATAAGAGTGAACTAGTCCCTAATCAATGTAGATCCTTTTGTGGCTCATGAGTTCGGGCATATTATTTGTTGCCCTGTAGGTTCTTTTCCTCTAAAATACCTAGGAGTCCCTTTACATTATGACAAGTTGTCCAGAAGTGATATTCAACCCCTTGTTGACAAAATGCTTAAAAAGATTGCGGGGTGGAGGTGCAAGCTCCTCTCTCTAGCTGCTAGGGCCATGTTGATCAAAACATGTATAGCTATATCTGTTGTCTTTTATCAAATTCCCAAAGTGGGCCTTAAAGGTCCTCAATTCCCATATGAGAAATTGCCTCTGGAACGATTGTGA
This sequence comes from Microstegium vimineum, assembly GCA_022036555.1. Lineage (NCBI taxonomy): Eukaryota > Viridiplantae > Streptophyta > Magnoliopsida > Poales > Poaceae > Microstegium > Microstegium vimineum. Next base: position 24,119,487 of record CM039137.1, read on the forward strand.
GAATAACCACAAATACCACTTAGCTAATTGGGAGGTAGTTTCAATGTGTAAACAGTTCAGAGGCTTAGGATTTCCTAATCTTAGGGACCTTAACATTAGCCTTTTAGCTTCTTGGTTAAGAAGGTACAACAATGATAAGGATAAGCTCTGAAAGAGCTGGTAGACTATAAATATGATACCAAAAACCCAAACATCTTTCTTGCTAGGACGGTTGGAGCCTCCAGTTTCTTTAAGGGCTTCATGTGTGCAGTTTAGGCTACTAAAATGGGTTATAAGTGGAATGTTGGAAATGGCAAGAAAGTCAGGTTTTGGGAAGACTTTTGGCTTGGTTCCTCAAGCTTAGCAATTCAATTCTGGCCTTTATATATGATAGTTGTTGAAAGAACAAAACTATCTCTGACCTTTGGATGGTAGCACCCTAAAGTGCACTTTTAGGAGAACCATCTCTGATGAGTTGTATAGGTTGTGGCTGGAAATTTTAGAATTAGCCTCGACTATCCAGTTCACTGAAGAGGAGGACACTATGATCTGGCAGTTTCTCCTCGAAAGGAATATATTCCTCTCAATCCCTGTATAGAGTGATTAATTTTAGATGTATTCAGTCCGGTCCATGTTTCGGCTGTCTGGGATCTTAAAGTTCCTCCGAGAGTTCACTTCTTTCTCTGGCTGGTTATTAATAACAGAACTCTAACTAGGGGCAACCTAGCCAAAAGAAGGGAAATTGGATGATCAAAATTGTCTATTCTGCTTAACAGATGAATCAGTTCAACACCTATTTTTTGAGTGTGTGGTTGCAAAACGTTGCTGGTATGTGTGTTCTTCTATTCCAAACATTAGGGCGGTCAGTAACATAGTGGACATAGGTACCTTTTGGTTAAGTAATAAGAAGTACTTGGTGTTGAATATGATTACTTCTGTTTGTCTTTGGGGTATTTGGAAACTCATAGCTCTGTTTTCAGAATGTAGGTTGGCAGAGTATGGAAATACTACTGTATAGGATCTACGGAGTTCTTCAAAATTGGGTGACCTTGTGTCCTCAAGAAAGGAGAGACCAGCTGCTGGTGTTCATCAGGAAACTCAAAGGAGCAGCGAAGGAGGTGCTCTGGCTTCCTTGGGTGCCATCCTGTTGCTGGGATGATCCTGGGGATGGATGTGATGTCCAGTAAGTTCTTGAAGATGGGAGCTTAAAAAGCTGGTGGGTTGGGCTTCAGTTAGCCTGTTGTTGGGGTGATGGCGTTTAGCCTTGAAGCTTTCTCTTAGTTCTAGTTTTTTTCCTATCTTTTAGTTGTCGAGTCTTTTGTCTAGGTTGTTTCCCCTCCCCAGTTACTGACGTGTAATGGGTTGAATGCTTGAACTGAATGCTGTAAATAGTTTCTGTTGGTCTTTTATTCAATATAAGGTCGGGCTTCTAGCCCTTGAACTCTAAAAAAAAGAAAAACAATTATGTAAGACGGCGGCCAGGCCGTACTTGTGTTAAATAAAGGAACCAGAGTGACCCCAAACGAACTGAGCCGCAAACGAACTGGGCCGGCCCAAATTTCACCTCGGTTTTTCATTTTTTGTTGGAACTTTGAAAAGCAACTCACCAGTGCTGCAGTGCACGCATGTGTACAGTGTACAGTGTAGTACAGACAGTCACAAGACATGCACGCAGAGACATGCTGGTCCCAAATGTCGTCGGCTCGTACTACGTTCTACCATGGCAATATGCCAATATGTTACAGCACGGGAGAAAAGTCAAGTCCACTTGTGACTACTGACTTGTCCTACCACTCCTACGAACACGACTAGAAGCCAAGGAGAAGACGGCGGGAGCTGCAGCTGCTTGTCCTTCACGTGCGCTGCACCTGTGCAGCACGGCCTGAGCCGGAGGTTCAGACAAACCACACGGCAAATGCCCAAAATTCAGGTCCTGCCTGCTTCCTCCACCGAGCCAAGGATTTTTCCATGATTTTAGCTGTTATCTGGTTTGCTACAAAAAACTTTCCAACCTCTAATATTAACTTTATCAAATTTGTGATAATTTTTTTGTTTAACTTTTTGCCGCCGCCCGTAGCACGTAGCCACCGCCGGTCCGGCATGCGCGCGCCGTGGAGCCGTTCTGACCGGCTACCTGCACCGCAACAGAGCAGCATCTGTGCTGTGCAATGGGGCCCCGCCGCCCGGAGTTTCACGCAAAACCACCTCGCTGCACTCCGGTTGTCTGTAGCTGTAGTCTCATAGGCCATGTTTAGATCCAAAATTATTTGAAACTTTGACACTATAAAGCACTTTCGTTTGTATATGATAATTATTGTTCAAATCATGGAGTAACTAGACTCAAAAAATTTGTCTCGCAAATTACAAATAAACTATGTAATTAGTTATATTTTTAATCTATATTTAATACTATATGCATGCGTTTAAAGATTCGATGTGACAGAAAATTTAGAATTTTGAAGGGATCTAAATAGGCCCTAGTCCACATATATACCCCGTCCAAGATTTTGTACAGCGCCGTCCGTAAACGTAAAATCGTACTGCTGGTTGTTTCCGACCAGATTTTGTACTGTGCGCACAAGGCAAAACCGGCGTTAATTCCGACCGGAGGGAGTACGGTACAGAACAGTAAAATCACAAGAACTGGAAGTGCGAGAGAGGATACTCCTATACACTGCCACAACTTAACCTGAAAAGGTTTCGAAGTCAACTGAATTCGCTTCAGATTCTCTTCTTCTAGCTCAATGGTTGGCGGCCGTGAACTTGTGCTGCGTTCCATGACCCAGACGACATGCGATTAGTTACAGCGTCGACTTCAATTGTCTCGTCTGATGAGCAAGGAAGAAGCAGGGAACGCCGCCAGAAGGCATGAAGCTTTGCCGCACGCAGGCATGTGGATAAAAAGCAGATATTGACGCGTCAATGCAGCTGGACGGCGGACATCTGCACTGTCCCTAACCCAGCTTACTACTTACTACTGTACATCAAAAGCCTAACTAACCCAAAGGAGACTAGAGAGGCAGCAGCAAACACGCTTTTAATCAAAAGGAGGAGAGGGCCTGGTAAAAAAACCTGGAAAAAGATAAAGCGGCAAAAAGAGAAGAGGAGGAGAAGCTCGCTATGCGGGCCGGACTCAGCAGATGAGGAGGATTCGCCAGCTTCCTGGTGCTCCCGTCTTTTGCTTGTTTGTTTGGTTTTTTTTCCGTCGTCGTCAATCAAAGCAGTAGATTCCGAAAAAGGTTCTTAGCTGGCCCAACAAAAAGGCCCATCCGCATATGCGTGCATATACGCTCGTACCAGAAGGCCTGGTCCATTCTCTCTCTTTTTTTTCTTTCTTCGTTTCCACTCAACAAAGCTTTAGGACACTGTGCTTTTGCATTAGCAACAGGACAGGGGTACGTGTCACTTTATTCACTTTGAGTGAAATTATTATTATTATTATTACCACCGTCTCTGGTAGCCTGGTACCTGTAATAATTTCACACCAACTACTGGCCAGCCAGTCATCAGTGCGAATGAAGAAATTTGTACTAGAGCAAAGTAATCCGTTCCGGGTAAGCATGTCTTGTTGCAAAAGATTTCAAATCATGCCAAATTATTCTCTTTCAGAAACGGAGGACCCCCGTCGTTTAGCAAGTTAGCTTGGCGTCGTCATAACTCATAATAACGTGTACTACGTACGTGTTCATCAATCCATCTAGTGAGTGGTGAGTAAAAAAAAAAGTGGCGAGTAGCAGCAGTGACGCACGGAATGACTTGTAGTAAAAGGGAAGTGACTACATGAACACACAACGGAGCAGAGAAGAAAGGCCCATGAGCCAGCGACTTTTTTTTTACATGCACGGTAACATGACCCGACCAAGACCAACCGGTCCAAGTCACGTACTAGTATTCTTGCTTTCTTTCTTCCGTTCAATTACGGTCAGTTTTCCCACGAAAAGCGAGCAGCGAGTACACGATTAGACCGACGGGAGGGTTCGGTGTTCGCCCGACCTTTTCCTTGCTCGTCCACCGGCCGACGGAGACGGCGGTGGAAAGCTCTCGGCGGCGGGGAAGTTAGTTAAAAGCGAGCGGGCCGCGCGGGCGCGGCGTGCAGTGCAGCGCGGGCGGAACCGAGCCGCATGAATCATTGTGGTTTTGCCATGTTCCGTGCAAAAGCGGGTGGCTTTTCCCGCTTTTCCCGCTCCCACCATGCGCGGCCGGCTATACGGCTAGGCCTTCCTTCCATGAGAGCCGCGGCTAGCTGACCGAGGAGCTGCCCGCCTGCCGGGAGGCGAGCGAGCGCGACGACCGGCGCCATCAGCGGGTTTTTTAGTGTGTGTGTAAGTGTGTGTTGGACGGACAAGGGCACGCGCGCGACAGGCACGCACACACAGACACAACAACACTCATTGTTTATCATGCGGTGGCAAGGACTTGGTGCCAAAAGCCGCAACTTTACAGTCGTTACTGAGATGGCATGGAGAGAGAGAGTAAGACGGAGACACTACACAGCACGCAGGCATTGAGACTTGAAACTTGAGAGACAGACAGAGAGATATAGTAGGTAACTAATCTGGGCATCTGGCCCAGTGAGTGAGTGAGAGTGAGGCAGAAAAGAAGAGCATCATCACTGCGCTAGCGCTACGGACACTAGAACTCGCAAAGCAAGGGGTGGGGGTGGTACCTGTGGCCTGTGCGGCTGTGCGCCCCTCTCTCTGCCCCTGTTGCACTGCACACCATGCATGCACGGCCTGCCTCTTCCTGCATGAGTGACTGTGGGTGTGGGTGCTAGTACTCATTGCCTGCCTCCCGGTCTCGCTCATCAGTAACAGCTGAACGCTAGCTGCTGCTATTGGCCGCTCGCTTTCTCCCCGACGGCTTTCTGAAAGTTTGGGTACGTGTGCCCCCACATTCTCTTCGGCCAAGCCTTTTGTGCCTGCTTGTGCGCTCGGGCGCTCCGGCAGTGAGCCCCGGCTATGTATAGAGGAGCAACCCTCTGCTGCTGCCCAATTCCAACTCAGCTTTGACTGCCCTTGCATTGCTTGCTGCTCAGTTCCTTCCGTTCCTCTTCTTCTCGCACCTCGCGGCCGGCCGCTTCAGCAACTGCGAGCGAGATGGAGGTGAGTGAGCCAACAACGTCGTCTCTGTTGGTTTCTTTCTTCTCTACTACGACGTAGTTTTTTTTTGTCTGATGAATATTAGCCTCGTCGTCATGATATGGGGATCTGTATTCTTTGCAACAACGAACTAAACTATACAACCCATTCCTAGCAAACAGAGAAACATGCCATGGAGGTTGGAATATCCTCGTCTTATATAGAGTAGTTATCCACTGTGAATCTGAAATATACTACTATCTCGTAACAGTGTTTGTTTTCTTTTTTAAACAAGCACGTACTTGTCCCTACATTCACTCACATACTGTTTTTCTTGCTTCCAAACTTTTGAACTTTCACCAGATAGAGTGAGTTTTGTTTCGTTTCGTTTTCTGACAGGCACAAGACGACTGCAAGTGGCGCCAGATCCCGGCGTTTCGGCGACTGGAACCTGTGGGAGACATGCCCGTCACCCATACTTCCAGGCAGGGACCTTCTTCTTCGCCGCGCCGGCCGACAAGGCCGACGACGACGAGGATCTCTTCAAGGTGCCCCAGTTCCCTGCCAAGCCATACAGCTACAAGAAGGTGAAACGAAACGAACCAGTCACTGCATTTAACTCTGAAGATATCAGTTAGCACTGTTTGTTTCATTTCGAATTTCCACTTCCACATATATGCATCAAAGATATATACTGAACAATTCTGTGGTCAATGCATGTGCAGTGCGTTGTTCGAGTGAAGGGGAGAAAGAAACTGCAGTGCTGCCCGCCGCGAGGAAGGGAGGCAGGAGGCGCTACGTGAACGAGCAGCACAAGTGGAAGCCCAAGGGAACTGTGGACGAGAGGACCTGTACAAGATTTCCCCGCAGCTTCTCTGCAAGGTGAAGAAGGCAAGTACCCCATTTGCTCTCAGACTCAGATCAGTGCGTCTCTTACTGCACCCACGTGTACCTAAGTGGGTTTACCTTTTATCTAGTTCTCATCATGTGATTGGCATAAGCCTTTATCTACCCTAAGCTGACCCTTTGCGAGTAGCTTTTGTTAGGATAACACTAGAACAGCTATATATGTTTGTCAAAGATGTGACCTTTTTTCAAAAGCTTAAGCACTTCATTTTCACAGCAATTGGAGCTTTACTTCAAAAAAAAAAATAGCTGGACTGTAAATTCTAGCAAGATTTTTGGGTGCGGATTTAGTTCTCATGACCTTTTTGTTTGTTTGCAGAAGAAGCTGCTGAGGAATTTGCTTGGAGGTGCTTGGCCTGAGCTGCATCGCCTGAGAGATGCAGAGCTTAATAAGTTTCTGGGGAGTTTGCTTGGTCGTGCTCTGGAGAGTTGTATAGTGTCTACGCTAATATGGAATTAATGGAAACTTACTACTGCTTTTGCACTCGTTTGAATGTAAACACTTGCATTCCATCTTTACTGCGTTGCTTTACTACCTCTTGTTTTTTACTAGTACTACATCTTAAAGCAGTTAGGGCAAAGAGCCAAAGAGCGGTAAAAAAAAACAAACTGGAATTCACAATATATCTTATCTGATAACGTTAATTTTCTGATTCCGGAACCTACTAGGTGCAAAATCAGCCTTTTGATTGACTAATGTCTTCATCAAGACTCGTTAGGGCAGGCTCAATGATTCAGCCAAGCTCTTGTAAACTATTCAAGTCCTGGATGTAATAGACAACCTTATAACGATACAGGAATAGTTGTAGCTTATCTTAAAAATAATGTTACACTCTTTCCTGGTCCTGCATCCTATGTTCCCATTTGTCTTTTCTCTTCTCTCTCCTTTATCTCTCACACTTTAGTAAGTGGTACTTGCCAATATTGACAATAATATCTGATATCTCACGCATAGGAGTCCAAGTACGTTGAACAAGCTTGCCAGTTGCATTGCCACAACCTCTCGTCTCTCTCATCCCCTCCTTCCTTCAAAACCTTATCTTGAGCCTCTCGACCTAACCTTTGATTTTTTTGATACTAAAAAGCCTAACTCTATCATCACATAAACTGGTTTGGGCCAGACAACAATAACCATGAGGCTAGTACGAGCTATATATATATTTTTTTATTCCAAATCCCGACCCAAACACGTCCTTTGGTGGCGCAGGCTAAAAAATTGGCCCGATGTAAGGCCCAGTTGAGAACGATGGTAGTGAAAATTAGTCGACTAATAAAGATTTCGGCTCGCTGCAAACGATGGTAGTGAAAATTATCGAGAGATGCGGGTGAGCTGCCTCCATGGTTACAGTTACAGACTGCCCAATAGAGTTTTTTGAGCAGCAGTAGCGCTATGTACATACTAGTACTAACTACTAACTAGTAGAGTAGTAGTAGTCCTGTTGCAGTCGGATTCGATAGCCTGCCATAACTGCTTTTTCTCCGTGTTGGGAAGGGTATCGCGCCTGCGCCGCCGCCGGGCAGATCTCCGCCGCGGGTCCGTGTTCGTGTCCGCCACCGTACAGTGCTCTTGCGTCTCCCTAGTCCCTCCGCCGCTCCGCGTAAAATATCTAACGGTGTCCCACTCCCTGTGCAAGGTCAAGCACAATACCACACAGCTTTTGCATCGATCGCCGTCGTGTCCTATCCTATCGAGCCGAAGCCGAGCGAACCGCGTACAGCAGGACCACGCCACCCCCAAACCCGGGCCATCGTCCATGCCGCGCGGCAAAATCCAGATGAGCCTCATCGGCGACGCACGGGACCGCGCCAAGGCCTTCGCGGGGAGGAAGAGGGGGCTGGTGAAGAAGGCGAAAGAGCTCGCGAAGCTCTGCGACGTCGACGTCGCGGTCGTCGTCTGCGCCGGCGCCGGCGCGCCGGTTCCGGTGGTGTGGGAGTCCTCCGACACGGGCGTGGTCATCGACAGGTACCGCAGGCTGCCGGCGGACAAGCGGGCGAAGCACACGTACCTGGACTACATCGACGGCCAGCTGGCAAGGAGAAGCGCAGGCTCGACAAGAAGCGGATGCGGTCTGGATGCGGCGCTCGCGTGCCCCGGCGAGGCGGTGCTGAAGGACATGGACCTGTGGAGCTGCTCGCGTCCATCGACAAGGCGCTGCTCGCCACCGCTGAGAGGCAGAAGGCGTTAGGCGTCGCCGGCGATGATGGCCAGCAGCTTGGCAGCAGGTGTCGTCGGACGCCGTCGTGCCGGTCGTCGTTGGGCCTCCGTTCGTCGGCGGAGACGACCACGACCTCGATGACATCCAGGCCTGGGTCGACGAGCTCATGTGGGACGACGACAGTGCCGACCCGCTTCAGCTGAATAATAACGTCAGCACGATGCAGCCTGCTGCGTCCGGCGTGATCCAGTACAACAACAACGGCAACGACGCGGACATGGCTACCAGCCATCAGTGCCAGGCGCAGATGCTGCCAGCCAGTGGCGAGAACGGCTACGGGGGCAGTTCCCATGGCACGCCTACCAGCCGAATACCACCGTCTCTTACCCTAATTAATTACGGCTCACAATGCACTGGCAACAACTACTACGGAGACATGGACGAGTACTCAGATATGCCGGTGCAGAGCAATGCCTACGACGGCTGCTGGTACGATCAGGCGTCGTGGGCGCCCACGAGTCGTCATGCGGCGTCGTACCCGTCCTGCCAGCGGCGGCGTACCCGTCGTCCCTGACATCGCCGGCAATCCTGCGTACATGCCACCGCAGCACGAGCACGCCAGCATGGCCATCGGCAGCCTCATGGATGCAGGTGCCACGAGTACGAGTTTCGGGGTGCTTGGCTGATTACTTGGAGTGCCCAGACGTCAGCCAGGATTTTGGACACGAGCCGGGGCCGCTGCATTATTACCTCAGTGATATGGCAAATGGCATTAGCTACTATGATGATCTCGAAGCAGGCGGCTGCAGCTCTGGAACAGCTCAACTCTTGCTCAAAGTCACAGCTGCTCTGGGTCTGGGACACCACAGTTTAGTGGTTCACACATACTGATCCAGGAGTACAGCATTTTTGGGTGATGGACAAGGCCGCCGGGTTCAACTGATGTTGCCACCGACAGTGGAGGTCTTTACCAACCATGGATATCAGTTTAAACAATAAATTAAGCTAACACGATCTGAACCTCTTGTACTAAGCATAAGCACTTGTTCTAGATGAACTCTTAATTGCATAGTGCTGCAGCTGTACATATGGAAGGAACGGCTAAAGCATCTCATGGGGTGGAGGCTAGAATATTTTTTGTACCTTTGAGATTTTTTACCATGGTTGAAAGGAATTTCGATCTAAAAAAAATAGGTTCTGTCGGTTAGGGGAGAAAGCCGGGAATTTGTAACCAAGCAGCTCAGCTTGGAGATCCGGCAATTTTGTACAAGTAAAAATAGCAGAATGCAATTTAATGGAATTATTAATGGTGAATCATTCAGTTCCTGCCATCAAAACCTTTCTATCTTTTCTTTTGCATGACATTTTACCGAAGATAGCTTAAAGTTTGACGACAAGGGGACAAACAGCAATAGCACCCTGCATATAATTTTCTGGGGCCAATTTGCCAGGGTTCCATGGATGAGTAGCTTACAGTTTGACAAACAGCAATATCCTGCATATAAATTCTAGGCCAATGTGCCATCTTTCCAGGACAAGTTTAGCGAACATAAAACCGACCTAATTAACCACAGATGGAACAAATGCTTTGCAGCGTCATAGTTCATGAAGGTAGTAATTCGAAGTAGTCAATCGTGCAGTATTATATATATTAGACAGATGTATATAACTCTTAGACTTTGTTTTGCTATAAAATAACCCCAGGCTGGTTGAATTGCCTTGCTGCTGCTCCCGTTAGACAGAACAATATTAATATGTTCCTCCTTCCACCTCCATTTTATCTGTTTTCCTCATTCTGCCTTCTCCATTCACTTGGGCTCAAAGCACCTCAGCTGCACCGAGCACCTCACCACCAGCTTCATCATAATTCCATTTACATTTACATCAGCAATTTCATCATCCATATCATCCTGATTTGTTGAGTTGACGTTGAACTAGGAACTAATGTTCCTTGTCTCAGAGGCCACGGTACCTAAAAGCACGAATGCCAGCATTACCCTGATTATGGCTTCCAATGCACTGCGAACAACTACTTGGAGTCTTGGTCATGGATGATGCCGGACCAACCAATGCCAATGCCTAGGATGGCTTTGGCACTGACAACAAGTCGTCATGCAATGGCACCAGCCTGTTGGGCGCCCCTCCTGGATATCTCCAGCGACTGCCGACTATGTACATGCAGACGAAGGACTTCACATGGGCATCAGCGAACAAGTCATTGGTTTAAAACAGTTTCAATGATGCAGATGACCATGAGTAAAGAGATGATCGACCAATTACTTCCAAAGCCTGTACTTCAACCAGAATTCAGAGAGCCACTGCATTATCTCAGTGATGTGATCGACAACAGGTGGGCGTATTCGACGGGTTCTCTCTGCCGGCGACCCGCGGCCACCGACCCACCGTACCGGCGAGGCACCCATTCGCCGTTGCTGCTGGGTCGCGGGCGGCGGCTCCGTGAGGCGCGTGAATACGGTGCCCGGGGTGCGCGGCGACACCGCGAACGGACGCGACGGCGAGGAGGAGGTTGGAGAGGTGCAGCGGGAGCGGAGAGGAGCGGCGACGAGGCGACGGCGACGTCGACACGGGGAGGCCGCATCGATCAGTTGGCACTTGGTAGGGCCCTCTTGAAACTCTGACGAAGCTGAGTGTAGGAGACGATGAGTGAATTCCGGGCCCGAGGGATTCTTTGGTGGTCCTTAGCGAGCCCATCTCAACCGCGGCCGGGGTAGCACCACCGACGACTTGGTCCCAAAAAGAGCTTGCGCGGTGCATTTGCGGAGAGCGTCCCGATTTAGTCCCACCTCGGCTGCTTTGGCCGAGCGGAGCCGGCGGAACGCTATAAAACAAGACCTGGCCAACAGAACAACTCATATCTTTCCTCGGCCTTTTGACTAAGATCAAGTGTAGTATCTGTTTATATTAGTTTAATAATTTGATATGTGGGTCATGTGTCCACTTTAATATTAAATTTATTTTTTGTGTGGAAGGGCCCATCATAGTACTTGCTTTCTGGCCCTTCCGTGTCGTTTGGGCGTTGCACTACTATCTAATTCCCAAATTTTCGTTATGGGCCTAGGCCTGAAGCTCAATGGATCAGCCCTTACGTGTCGTTTGCTCAGCCCTTACGTGTCGTTTGGACGTTGAAGGCCCAATGGATTAGAGTTTGGGGATAGTCTGACGATAATATCAAAAAAAAAACTGAGTCGATAATAAAAAAAAAAACTGAGTCAGACCTTTCTTGAACGTTGCCCTTGCACTACTATCTAATTCATTTCGTTATGGCCTAGTCCTGAAGGCCCAATGGGTCAGAGTTTGGGTATAGTCTGACGATAATATATAAAAAAAAAAAAAAACTGAGTCAGGACCTTTCTCGAACGTCAAATGGATGGACCTCAATTTGTGTATATTAACTCACATTGTATTACAGCTTTGATCCATTGAACAAAATGTAATGGACGGCTCTACCAAATACAGGAATATAATAAAATCATTCACAAAAAGAAATACCGTTTTCATCACTAGAAGTGTAGTTTCACAAGTAAATCACTATATCTAGGGGTTAAGAAGTTCCTAAACATAAAATTTAAAAGTGATTAGTGTCTATATTTCTCTTCTCTCATCATCGGAGGATTAGTGTCTGATATTGATATTTCTCTCACCTACGGAGGAATGGAATTTTCTAAAGACTCCTAAAGGACTAATATTCAAAAAAAATAGAAAAAGGATAAAAATGTATAAAGACTCCTAACAAAAAATCATCAGTTTTTTCTAAAAATTTTTTAGACTTAACTTTAAAATATATTTCAAGTAAATTTAAATGATAATATAGTAACATTTATATATTAACTAAATATCATTACATTATTCATAAATTATATGTTTATAATACTAATTTCATTCACAAATATTTATATTTTTCTCTACTATTTTGATCAAATTTAAGATGCTTTAATTCTCTCTTGAAATGATTTGTGAACGATGAAGTAGTGTTTATTCGGATTATGAAAAAAAGTAAATATGATGAATACACAATTTTCCTTTTCCGAAAAGAGATAAACATTTTCCTTTAAACTCATACCAAACTGTCAGGTTTTTGGTTTTGACGCAGTAATGACGACATAAGCTTTTGCCAGTAAAACCATTCCACAAATTACTCCACTGTCATTCGCGACCACCGCCGCCGCCGCTCGCCAGAATGCCTCGGGGGCTCTTCTCCCGCCTGCGCCTCGCCCCTGTCCTCCACGACGGCCACCACCTGGGACGCTCTTTCTCCGCTGCCGCTGCCAAACTACCTGACGAGCTGCCTCCTGGCGCGCCGCCGCCGACCTCCGACTCCAGCTCTTCATCGCCGGTATCGCTCTGTTCTCCCGCATCCGTTTCTGTCCAGTACTACGTCTCCGTTTACTGATTGCGGTGCAGGGTTGTCGTGGTCTGTGGACGAGCGCTCCCTCACGGCGCCTTCTCCTCCTTCGGCACCGTCACCGAAGGTACGAAACAGATTTTCGCACTGAAACCTCAGTGTCACTAGAACTTATTAGGAATGCCCAATTTCGTTGTGTTTAACCTCTGTGCGTTGGGGGTTTTTGGGGTTCGGTTCGAGGTCAATGGTGCACGGCTCATTTGTTGGTGAAATGCCGTGGTGGCGTGATCCACTCCATCGCCCCCCCGGCCCGCAGCCTTTCGACGAAATGCAACTCGTTTTACCTGGTCAGCGTGTTGTTGCTTGCAGCAGTATGGTGACCTTGGAATGTGCAAGAGTGTACATTCCAAGCGTATGCATTAAGATCGCTATGATTTGATGTCTCGGTGACAAACTCAATACTTGCATGTATTTGACTTTTGGGGATATTGAATTGGAAAAGAGATTTTGAGGAAAATTATTGCTCGGAATGTTGTTACTTGACAATGATGATGGGTTTCCTTCTTGAGCAGGCACATGCGGGTGAAATTTTATAAGTATCTTTGTTGTTCAGATGAGGTCAAATGACATAGTTCCTGGCAGGTAGCAATGGTCAGTTTGGTGCAACCTTGTGTACTTCTGGTGATGCAAGGAGAGGAAAAATGGTTCATAACCAAATGATAAACCTTGGGTTTAGTAGTGAGCTTCCTGCAGTTAATTCATTAATCACTAAGTATTCCAAATGCAAGGATTTAAATTCCGCTAGAGTGTTGGTTGATGGAATGAGCAAAAAAATCTTAGTTTCATGGACTGCAATGGTGTCAGGGTATATAGGAAGTGAAGAGCCCTAGAGGGAACACATCTTTTTGGGTTTAAGATGAGGCGTACACATATTTTTGATTGATTCTGTGACATTGGTCACTTATTGACTGGATGCTCTGAGACTGCTAAGTTTGGTCTATGTTCATGGTATAGCTACAAGTCAGTTTGTATCTGTATAGACCTTTCCTAATACCCTCATTACATACTTGAACACAATGTTGGCATGCAGCCATTCTGGACAAATTGCTGATGGTTGATCATATTCAGGATAATGATTAATAGAATTGCCTAAATCATCCCAGTAGCACATTGGATGCCTAGTAGATATTTGGCAAGAGCTGGTCGCTTTGATGAAGCAGCAGAAGTGGCTACTTGACTAGCAATGAGGGAGAAAATCCTTGGAAGCTTCATGGGAGATGGTCACCTGCATAGTCACACAGAATTAACTGAAGTTGCTGCTGAGAAGGTGCTGAACCGGACTCATTTGATAATGTCCATGTGTGTTACTTTCTGACGCTTGTGCATCTGCTGAAAGTATAGTGGTGCTGAATCTAGCGGATCCTGTTATTTGAAACAAACACAAAAGAAGATTCTAGGCTTAGTTCCATTGAGGTTATGCTATCCCAGCACAAGATAGACACCATACTTCTCGCAATGTGTCTGTCTCAAAATATTGGAGATCTGTTTTAGGCATGAAAGATGGAGTTTTGCTTTGCAGACAGCCAGGTCCCATGTGATTAAAAGAGAATCCTCAGGAATGAGGTTTCAGATAACACATTTAAAGAGTTTTTTATCTTGATTCTAGTATGTTGAATCAGGAGCCTTTTGTCATGTGAGTATGGTGTTTATCTAATGGCATTCTGACCCAATAGAAAACTTGTTAACTACACCATCAGTTCAATTGCATCTGTCGTTTTGTGTTTCCTTAGTACTTTTGCCTTGGAGTACTAACCATATCGATATGTATCAATATCCTCCTCACTATATCCACTATGTGAATACAATTAAATTTGCTGATTGTGACGATGATACAGCCTATGGTCCAGCTTTATTGCAAAGAGTTGGCACAGAGCCTGAGATAATCCGAAGTACTTGACTTTTGAAAAATATATTATGGCGCATCTTATCCATGTGACAATGTAACATTTTTCTTGAAGTAGTGCCTAGGGAAAATTTCAAAAAGATAAGGTCGATTTTTCTTTGAAATACTTTATGAAATTCGTGCCCCATTTGTGCAGGCCTAAATCACGTTTATTGCAAGAGTGCAAGTTCCTTCCATGTCTTGCATCATATCTGCCACTTCCTATTTATCAGGCACTTAAAAGTTTAAGTTGAATGTTTGTTCATGAAACTAATTGTGTGATTACACCCTTGTTTAAAAGTTTTTTACACTAACATCGTGTATGTTGCTGTGCTATTAGTCTACTACCAACAAAACCATAGTTAACACTTAACAATGTTGACGCTAAAATAGCAACAGTTAAGAAGTGCTATGGTTGTATTACTCCACGGTAGCTGTCATGTCATGGATAAAAAGTAGTTTTTTTTCAAGCACATGCATTCTGCTATTGTTTCCCTTCATTCGTGTATGTGATTATAGGTTAACCTATCAGGGGTTTACTCTTCCATATCATGGCAGTGTTCATAGACTTGAAAACCAATAGGTCAAGTTTTATTTTTGTGTTTGCCTGGTATTAAGCTAGTGCGATAAAAAAATATCTTTTTATGCTTTTGGCCTATTTTCCCCCCCACGAATTTTAATCAACTTTGCATATATAAAGTTTAAATAATTAGCTATAAAAAGGCCCTTTGCTTGCAGTTAAAATAATGTATGACAAAAACTCCGGAAGGTCAAGAGGCTTTGGATTTGTTCATTTCTCAAATGATCATGAAGCTAAGGGTGCCAAGATGCTATGGATGGGAAGGTACACCTTATTGTTTCGAAAACATGTCATTATTGCAGTTAGAAGAAGCATTGACCATTTGACCTATACTATTCTATAGGTAATGCTAGGTCGGCCCCTTGCGAATAAGTTTTGCTCTCGGGAAAGTCCGGGCGCATCAGTTATTGTTCCTCGACTTTCTATGGTGAAAAAAAATTAGCAATGACATTTTGGCTATTAACAAGTTTGGGCTGTAGAAATATTTTTTCTACTGACCTTTGTCATCTGCATATATATAAAATCTTTCTACAAGTCAAATTAAATCTGTGGAAATTGTAAAAATTGAATGTTTAATTATATTGGCTCTTGCCTCTTTGTTGTTTATAGACCAAACCCCCATTCAGTTGATTTTTTTAAAAAAGTTGATCTGCTTCTATTGGCCCTACATTCCTACAGTCCTACAGAAGCTTTAGAATATCTTTAGAGTGATTGATGCTAGGAGTGTTAGCAACTGGATGGAAATGCCGCACTGAGACAGGATACAGTTGTATTGGAAAAAAAAATCCTTTGATGGCTAAACAACTACTGACTAGTCAACAAGCTGCTTGCCATTTCATGTTCTCTCAGAATTTATTTTCCTTTTTTTATTTCTTTTCGAGAGAGATCTACTTGCATTTTGTATTTAGTATGTGATACTGTGATAGGCTACGCAACTGTGCGTACTCACCTAAAAAAAAATAAAATTGAAAATGTGCTATAATTTGGCAATTTACTTATTTAGATGACAGTCACAGAGAATACCAGGCAGCGTACTTACCAGCTATAATACTATATAGGCCCTTTCGACTTCTTTCATGATCAAGTTGTCTAACTCCGAAAGGTAGGCTTCATGGAGTGTCCTACTGGAGTGTTGCTGGACGATTGTAGTGTCCTACTTGGGATGTTTGATTGCGTATATTGTGGGTTTAAGAGCAGGAAGTACACAGTCAAAGTCGCTCCCAGTATCTCCTGTTTTTGTTGAAATAAACACATTGATTAGAAAGAAGCAATGCACAATTCCATCTACTTTTAATATTTCAAGCATTTATTAGAAAAATCTAGTACAGTTGTGGTAGTCTTTGCATTCTTTTGAAAAAAAGAACGGGGAGTGCAAAATTTGCAATCCACTACATTATGCATCTTGATGCCCGAGAATCAAATTGTGTATCATATGCATATTCACTTAATCTAAATTAAACACTGTAGGATGCAGAAACGGTAGGCATGAGCATGAATGGATGCATAGGTGGCTGTAGCATGATTTTTCTGGCAAATATGTTGACCAACGGTCTGCGACTCCTTACAGCAGCTTGAACCATTAAAATACCATCAATGGCGATACCAAGTTCTATGAACTAATACAACCGCTGAGTGTAATCTTTTAGCTAGGATCCTTGTGCTTGTCATTTCGTTTAATGGAGCCTTATGCTAAAGATATGACAGCTGATTTTCCATTCCATTTTGTGTTGAGGAGCAGGTGAAAATGAGCAGAAACCTTGGTCGTGGCATGATGATGGACATAATACTAGGAGGTTGCGAAGCACCCATAGAATATAAAGGTTTTGAACCTTCCAAGTTAAAAATCAAGATGAAGGCACCTAGCAATGGCGTGAAGTTCAGCGTGGCGAAGATGGTGTTGTGTGTTATGTTTGTCGCCCCTTTTGTGCTCGATGTTAAGGTTTCAAGAGGTACGTTGCAGCGACCCCGAATGAGCCACCTTTCCGAATGTTTCGTTTGCTGCATCCGGAAAGAAGCTACTCCCTCCGTCCCTCAAAAAGTACAATTCTAGCTATGAATCTATAATCTGGACACTGTGTCCAAATTCATAACTATAATTTTTGGGGACGGAGGGAGTATTTAGTATACAGTCTATTCTATTGATTCATGTAAGGATGTGGTGGCAAACGTCAGTCCGTCACTGCAAGGCAGTTACAAACTGGCATGATTCTTCATATAGAAGTGAAGGATAGCTAAAGCCTATATTTGGAATGGAGATTTTTCAAAAAAAATAAAATAATTTGGAATGGAGGAATAACCGTCCTTTCTGGCTCCAAAGCAAGGGCGGCAGCTGCCTGCTTTGTTTGAGTACTATCCGTGCCTGACCCGGATAGTACTCAACGTCAGTGCTTTCTGGTGAACGGAACCTGAGCCGGAAGCCTGTTCAGCCGTCCACATAGACAGAGCGTATCCTTTGCGTGGACGTTTTTAGTTTCCTGTCACGCGCAAAACGTGGCCCTGGCCTCCGCCGGCATGTCGCGTGTGATTGTGCGTCTGGTCTCGAAGCATCTGCAAAGTTGTGTCCGAAAGGTGCATAGCACAAGGAGCAGAGAAGACTGAACCAATTGTTTGTCAGTGGACAACTGACAAGTGTGAGCCGCTACCAGTTTGGGCCTGCGCACAACAATCGGGCTCAGTGTCATTTAGGTGACTCATGCATAATAAGACTGTATACATCTTATACTACTCTCCTCCATCTCAAATTATAAACATCATCAAAATCTTGGAGTATCTCAAATTTGACCAAACTTATATGACAAATAAATAATTACATTTATATGTCAATTAAGTATCGTTAGATTCTTTATCAATTATATTTTTATAATATGTATATTTGATGTTATAAATCTTTATGATTTTTTCTATAATTATTGGTCAAACTTAAGATGCTTTAAGAAATTCTTATAATTTAGGATGGAGGGAGTAGGACAGTAAAAGGTTGACAGGCACATATCTGGTACTTAATTGTGCGAAACAACAACACTCACTCTACAAAGGATAAATATAAAAAACCCCATAGTTCCAATTTTATTTTAAATATAGTATGAACTTAGTTGCTCACGTATTGCATGCACACTTCCTAATAAATTCTAAAAAAATTGGTCCGACAGATCTCAAGCTTGGCATGACCACCACAAGTGGTCTCGCCATAGATGAGTAAGTTACCATTGAAGTAAAGCACCATCAAATACTAGAATAAGTTTATGAAAATATGAGAGTAGATATTAACTAAGAACTTAAATCCACAAGGAATGTAGACAGAATGTATCTGTAGGTTTCAAATTAACAAACCATTAATGGACGCATAATTTATCAGTGAATTAATAGTGTCATTTCTTGCTATTTAAAAAAAACTATCTTGTGGTCGTATCTGTTGGATTCTCCTCGCCGTCACATTGTTTGGACTGCAAAGTTAGTGGCCGAGGCGATTCCATTAGGAAATCACAACCGTCATCACTTTACCTAAAGGCTAAAGCCATGTTTCATGAATGTCGAGTGCTCCTTGTTAATTAATAAAAGAATACGGCCGGCAAGCCATGCATTATATATTAGAGATCTTTCTAGAACAAAGCCATGCATGTCCCATGACACGGGCAAAAGGTAAAAGGCGCCGTCGTACGTCTAAGCCGCATATGCAACAGCGAACAAAATCATGTAATCAAATAATGCCTGTTATAGCTTGGTGTAACCATCCTGCTGTTGCATGCATCCATCATGACGCGTGTATGCATATATGCTTGAAAAACCGACGCCTAACACATCCAGTAATATTTTTTTTGACCAAAAGTCAGTAGGGGAAAACCTAACCAAATTTTTTTTGTAATTTTTTTTATTCCAATGCTCTAACCACTAGACTAAGTCACTTTGGCCATCCGGGTATATTTTGAGCTTGATATATTTTTTTTATTCAAAAGCTAGCATTTAACCATTGGCTTTCTACTATTAACTTTTGTGATAGATTTCTGCCCTCTCAACGTACTGAAGGGGAAAATACTCCTCAATTTTTTTAACTTTCAGTTTAATCCTCAGAACTTTTAAGTAAACTCCATCAGTACTAGCTGTTGTTGTTTAAGACCCTAATCTTGAAGCAAGTGTATCCCTTAGGCCATTCGATCTCACGTAACTAGGAGTTTTATGTCCTAGTTTTTTAATGCAACTATAATTTTAGAAATAAATAGAAAAATTTGAAACTCTCTCTACTTCTATGACACTGTATTTATAAAGAAGATGTTGCCACGTCAAACTTTAATGAAACTCTAAATTAAACTGACTTTATATTAATTAACAAGCTTGTTGCTGGTGATTAGTTAGTACAGAGACGACGTGCTAAACTGTGGGACCCAACTGTGGAACAAACTCTATTAAGGTGTGTTTAATTCGTTTGGTTTGAATGAAATTAGGTGTGAGATGACGGTCTAGCTTTTAGAGTTTGTTTGTTTCCAAAACAGAGTCCAGTCCATCCATATACTGTAGAGATATATATCAACGCATGTTCTGATACAGAAAATGTCGAATGAACCAGGTCTCCATCTTCACTAACCTTAATCTATCATTAGTTAAGGTGGGAATCAGATTAATTGTCGAAGACGGTAAGAGAATCGAGAATTCGAGATGCAGAGGATCGGAGACGGCTGATCATGGCCGGGCCGGTGCAACTACACGGTTTGATCAGTCGTCCATTTTCATTGGCGCTGGATCGTTGCCAACTCGATCGATGCTTTCATCAGATACTGCATTCATCAGACGACTGGACTGTGCTGTGCGGTGGGCCCCCATCCATGTTATAACAGGCGGACATGATCATTGCTCGCACACAACTACGTCCTTGCCTCTCGCTCCTTGGCATGGCATTGCCATCCATGACCAATGCTTGCATGGCCTCCAAGTGTACGTGTGTTTCACCAACCTAACGTACATGACCCGTAGTCCCCGATACTTCAGTCAGTAACTAATATAAGCAGGCATGCATGAGTAATGCAAGCTTAATAATTTTCCTCCTCTGTCAAGCATGCGTGCATGCATTTCATGGCGATCACTACGTGGAGCAGCCAGCATCATAATCAGCCATGCACGGACATCATTCATTATTTTAATCCAGCATCATCAATATAATTACACAATCTGAAAGTATTAGGGTGTGGATTAAAGTTCACCTACAGCTAATAAGCCTGCCGCCCAAGGAGCAATATACTACCCCGCCAAAGCGATT